>CM053773.1:239354536-239546834 GCA_028658325.1 Potorous gilbertii
AGCTGCTATAAATATTTTTGTACATGTGGGACCCTTTCCCATTTTTATGATCTCTTGGGGATACAATCCTAGAAGCGATATTGCTGGGACAAAGGGTATGCACATTTTTGTAGCCCTTTGGGCATAGTTCCAAACCGCTCTCCAGAATGGTTGAATCAGCTCACAGCTTCACCAACAATGAATTAGTGTTCCAACTCTCCCACATCTTCTCCAACATTTATCATCTTCCTGTTTTGTCATGTTTGCAATCTGATAGGTGTGATGTGGTGTCTCAGAGTTGTTTTGATTTGTATCTCTCTAATCAATAGTGATTTAGAGCATTTTTCCATGACTACAGATAGCTTCAATTTCTTCCTCTGCAAACTGCCTGTTCATATCCTTTGACCATTTATCAGCTGGGGAGGGACTTATATTCTTGTACATTTGACTCAGTTCTCTCTATATTTTAGAAATAAGGCCTTTATCATAGACACTAGTTGCAAAAATTCTTTCCAAGTTTTCTGCTTTCCTCCTAATTTGGGATTTGGTTGGGCAAAAATTTTTCAATTTAATGTAATCAAAATTATCCATTTTGCATTTTGTAATGTTCTCTATCTCTTGTTTGGTCAAAAATTTCTCCATTCTCCATAAATCTGATAAATACATTATTCCTTGCTCCACTAATTTGTTTATAGTATCAATCTAGATCATGAACCTATTTGAACTTTGTTCTTGTGTACGGTGTCAGGCATTGGTAGAATTTCACTTTCTTGACAATCTTTTTTTTAATCAGACACCCTTCCCTCCCCCAACCCAAAGGAGAAGCATTTAAGAGAGAATTTCCCAGGATAGCCTACTTTCCTAGAACTGATAAAGAAGATAAACCCAAATTCAGTTTGTTAATTAGGGCAGAACTGGCCTTAAGTTCTTCCTTTGACTAGGGACAGGCAGGTGAGCCATTGCCTCTGTGTGACTTGTTCCCATTTGTGCATTATGTGAAACCATTTCTTTAGATGAGACTTAGCCCCAGGGGAGGCCAGGGAAAGCTTACCCAATTCTTTTTAAAATGGAATCCCCTCCTGTCCATCCTTCCTTCCTAGTTTGGTAGAGGGGTATTTATCACTCCCTAAGCCCCATATTCTGTTTGTGCTCAGGGCTGTGGAATTTGGCTCACGCCTGGATGCTTGGAAAGGCCACCTTCCTGGCAGGTCTGGGGGCTGAGCATCCCTCTGCATGCCATTTTATAGATTCTCCCTGCCCTGCTCCTCAGTGCGTGGTGTGTGGAGGAGGAGAGGGAGCAGAAAGGGTTTGGGTTTACATTTCAATTCCTTTGCATTTTGATAGGACGAGCAGAGTGCCAGGGTTACAGTTGTTGTTTTAAATGAATTAAATGATCCTCCAGTTCCAGCACCTTTCCATTCCCCAAGGATTCAGGAATTGAGATGAGGCCACCAGAGGATGATGGGAGAAATCTTGGCTCTGACAGTGGTTTGTTCTCCTGGTGTAATTGTAACGTTTCCTCTGCTCGTTGAGAGCCAAAGTGGTGGTGATTCAGTCCTGCCTCTCCATTCGCCTTTGCTATGGGAACAAGATTATCACAATGCAGCCTTGTAAATCAATTTTCTTTCTGTGCTGATGAAAATGTAATTTATTCTTAATCAAGCTGCCTTGCTGCTGTAGGTGCACCTTGCATATTACACATCATCATCCTCCTCTGTCCCTTTTGGGAAGTTCTGGAGGGAGCGTGTGCAGCCCTTTTTTTCCAGAAGGAGATCCTCTGAAGTTAGGAGAGGCAGCGTATTGCACAGAAAAGCACACTGGCCACAAATCTCTTTGCTGCTGCCTTGACCTGGTCCAAGACATTTCACGTCTCAGAACTGTCTCCTTATTTGTACAAGATGAGTCTAGGTCAGCAGTTCACTAAGGTCCCCTGAGACCCTTTCCAGGAGGCTGCAAGGTCCGAGCTCTTTCCATGAATATCAGCCATGCAAACAGAAGCTCTTTGGAAGAGGAGAGGGTCCTAAAGCCCAAAGTTGGAGACCCACTGACCTAGAGCATTGCCAAAGGCCCTGTGATCCTGTGGTGTGTGGGGGCCCCAGAGGGTCAGAATGAGAAGGGACCAGGGAGGCCTTCATTTCACAGCTAATAGCTTACATTTCCATGATGCTGTCCAGTTGTCCAGAACATTTTCTTTACAAACAACTCTGTGAGCTCCCTTTTCTTCATAGCTTTTCAGGGCTCACAGAATACTTGACTTGGAATGACCTCATGAGGTAAATAATGCAAATATCCTTTTCCTTACAAATTGAGAAACCGAGTCAGTGAGCGGTTAAGTGACTTCCCCAAGGTCCCATAGTCAGTAATTGTTGATATTTTGACTCAGTCCAGTGTTATTTCCTCTGTACTCCACAAGTCAGGCTGGGTATACTCCAACAATCCTCCTCATGGGTCTACTGTCTCTTGTCCCAGTGGCCTTTTGGGAAGGTTTTGGAAGAATCCAGCAGTGCCAGGAGGTGCCTACAGGCCTCCCTCAATGAGCTGGGTCCTGGGGAGTCAGCCAGGTAAGCACCAGCCACATGGCCAGGGCGAGGGGGCCTTCTGCTGCTGCACAGCACAGATGGACCTTCTGGGAGACCCCACAGACACCTGACTTGGGTTTAAGGGGGCTGGACTTGGTCTGATAGACGTTGCTTCTTTGAGGAGGAAAGTCACCCTGTCTCATCCAGGCAGCCTTGGTAGCTTTGGTCACTTACCAAGTCAGTGCCCACAGGGGTGCCTGCACCCAGCGTCTTTGGCTTCTGTTTTGGCAGCAGGGATACAGACACCCATGTGAATGGCTCTAGTGAGGCACAAGGGAAGGAAGATGATGAGCCTGGCAGGCTGTGCTGACTTCTGAAATACAAAGACAGAGCGGCATAGGGGAATGGACTGGGCTGGTGACCAAACTGAGCAGTGGGTTCAGGCAAGAGAAATGGCACCTGCTCCTGGGTTGTTCCCATGGATGATTTAAGGCACCTGGAGGAGAGAAGTCGGCCCAGGTGAGCAGATTTCATGTTCACTTGGCATCATCCAGGAGCTGGTGAGCATGACCAGGGCTCAAGGCCAAGTCCTACAGCAGGGTCTGCACTCAGCTCCCCAAAGCCAGTCCTATGCCTCTGGGGGCAGGGTTCAGGAGCTCCCCTCTGTTCTGGATTTGGAAGTAAGTTTCAGAGGGCTCCTGACCTGCTGAACAGGAATGGTATAGAGTGTTGCGGATCATAGTAGCTGCTGGTACGCACTTTACAGAAGTGCTCTCACTTGATCTTCAGCAAACCTGGGAGGTGTATGCTATTATTAATTCCATCTTAGAGTTGGGGAAACCAAGGCAAACAGATGAAGTATCTTACCCAAGGTCACACAACTGGAAAATATCTGAGGCTAGATTTGAACTTGGGTCTTCCTATCTGCCATGCCACCTCATGGCCCATGTGGCCCACCAACCTGCTGAGACTGGCATGAAGTGGAATTGGCATTCTGCAGGTGCCAGGTGTAGACCTACCCCCTGACTCTGCCCCATCTCTCTGGATCTTGTCTTGCCCCTTGGCATCCATGTTCTGGGTCCCCTGCTGCTGCCCCCAGAGGAGGTTCCTGACTCCAGCTCTGGGCTGTCATGTGTATACATGATACCTTTGGGGTCTCCCATCCCTCCTCCTGGGAAGCTGTGTCATTTCTGTGATGGCAGGACATTGTGATGCTTGGCCTGGAATGCTGCTCTGCACCTGACACCCTGGGGAATCATGGGCATGCTTTTCAGCCTAGCTCCTAGTTTCCTTATTGTAAAGGAATCGGAGGACAGACTCTGAGAGTGTCATTCCAAAGACCTTGGCCAGTAAGGTGCATACAATGGGTACTTAATACATGTTGGTGCATGACTAGTTGAGCTCTGAGGTCCCTTCCAGGACTGTTCCAGGTTAGGAGATAGAAGAGCAGGAAAACTGTCCTGTTGGCTTTTTGGGGAAACTGATAATTAACCTGAAGGTTAACCACGCTCTGGTAAGACCTTCCTTGAGCAAAGCTGTTGTGGTTTCTGCCTTTGTGAACCACATGGATTTCTGTCTCAAGGAAGGAAGCTTGGGATTTCCCCTTTGCTCTGTGGCCTACTCCTTTTTTTGTCCCCAGCTCCCCTGGCCAGAGGGAGGAACAGCTGTCCAGTCAGATGGAAGGCCACAGTGGTGGAGGCCAGGGGCAACAGGCTGGGGTAGCCAGTGGCTGGCCCTCAGCACTGGCAGTAACTTCCTTGGTGCTTTCAAGTCCCTACTGGAGTTGGAACCATGAGGACTTGTGTAGCATGGTGGCAAGGTGGGCACATGCCAGAAGCCAGACCTGGGAGCAAGGCACATCTGGCTCCCCAACATCAGGCTTTTCTCACAGAGGCAGGAGGCTCACTCCACCCTTGGGATCCCTTCCAGTCTCTGTAGAGGGCTGTATGTGTCAGCCTGAGGCTTGACTCAGCTCCTACTGGCCTGCACAGCAGCCTCTGTCCTCCTCCCACCCTCAGGAGCCTTTGACTTCCCTCCTCTCCTTTGCCTTTGGCCTCTTTTCCTAGAGCGGAGGTCTGCAGAGACAGCGTTTGGAGCAGAAGTGTCCTACCATCACCAAGGCACTTTGCATACTAGCAAGCACATGCTTGAGTCCCTGGACCATGGGGCTGCTTGGGCTGGCTCGTCATGTGTGGGGTTGGAAAATTCTGGGATTCCAGCACTGAGCTCAGGAGCTCGGCTTTGTGAGCAGGTGGGGTCGGTGCTTTGGGAGGTCTGCGTCCCTGCGTTCATGGCCTGGCCTGGTAGAGGAAGGAGCCTGTCCCAGCACTGCAGCGCTACCTGGGAGTGTGGACGTCTGCCCGAGGGTCTGCCCGAGGGGCTGCTGCCCGGCTCTGCAGGCAAGCCCACTGCACCTTCCTGCTGCCTTCTGCAGATGCTTGGAGCTCGCAAACCCTTTTACTCTTCTCCCTTCGAGGGAAGAGAAATCGGAATTGGCAGAGGAGGCAGAGCATGCAGAGCCGGCAGGAGGAGCTGTACTTGGGACAAAGGACCGTTCTGTGCTCCAGGCCAGCCCTTAGTGCAGCCTCCACAGCAGCACATCCGTGGTGATCATTTGGCTTTAAATGAACGACCTTTCCCCTCACGGCATCGTAGTTGCTTCTCTGTGCCAAGGTTGGGGGAAGATGTTGCCACCTCCCATATCCCCTGCCCCAGAAGTTCTGCTTTTACCTCTGATATTTGTGGGCCAGCTGCTGGTGGTTTGGCAGATTCTGGGGAGAAATTAAAGAACGTAGCCTGAGTTTTCATGGGTTGTGCTCCATCCCATGAAGAGCCCCGCATATCATCTGCATCGAAGGCGCTCAGAGGAGCAGGGAGATGGTTTCAGAAGCGGGAGACTACCTTTCACTCTGGCTTACAGAGCTCTCTTCGTGCACTGTGCCCCAGGCCATGATCCAGTGCAAAGCACCTGAAGTTGTGTGCTTGTGAGCCAGAGGCAGTTGCCCAGGCAGTGCAGACAGATGGGCTGGCCCGGCTTGTCCTTTCTTTCCTCCACACTTCAGGGGCAGGCTTGCTCCCCGTCTGTCTTTGGGTTCACTGTGCAGTGTTTTAGCTCTTGGCCTCAGACCCTGCTCAGGGATGGGGGAATCACCTTCCATTTGGGCCATCCGAGGAGGCAATACTTAGGGCAGCACTAGGCATAATATTCCTCCTTGGGCTTAGCGCTGGAAGCCGTGGGAAGGAGTAGTCTTCTGCTTGTCTGACTGGGTCAGGGCTGGAGGGCACTCACCAGGATAATCCTCATCCCCCATTGGTTTCACCAGTATGAGGGATGCTGACTGAGAAAAGTGCCCTCCGCTCTTTGATACAACTGGAACATCACACTCTGTGGGAAAAGGGCTCCGATACTATTTCTTCGCTAACATGCTTTTGCCCACTCGTCACCCACAGTGGCGTGACCACGGCCTCTGAGTTGGGAGGGAAGTCTGGAACCTCACTTAGTGCTCTGGGAAAGCCCCCTGCTGGTCCCCCACCCTCCTTTTCTGTCTGAACCACTTCATAGGCTGAACCAAGACCTGGTTGTGGCCAGGGAGGATGAGGACAATCAGACCTATCTTTCACCTTCTCCTTCTCTTTTCTTACAGCTCACCTTGCAGAGTACAAAGTCCCGAGTGGCCTTTTTTGAAGAACTGTAGGAAATGACCCAGCCATCCCAGGAGTGGCCACTTCTGCCTGGCCCCCCTGCATTAGCAGGATTGACTTCACACCATGGAAGCGATCCCTGGATGTGCTAGCTGGAGGATGAGCATCATCTTGAATTTTCTGTGGCCAAGCAGTGACCCAGCGCCAACAATGTGCAATGGCTTTGAATTCCAGCCCTTACCAGGATTTCTTGTGTGGAATTCAAGTTCAGCCCTATGGATTTTTTTTTTAAAATATGCAGTCTCTTTTGTCTAATGTATAGTTGTGATATCCCATGTGGTCTTCAGACACCTTGGTATGTAATTTTTGCTAGATGCAGTCTCAGCCTGTTCTGCCAAGGGAAGAAGGGAAGTTGATTTGAATGAGGATATCCAAGTAGATGGGAGAGGTAAAGCCCCTGTGTGGACTCTCATCTGAGTGTTCTGGTGACACGTTCTGAAACACCAGGGGTCAAGAAGATTGGTGGGTTTGTGCCACTGCCCCAAACCAAGGTAACAGAAGAGTGAATGGTCTGGCCTTGCCCGGTTTGCTTCTTAGTGGCCAGGCCTGTGAAGGAAATGCCTTCGTGCTGATCCCATGGAGGGCGTCTCCCAGAGGAATGGATATGGAGGAGGGAGACTGGTAATCTTCCCAGAGCTGGGCCATGGGTTCATCCCAGCCATCAGGCCTCAAGTCGGGGCACCCTAAGGATGGGCTTTGGCTGCCAGACAGCCAGGTGCTAGAACAGCAGCCACATCTGTGAGGAGTTCAGGCCAAAGCTTCGGCTGGGGGGCCAGGTCTGGGAAGGAGCAGCTGCGATGTCCAAGCCTGCCTTGTACCATGTCCACAGCCAGGGGGAGCGATTGCCCCCAAAACCTGCCTACCTGCATAGTCTTTTGCCTTCTGGGCTCCACTCCTCATGCCATGGTTCACATAAGATGGGAGGGACCTAGTGTTTCTTGGGACCTTCTTGTAACTGGCTGAGACTCAGAGGCTGCGGGTCTTTGCAGGCACTCCTGTAGTTCTTATCTACTGTCGATGGCAAGCCTTTCTTTGGCACTGATTTATCTTGTGTTCTCTCTTGGCAAGAAACTGGACTGCTCTGGCTAACTCTGCACTCTGTATCTTGAAACATACTGCTGAACTCTTGCATTGTCTACATGTTTAACCTTGTTCCCTTGCCCAGCGTCCTTTATAAAAATCTCCGTTGGACATTTAGACCCTTTTGTACTCCCTTTCATCCAATCACTGTGCCTACTGCAGTGTTATGCCTTGCTGTAGTGGGTTCTCTGTGACTATTCTGTGTTAAGTTGGTGGCTAAAGAAAATATTCTCCCTTGTACTTGGTTGGGTGCTGCTCCCCCCAGGTGAGGTCCCTCCCTTGGGTCACCTGCTGCTGTGCCCAGCGTGACCTGGGCAGCTTGAACAACTTGTCAGACTGAGAAGTGGTCAGAAGTTATGGATTTCCTTGTGTGGCTCTTGTGCTGGTCTGTCCTCTGGGTCTTGAGAGCGGTGCTCAGGGAGAGGAGCAGGTTAGTGACTAGAGGGAGTCCCTGAGCCCCTCCTGGTCTGGCTGGGGGGTTCACTCCCTGCCGCCTGGCCCTGTTTCTGTCCTTCCTGCTGGCAGGAGGATGACCGAAATGGACTCATGATTACTTTTGGCTGTCAGGCAGCAAATGTGAATCCAGGGGTTTTGGGGGCTTCGCTCTCTGTTGGTCACCTGGTTTTGAATAATTAAAACACTTAGTCATCCAGCCTGTAGGAAGGCCACCATCCTGCCCTTCCCCTTGGAGGTCAGGGCTCTAGCCTCACAGTACCACGATGGCTATAGCACAGCCACCTCTGTGACCGCTGGGAGGGGTTCAACCTTGGTGGGTGGGGGGAGTCTCTTGCTCTGGATTCCGCTCCCGAGCAGTACTTATTTAATTAGCAGTGAAAGTCTGGGCCTCCTTTGGCAGCTGGGCAGGAACTTGGCTTCCCTATCTTACAAAGCACTTCCAAAGACTTGTGAGTGAGGCTGCCTGGGGTCAGAACAATTCCTCCCTGTTGTGGGGAGGGCTACAGCCTGGGCAGTGATGCCCAGCCCCTGACCCAAGGGCACCCTGCAAGCCAGACCCTGTCTCATGTTTTCTGTTTCCCATGCATCATCATCTTACCTGAATTCTTGCCATGAATACCATTAGGAAGAGAGAGATAGCCCTGGAGGCTGGAGAATCGGCCTCAAATCCTGAGCCAGGAGAGTCTCCATGTTGGTGAAATTACAGATATGCCCCTGCCCCGCCCCTTCCCCAGGGCCACAAAAGCAAGTGTCTGATCTGTAAAGACAGGTATGTGGCCCCTTGACTACAAAGGATTTAATGGCCATTCTCTACTTATGGGAAGGGAAAACCATGGAGAGCCAATTAATTCAGCTCAAGAACTAACCTCTTGTCTGCTCCACTGGGGCCCCACTGCCCAGCAGACCAAACACCCCAATTCTCGGCAGAGCAGGGGCTGAGGGCCACCAGGCTCCCTCCGGGGTGAAGTTTCTTGGTAGGCGGAGTTGAGCAAGAAGTAGCAGACCCTGAGGAACATCTTGAATGGAGTAGTGAGCCGCAGGGCATTGGCTTTTGGATGCTTGACTCCTGGAGCTTCGAGCTGGCTTTGTTAGGTGTTTTTTTATGTCTATAAAGTACATAATGTGTAATGTGTCCCCAGACTTCTGACTTGCCATTGGAGAGAAGGGAGGAGACAGTGCTGAATCAGTAGTGATTTCCTTAAGCCCAGGGCAGGCTTCTGGGCAAGAGGCGGGGGAGGGGGGAGAGGGAGGGTTGGGGGGGAGTGGCTTCCTGGAGGCACCCCCAGAAGGCTGTGTTGGTGACCCCAGACTTCTCTACTCCCTATTCCCTGCTCCTGCATCCACACTGAAAGTCTCACTTGAATTACATCACAGCACTTAGAAATACATGAGAAAACGTGGCCAGCACCCCAAGCTGGACACCCCCACGCTTCCACACTTCTAAGTGTAGCCTGGCAGGGAGAGGCCCCTGCATCTCTTTCTTGCTATTTGTCTCCTTTTCTGCCACTCCATCTCTGCCCACCTTCTCTTGTGTCTCTGTGTATCTGTCTCCCCATCTCCACTCTCTCCAAGGTAGAAAGATGTCCAAACCTCTGCAGTCCAGCAAATCAAAATCATTCTTCAGCTTTGAATAGAGAGCTCTGAGCTCTTGGCTTGGGGAGTTTGTGCCAGTTTCCCTGGTCTCCAACACGGGAGGCAACCCCTTTCTCCAGCCTGACTCTTGGCAGGTCACACCCCCAATATGGACATCTTGTCCAGCCCCCTTTTCAAAGCAAAAGTTTGAGAATTGGATTTGTACAGCCCTCTCCCCCATCAGGTGAAATACCCACATGTCTGTTTTCTATTCTGGGGGTTATTATATTTTAACTGATTGTTTTAATAAAAATTCAAAGCTGTAAAAGTATGTGTTTGTCTTGAGAGCTTGCAACTGGATTAAGGTTCAGCTCCATCATCCCTTCTCCTGGGGAGGAAGGAGGACCAACAGTCCTGGTTTTGGATTCAGAATCCTGACTCTTCCACTTCCCAGGCTGGGCCACCCTGGGTGAGTCACTTCTTTCTGAGCGCCATTTTCCTCCTGTTAAATGAGGCAGTTGGCCTCTGAAAGCAGCCCCAGATCTTGGGTTCCATAATCTAGGAATTCTGGGCCAAAATGACATCCCAACTGACTGCACACAGACTCTTCAGCTCTTGGGGTGCTTCCTTTGGTGTTGGTGATACCAACACCCATTTCAAGACTGATGTCTCTACATATGGGGTGTGTCTGGGTATGTCTGTGTGTGGCTGGCCCAGTGGTAGGGGGCCAGAGATGAACACAGGCTATGTTCTTTCTCTTGAGGTGTTTTACCAGAGCCAGACTCAGTAACATGAGCCCAAGAGCCACATCCTGCCTTGAGTTGGCATCACCTCAGAATGGAAGGTGTGCCCCAATGAACAGGGTACAAGATTAGCAATGAAGGAGAGGGCAAAAGGAAGGCATTGGACCCATGGGCAGCATTGTGTACCCTGAGTCACCAGACCAATGCTCTGCCAACCTGACTTGGGACAATCCAGCCCCATTCCACAAGCACTGATTCTGGGCTTGTGGGCAAGGTAGCAGGAATACAAAGGCACAAACTTTCTGGAACCCAGGTCCCATCTTCTCCAGAGTGAGGGGCTTTGTCTGTAGCCTTTTCTGAGGTCCTCCCACCTCTAAACCCCAGAAGGAGGTGGTAGGTTTAGGGCCATCATTTTGAAAACAAACTCAGCTGCCCTTGGGTGACTCAGTGCTGTTTTCCAGCGGGAGGGGGGGAGGGGGGGAGAGATAGTAAGCATTTATTAAACACTTACTGTGTGCTGGTATGCCAGGTTCCACACTGAGCTCTACAATACAAAGACAAATGGCAGCCAGTGCCCTCAAGGAGCTCAGCCTAATGTGGGGAGAAACGTGAAAACAACGGATAAATACAGGATAAATTGGAGATGATCAATAGAGGGAAGGCTTCTCATGAAAGGTGGGAAGCCAAGAGGTCAAAATAAAGAGCAGAACATTCTGGACGTGTGTTGTGCCAGGCAGACCTGAGTTCTAATCCTAGTCTTAAGACAGCTGTGTGGTCCAGCAGAGAGAATGCTGGGCCTGGAATCAAGAAGACATGAGTTCAAATCCAACCTCAGAGATTTCCAACCTGTGTGACCCTGGGCATGTCACTTCTCTTTGCTTCGGTTTCCTCAATTGTGAAATGAAAATAATCCCTACCTCCCAGGGTCGTGGTCAGGATCAGATGAGATGGTCATTGTAAAGCTCTTGGCCCCCTTCTAATAGTAAGTGCTATATGTCAATATTACTAGTGTATTCATTGTTACCATGGGCCTTGAATCAGTTCATCTTTCTGAACCTGTTTCCTCCTTTGTAAAATGAAGAGACTTGACTAGACCAAACGTTCTTAACCTTTTTGTGACAGGGACCCCTCCAGCCGTCCAGTGACTCATGCTTTCAAATGCATAAATAAAATACTTGAGATTGCAATGGAAACCAGGGATTTTTAAATCATTAGGAAAAGATTTTTTAAAGTTCATAGGCTTTGGGTTGAGAACCCTTGGACTGGCTGGTCTTTGAATATTCCCTCCAGCATGCCTTCCCATTCTGTGGGATTCCTGGATCATAGAATGTGTGTTGATAATTAGTGCTGGCCTGATTCTCATCCATGTACTTCTGGAAATTCTCCATAGAGGAAACCCAGAGAATGCTTCCATTTTCTGTTTCCTCTCTTGCCACGAGCAGCTCACCTCTTATCATCCTGCACAGGCTGTGTGACAGCCTCTGCCCAGAAGCATCACAAGAAGCAATCCCATCCAGCAACCTGTGACTGCCACCAACAGTGTCTGGGCACCACTTCCAGCTACAGCTCTTGTGGATGGGTCAAGGACTCTGGGGAAGTGATCCTGCATCATCCTGGTCTCGCAAAACCAGCCTCAAGCCAGCGGCAGACAAGTTTTCTCTTGGGCATGTCTAGTCATCCATTAGTGGCAGCCATACTAGAATCCCCAGAGCACTCAGGACTTTCCAGGTGGCTCCTGGGATATCACCCAGGACTTATTGGTGAGCCAGGCAATGCCAACAAGACCTCTATGATGGGTAGCACTGTTCCTGCTGGAGCTCACTCGACATCCATCACAGAAAGTCCATTTCAACCCTAGCTCTTCTTTTCCCTTCTCTCCCCCACCCAGCCCCTGTAATTGGGCAGGCTACTCAGGTGGAGAAGTAGACTGTGTGGTTTTTATAGGAAAGCAAAATCCCCAAAATGAAGACAAGAAACCATTATCCAAGTCAATTATGGGTTTTCCTGTAATGACCTCAGCAATTTTGTTTGTATTTAACAGAAACTAGTCAGTTTAGAGCAGCCTTTAAAAAGAAAGGAATTCTCCATAGAGAATCTACCTTGTGAGCTGGCCTTCTTTTTCAAAAAACACAAAACACCTGATGTCATCCTATTTGGATGGGTTTGGAGAGGTTCTTCACTAGTTTGGCTTCAGGGTGATGATATTATAGTTACAGTAACTCAGGAAGACCTTACTGACAAAACACAGCCTTTAAATTATCCCAAGTATTTCAAGGAGCCTAATAGAGAATGTAGGGCAGCCAAGCGGATAGTGGATAGACCCAGTCCTGGAGTCAGGAAAACGTCCTTCGCTCAAATGTGGCTTCAGACACTTGATAGCTGTATGGTCCTGGGCAAATCTCTTCACCCTTTTTGCCTCAGTCTCCTTATCTGTAAAATGAGCTGGAGAAGGAAATGGCAAACCACTCTGGTATCTTTGCTAAGAAAACCCCAGATGGGATTATGAAGTGTCAGACTACTGAAAAACAACCAAGTAACAAAATAGAGAATGTTTCTCCTTCCTCGCTTCAAAAGCAAATATCCGTGAAGTGTGTGCGTGTGTGTGTGTGTGTGTGTGTGTGTGTGTGTGTGTGTGAGAGAGAGATCACTGTTGCCTCTGATCCCCACCCCCCACCCCCCCAGCCATTCACAGAATTCAAGGCAAACAAAGCTTTCCTTGCATTCATCACTTCAATCTCATGCACAGCCCATATGCCCTTGTGTCTTGCACACAGTAGGTGCTTGATTTGTGCCCCTCCCTCCTCACCCATGATGGCAGTAATCTTGACAGGCTGCTGTTACTGTGGTTGGGCATAAATCAGCAGGAGCAGATCTGACCGCAAACAGCGAGAGCTGGGAGCTCTTTTATAAAGAAATAGGTAAGTCCCTCTTAGTGGTGACAGAAGCAGCCTGGAAAAATTAGAGTGACAATATATCAGAACCGGAGCGGGCTGCTGCTGACTCAGACTGAAATCTCTCCTCATCCCCTGTTCTGGAACCCAGGCTGTCTCAGCAGAGTAGCCCCTAATAGGCTTGTCTGATTGTGGAAATCAAGGCAGATCTAAAGAGATCTGTCTAGTAGTGAGCAGCCCCGTCCCCCTTCCCTCTCCCAGCCCCCTCCATCTGGGCAGCTGTCTTGCTGAATAGCTGGGCTCTTTTCTCCTAAACGGAATTGCCTTAATACAGTGAAGGCTGCTGTCGGCCAGTGAAGGAATCCCTAAGCTCTTCTCCGAGGCAAGTGCCCCGGAATTGGTGATAGGGCACCTTCTCTGAGCCTCAGTTTCTCAGCTGCAAAACAGGAATTAATATCGCTGCTCCTCCCAACGTCAAGCATTGGGAGGGTTAAATGGATGATGATAGGTGTGGGAGATGTTTAAGAAAGAAATTCATAACAAGCAACTAGATCTACAAGACATGGGAGTATTTCAATTGTAAAAGGTCATGGAAGATATAATTTTCAGAGCTAAAAGTGACCTCATGCATCATGCAGTGTCTCACCTCCTACAGCAGGGGTTAATAACCTGGGATCTGTAGATTTTTGTAATATATATATAGAAATATAGATAGATGTATACGTGTGTATATGTATTCTGATAACTATTTCAATAGAAATGATTCACTTTGCAATTTATGAATTTTGTGCATTTAAAAAGCATGATTCTGAGAAGGGACTCATGAGCATACCCTGAGGGCCGAAGGGAGTCCCTGCATCACAAATAAAGGGTTCTTACCCTCCTTCTCCAGTCGGTTGGAGCTCCTTAGGGGAATTCAGCTGCTCCCTAGATGGCTAGCTCCATTTCTGACAGCTGTAATTGTTAGAAAGGTTTTACTTAGCCGGTTGCCGGGGCAGTGGAAATCTATCTTCCCTGTAACTCTTCCCCTCCTCCCAACCCATTAATGTGCTAGTTCTGATCTCTGGGTCTGCCCAGAATAGGATGGGTCCTTTACCCACACTGTGGCCCTTCTAACTGAATCCAGCTGCCAAATTAGGGGTGAAGGTGGGTATTTGTGAAGTCCCAAGTCTGTGTCTTCTCTGTTCCTGGCTGAACATTCCCAGTGCCTTAGTTTCTGACATATTGGTCACCCTCCAAACTAGAAACTGGTTCCAGATCTGAGCACAGCATTGCAGGAATGAGCTGCCCCACCCCCCCAACCCCCGCCCAGGGCAGAGGATTGAGCAGTAATAGAACTTCAAGCTCACCTAGCTGATCTTCATGTTTTACAGATGAGGAAACTGAGGCCCAGAGAGAAATTTGTCCACAGAGTAGCAAGTAACACAACTAGTGTTCAAATTCAGCCCCTGCGATGTAATGCTCTTTTGACAAAATCTCTGCTCTGGCACTTTGTCGATGTGGTGGGTCCCCCTTCCTCCCTGGGCCCTAGTTTTCCCCTCTAACATGAGAGGGTTGTCCCTTTCACCTGTAAAGTGAAGAAGATACCCCTGTGTGGTTCCCTGTGGAGTGCCATGATCCCATGACATCTCCCTGTCTCATCTTCCCTACCCTACGTTGCCACATTCCTTGTCCACACTCTGGGCCCCTTAATTCTTGCTATTAGCCATCATTGCCCTTTGAACTTAGTTGCCCCTTTCCCCCAGGGACCAGGGAGACCATCGATGACCCCAGAGGGTGATGAGCTAGGAGCCCTCCCACAGGCTATCCTAGGATCACCCCATGCTCCACTGAGTGACTCCCATCTGCTGGGGGAGCTTAATGAGCTCTGGGTCTGGGTTGTTTATCGGCTTCTGTGTTTGCTTGGTGCCAAGAGAAAAGCTAGGACGATGATGTATCACCCTGAGCTTGGATAGCCTGAGAAGGATGGTCCTGTTTTGTCACATTTATCCTGGCTGTTCAGGTCAATAATTTACTGGCAGCCTGGTACCTAGTAAGTGCTATATGAATGTTAGCTACTTTTATGTTTATTTCCAAAGCAACATACAAACAAGAGATAGAAAACGACATTTTTAATCTGGAAAGAAGGTATTTGATGACAGTCGGCTAAATGGAAATGTGTAAAGCTCTTCTTGTCCTGTGTGTTATATTCATTTTCTAGTTGTTGGCAAAAAAAAAAAAATTAAAGGTTAATTTTTTTTATTTGTTCAAATTCATTAATTTCTATCAAGCTGTCCTGGGTTTTTTAAATAAGTGTTCTCATTAAAAAAAAAAAAAAACAATTTCCTGGCAGATAATGGAAGGAGAGGAGCTGGGTGGGCCAATCTCAGCCTCCTGAAACCCTCCTGTTTTCCTTGCTACAAGCTGGGTGGGTACCGTGGCTGGGGGAGGGAAAATAAAAACCCACCGCAGAATGTGCCAGGAAAGGGAGAGGTGTTGACCTGATTACCCTCATCACCCAGAAGGAGGGAGTCCTGGTGGAGACTTATCTGTTTTCAGGATAAATCATGTCATTCTGCGCCCCCTTCCCCATGAAGGTTTTTGGAAGAAGGGAGAGCCTTTGATTTCAAAGCAAGAAATCCAAAACCAAGACAAAAGGGAGGTGTATCGTTCTAGGGCCCCCCGCCCCGTCTTGGTGTCTCCTGTCTATCTCCCCGCCCTCCCCTGCCCCATCTTCCTCCCTGCTGGAGCAGAGTTATATTCAGAGGCGGTAGAATATCAGCCCGGAAAGGGCTCCCCTCGGCGGCGATGGGGGGCAGCCCCTCGGCGGCGATGGGGGGCAGCCCCTCCGCGGCGATGGGGACAACCTCTCCGCGGTGTCTCCCCGGCTGGAGCCAGCCCCCGGAGGCTGCTGCCTGGCGGGAGCCGCGATGCCCGAGCAACCTCCGCTTTCCTGCACAGCGGAGCGCCAATGGCTTTCGGCGGCCTCCTCAGACGTGCCCGCAGCTATCAGTGCCAACAAAATGAGGTCTATTTATCTCTCCCTTTCGCCTCTTCCCCGCTCGGTAATGTCAGAATGGGGCTGGGCTGGTTTTTACCAGTAGCCAGTGGGGATGTTGGTAACCAGCTTCCGATTATAGCGCTTTGAAGTTCATAAAACGCTAACAGGCTTTAGAGCCTGATCGTGGGCATTCCATTCCCCTTTCAAATGAGGAGGAAGGGAGGAAGTCCCTTGGCCAGGCTCACAGAACTCGAGAGTGTATGAGGCAGGATTTAAAGTCCTGGTTCCTTCCTTTGAGTCTTGGGACAGCCATGCAAGGGAGGACAGGCAAGTGTTATTTCCTTTTTCAGGTAAAGACACTGAGGCCCAGAATCGCAGCTGGGATTTGAACCCCAAGTACCCAGGCTCCAGCACCAGTGTTCTTACCCACCAGGGACAGCTGGAAGTCCAAGGAAGGCTGGTTTCTGGCCAAGGAGAGAGGAAAGAAAGGGAGACTGTCTTGGCCTCGGTGAATGTCTTCTGCTGTCCCTGGGGGAGATCACCCCACTAGAGGACACAGGAATTATCTTTTCCATCTGTCTACAAACTATTTTCATGTACACCCTTTAAGACATGTAGGGTGTGTGTTCTTATTCCCATTTTACATGTGGTAAAAGTGAGCCCCAGAGCAAGAGGTTTGCCCAAGGTCACATAGCTAGACAGCAGAGTGTGCTCTGCCGGTCAGGAAGCCCAGGAAGCAACAAATAAAACGGTCTCAGGAGGCAGCAAACAGGGCTGGATTCGAACTCAGAGGACTGATCACCTGGGTGACCTTGAACAAGTCCCTTTCCCTTGAAAAGCCTCCATCCCCCCACTCTTCCACTGTCAAAGGAGATTGAGCTAAGGTGTCTTCCAGCTCTAGGTGTGGGTAGGGAACCCTAGGATGCTAGGATGACAGAGTTAATGCTGAGGGAGGGCAGGAGCATGCCGGAGAAACACAAAGAGATGTTAATAGTGCTGTGTGCAACAGAACTCAGCCTCCCTCTGGTCTCCAAAGGAACCAGCAGCAGCCAGCTCCTGTCAGAACTGAGACAAGGGGATTTGGAGGGGAGGCGTATCACTGGCCTGGCCTGGCCTTTTATGACAGTTTCTCTGTCCTGAAATCCACAGGGGACTTCCTCCTATCCCTCTGCCCCCCACCATACTCAGCTCCCTACCCCTCCTCCCCTGCACTCAAGCTGTCCTTTCCCAGGTTGGAGAGTCGACGTTCAGAGAATCCATTAAACCCTTCATATTAACTGGCGAAGAAAAAAAGGGGAAACACAACAGCCCTCTTTCATCTTAACTGGTGTATTTGCATTAACACCTGGGGAGTTCTCCGGGCCTGGAGAAGGTACATTGCTATTCTACAGAGCATGCACACAGCTGAGTTACTTAAGTCTCATCCTTTCCCTGTATTAATATTATAGCCTGCATCTTCTCCCCCCTCTCTCCCTCCCTCCCTCCCTCTCCTCTCTTTCTTTCTCCTTCTCTCTGTCCTCCCTCCCCCTCTTATGTCTCCGTTTTCTTGCACTCTCTCCCATCTCTCCTTTTATGCTTTTCCCTCCCTCTATCCTCTCTCTCCTCCCTCTCTTTTCCTCTTGTACTCTTTCTCATTCTCTCTTTTCCTCCTCCTCTTCTTTCTTCCCTCTCCCTCGTCTCCCTATTCTTTTACACTTTGTCTCTCCTATCTTTCTCTCTTTTTATCCCTTCTCCCTCCTTCTCCTTTTCTCTCTTTCCCCTTCTCTCTCTACTCCCTCCCCTCTTATGTCTCCTTGTTTTCTTGCACACTCTATCTCTCTCATCTCTTTCTCCTTTTATGCTTTCTCCCTCCCTTTCTCCTCTTTCTGCTTCCTCTTTCTTTTCCTCTTCTCTTCTATTCTTGTTCTCTCTTTGTTCTCTTGCTCTCTCTCTCTCTCTCTCTCTCTCTCTCTCTCTCTCTCTCCCCCCCACCCCTCCCTCTTTCCTCCTCCTTGGCACTGGGGATTCCAGATTGCATTAGGTAGGCATCTAATCTCCCTGCAACATAGCAGAAAATCCCCAGGGATGCTGGAGGTGCAAGGAGATGGTGTGTCAGGTAGCTAAACTGGCAAACTTCCAAACACAAAGGGACTTCCTTCGCCTGGGAAGGCCTTGGGACTATCCCCTTAAAGGGACCCTGGGGTGCAGCAGTGGACCCAGGGCACAGAAAGCAAGCCAGCACAGGGCCTGATCCATAGGAGACCCTTAAGAATGGCTTAGTTCTTGTGCTGGTCATCCACAGCATCGTGGAAAAGGACACCTTGGATCTTCTTCCTCCCCCACCTCTCCAGCACCATCCAGTCTGCCATGATTTCACTCCCCCTGCCTGAGAAGAGCTGATCTTTGTCCACATACTTCATCAGTTCTGTTCCTCACAACAGGGAGGTGACAAAAGAGTCCTGGGGGACCATTTGCTAGATGAGGAAACTGAGGCAAGTGATCTCTTGTGGTCTGTTTCCTCCTCTCTAAAATGAGGTTCAAAGGATCCTGACTTTTGAGCTGGGAGGAATATTGGAAGCCATGTAGTCTAACCCCTCATCTGCCAGAAGACATGGAGGTGAGGATAAAGGGGGGAGGGGGAGAGGGGAGGTGGTTACTTGACTTAACTAAGGTAACTGGCAAAGTTAATGCTTGAACTCAGATTTAGGACCCCAAAGTTAACACTTTCCACCAAACCAACAGATCAGGGGGTCTTCAAGGTCACTTCCAACTCTAACCTTCTGTGACCTTGATTTTGATTCTCCAAGAGAAAAGATGATATACTCCGTCACCCAGCTAGGGATGAATAAATGAGCATTTATTAAGCATTTACCCATCTGCCAAGCCCAGGGTTAAGTGCCAGGGGCTCATGAGGAAAATACAGACAGTTCTAGCTCTCAAGGAAGGGGAAAGGGAACACCACCCATGGGAGGTCTCAGCTGCAAGCCAGATGGAAAGAGCCAGTGGTCCTTAGGGGACTGCATGTGGTAATGAAGTCTTTTAAGTGGCATTTTCATTAATAAAATCCCATTTGTTTCAATCCATCAGATGGTGCCAAGGACTCCAATGCTGAGAACTTTCTTTTGGGGCGTCTTCAGTTGACAAGACAGTGGGGGCTGCAGCACCTGCAGAGATTCCACAAAGCTTGCTTCCCTGGAAGATTGTGGTGGAGGGGACGTGAGATGCTGCTCTTTGAGTTGGTAGTCCCCTGAATTCTGGCTGTGGGGGCCAGGCTGGGAGCAGACCCATGGTCTGAGGATTCTTGGATTTAACTGCTCTATAAATCAGTGGTAAGAGTATAGCTAGAATTTGAATCTAGGTGGTCTGACTATGCCCAGTATTTTTAGGGTGATTAAACGGGCTTTATTAAATTAATAGCACATACGGGAATGGTGTGCCATTTTGTTCTATGTAGATCAGTGATCTACTTTGTCAGGGTGGCTGGAAGCCAAGCTGAAGGTCCTTTAAAATATTGCATTGAATGGATGGCATGCAAATCTCCCCCAAAGGAGCCTGTAAATAGTTCCACCTTGTCATTGGACAACTTGTCCTAGTAGGGACTGAACCCTTTTGTTCCCATCTGGCCCCTCTGTGGTCTTAGATGAGGCTGCATTGAGGTTTGTTTTCCCCTTTCCATCTCTGCTCCATTGGCTTCCATAGTGACTCTTGGTACCATGTGATGATGACTGGGGCAGGGGGGAGCCAGGTGGTGCAGTGGGCTTCAAATGAGAAAGACTCATCTTCCTAAGTTCAAATCGGGCCTCAGACACTTCCTAACTGTGTGACCCTGGGCAAGTCACTTCATTTTGTTTGCCTCAGTTTCCCCTGTAAAATGAACTGGAGAAGAAAATGGCAAATCTCTCTGGTTTCTCTGCCAAGAAAATCCCAAATGGGGTCACAGAGTCTGTCATGACTGAAATAAGTGAACAACAACTGAAAAAAATGACTGGAACACTCAGAATCCCAGAATTCCAAACCTCCATACCAGATCTGACAAGTGGTGCCCCAGCATCTGCCAATGACAAATAACCCATGCTACTTTGGGACAATGCTCATGAGCAGTGACATCCAGCCCCAGTCTTCCTCTCTGCAGCCTCTACACGTTTTCCTCCTCTGTTCCCACTAGGGCCAAGCAGAACAGACTTGATCCTTTTATTTGGATCCCACCTCCCACTCTCCTTTCTGCTCCCTCCCCCTGTGTGTCCCATTTGTTCCCAGCTGAGACGTCCTGATGGTGAAAACAGTAGCTTGGGCTCCTCTGTGTTGTGGCCCCAAGAATGACTTGACATGGAATCTGTTCAGACTCATGATGCTTCCATTTCCCCAGACGCTCCCATTGCCAGCCTCCTCATCCCCATCTCCTCCTTAAGAATTTGGAAGGCCGCTGTCCCCCGGAATTGTCCCAGGTGGCCTTAGATAAAGGCAAAGGGAGAACTGTCTGCAGGTTGTCAGTGGAGCCCAGCTGGCAGGGCCCCTCTGCCTCAAAAGATTCCTTTCCCCAGATACCGGGAACCCTTTCATGTGAGAGTCAACACTTTGGGTGAAGATAATCTGCCTCTTGGCATTCTCAGTGCATGTAAATGGAAAGAACCCCCTCACCCCACCCCAAGCAGGGTGCATTGGAAAATGAGAAAGGCCAGGCCTGGACCCAGAGAAGCCACCAGAGGCTGCCGCTCCCTCCCTGAGCTGCAGAGAAGAGGCTTGGGGATGGACAATATTGCACCAGCAGACAATGTTTATTAAGCACTTACTATGTGCCAGGACAACAGAAAAAATCAATTCTGCCTTCGACAGACTTTGAGGCGAGGCAGGGGAGGAAGGCAGAACCTGGGCAGAAAGACGGGGAGAGGCTGAGCAGCCTGGTGGGCAGCATGGTCACCCAGGGCTCTGGCTGCGGACAGAGGAGCTTGGGACTCTCCTTGGCCCGGGCCAGGCCTCTCCACTGCTTCTGATCTCACCATGTCCCTCCTCTTCAACCATCTCCTGGGAGGCTGGGATTCCTCCTGCCTCCTTTGTTTCCTAGCATCTCTTCTTGCCTTGTTTTCAGGCTCCTTGAGGGCAGGGGCACTCTAGTTTGTGCATGTTTGTATGCCTTGGCCCTGACAGATAGCAAATGCTTCTCTCTCTGTGTCTCTCTATGTCTGTCTGTCTGTCTGTCTTTCTCTCTCTTCCTCTGTCAGTCCATCTATTCAACTATGTCCCATCCATCCATCCATCCATCCATCCATCTGTCCACCTCCCTGTCTGTTTCCTATCTATCATCTTTGTCCATCTGTGGGACTTGCTGGTGCAGGGAGGGATATGTGTGAAAATAAATGTGATATAAAAACAAAAGGCATCCGTGAAGATAAAATAAAATAGAGTGAGACCCCTTTGGAGGGAGTATGGCTAGTGCATAGAGTGTTAGATTCCCAAGCACAACATGTGGGTTCATATTCTGAGAGAAGCAGAGGTGGGGAGAGCTCTGGTCGCTGTAATGGGAAAGGAGGAGACCCGGGGAGACATTTCCCTCCTTCCCAATTTCAGAGGAGCCAGTCCTGTGTAGAAAGCATGCAGGTTCCTCTTCATTGCTTTGGTAACTGAGCCTGGTACTTACTAAGTGTTTAATAAATGCTGGCTACCTGTCGTCAGCCTGCCCGGTGATAGGAATGCCAAGTCGGGGGGCGTGGGGGTGGGGGGTAAGGAATCAAAGGAGCTAGGTTTATCTGCTTCCCGCCTGCGACCTTGCCTGAGCCCCTTCCCGTGTCCCTCCCCATTTCTTCACCTGTAAACCTCTGGGAGGGTCCAGCTGGCTCTGGACCTCTGAGATCTCTGGGGTCTCAGCCCCTGCTCCACCCACCCTGACCACCACCAAGGAGAGAGATCTGGGCCCCCTAGGGAAAACCTCAGGAAGACAGTCTTAAGAAGAGGGCCACAACCCCCATTCTTCTGGGCTTTCCCAGTGGAATAAAGAAATTAATTGTTTAAAAGACTAGATGAATGTCCAGGGCGATCGATGGATCATAGAGCCCCTGGGGGTCACAGAGAAAGTGCCCACCACACCCTTGAGCTCAGTCGTCCGGGATTGAGGGTGGGGTCCCCAAAATCCTCTGCTGCCTCTGGCCAAAGGCTCCTTCTGTGCAGCCCTGAGCTTAGCCCTGCACAGGCTCCAGAGTTTCTTCATCCCCTGAGGATTCCCCAATGGACAGAAAGCTGTAGGTCAGCATCACCACGACCCTGATATTTGCTCCATTCTTCAGGGGTGGAACCAGGAGATTTGGCTCCCAGTTATGTCTCTGCCGCTTCCTAGGCATGGAAGATTACACCTTTCCCGGGCCTCGGTTCACCCTTCCGCAAAATGGGCCCATCACCCAAGCCCGTCCCCCATCCTAACATCCGGGCTCCCTTTCAGCATCCTCGTGAGGGAGAGGCTCTCTAAACCATGACACCCTTCGCTTAAGCCTGCATCCAGGAACAGGGATCCTCCGCCTCTCTTCTCCCTTTCACCACCAAACTCCTAGAAAAAAAGGTCGCCTGTTCACTTACTCCATTTTCTGAAAGGGTGTTCATTTGTCAAGTTCAGCTTCTGACCCCAGCGCTCCACTGGAGCTGTTTTCTCAAAGGTTATGAGTGATGTCTTAACTGCTGAATTCAGCGGCCTTTTCCCAGCGCTCATCCTCTCTGACCCCTCTTCTCCTGAAGGACTTTCTCTTCCTTGGCTTCCGTGAAATTGGTTCTCCCTCCTTGAAATCACTTTGTATTACTGAGCCTGTCTTTTGTTCAGTCCCATCCGACTCTCCATGACTCCATTTGGGGTTTTCTTGGCAGAGATACTGGAATGGTTTGCCATTTCCTTGGAACTGGGGCACACAGGACTAAGTGACTTGCCCAGGGACACACAGCTAGGAAGTATCTGAGGTCATATTTGAACTCAGGTCTTCCTGACTTCAGGCTCAGGGCTCTAACCTACCTGTCCTAGATACCTGCCATCTACTTTGTATTTACTTACTGGTGTGTGTGTGTGTGTGTGTGTGTGTGTGTGTGTGTGTCTATCTGTCTGTCTGTTGGATCCCCCCTTCCCCCTCCCAGTAGAATATAAACTTCTTGAGGGCAGGAACCATTTCCTTTTTTGTCTTTGAATGCTCAGTGCTCATCACAGTGCCTGGCATACAGTAGGTTCTCAATAAGTGTTCATTATATCATATCATAAATCTCTTGGTTGGTGAAGCACCCTGAAAGTTTTTCCCATCAAGAATGTTGTGGCTCAATGGCTGTCTCCACTTGTCCAATAGTGATTGCCCAGCAACTATTAGTAGATGAGGCCAAAGGAGCTGCTTGGACCACATAGTGTTTGGGTGCCATACCCTGAGAGTCAGAGAGGGGATTTGAACCTGAGACTTCCTGATACCAAACCCAACAGTATCCATTATGCCAAAGTATCTCTGTGTACACCATAGACATTCCATTCAGTGCGGTATAGTGGAAAGACCAAGGCTCCAGAATCACAGACCTTGGGTTCAGAACCTGCAGCCAACATTTCCTACCAGAGTGGCTGTAGATGGTCCTTTCATCTCTCTAGACCTTCAAAGTCCTTTCTAGTTTAGCCCCTATGATCCTGTGTGAGTCCTGGACCCTCATCCCTCCCCCTCAGTACTTTCTCTCTGGGTGATCTCTTCAGCATCATTGCTGCAGAGGACCCCCATGTCTATATACCCTCCTGACCTTACCTGCATCACCAGGTGCCTGATGGATAACCTCCATCTCAATGTCCCCCTGCCTACTTCCCCCCATTCTTAGGCATCTCAAACCCAGCAAGTTCCATACATCTCTTAATCACAGGAGCATAGATTTAGGAAGGGACTTCATTATCAAATCCCATCATTTAACAGATGAGGAAACTGTGTCCTAGAGCCAGAAAGTGACTTGTCCAGGGTCATATCAGTTATAAGTGACATGAGGTCCTCTGGCTGAAAACCAAGCACTCAGACCACAAAATCAAGCTTTCTTCTTAAAATGGTCCCTCCTCTAACTGTTCCTATTTGTGCTGACGGTATCAGGAACCTCCCATCTGGAAATCTTCCAGATTGCAAGTCTTGGTGTATCATTGTTGACTCATCCCCACCCACTCCCACTCCCTATATCCAATCAGTCGTCATTCTTGTGGGTTCTGCCTCCAGAGCATCCCTTAATTGGATGACCTTCTCTGCTCTGCCCTAGCTCCCTGGTCCTGATCACCTCCCTTCCCCAAAATAGCCCCCAACTGGTCTACCTCCTTTCAGTGTCTTTCCTCTCTAATGCATCTCACATATTAACTGCCAGATGAATATTCCTCAATCACAACTTTGGCCATGGTTGTTGTTGTTGTGCAGTCATATCTGACTCTCCATGAGCCCATTTGGGGTTTTCTTGACAAAGATACTGGAGCGGTTTGCCATTTCCTTCTCCAGCTCATGTTATAGATGAGGAAACTGAGGCAAATGGGGTTGTGACCTATCCAAGGTCACACTGCTAGGAAGTGTCTGAGGCCATATTTGAACTCCATAAGATGTCTTCCTGACTCCAGGCCCAGTGCTCTGTACACTATGGCACCAACCAGTTGACTATGGTCATGCCCTTTCTCAAAAGTCTTAAGGGCTTCCCTGTTGCTCTCCCCCATCCTTTCTCTACTTTTCATATTACTCTCCTTCACATGCTCCAGCCAGCTCTTCTCCACACTGGACGTTCCAGCTTCCAGCTCCCTCACAAAACGTTCTTGTCCTTCCTGCACAATTTCCCTGGCTTCTTTCAGGGCTCAGTTCCCTGCTGCCTGCTCCCAACACTCAGGTCTCAGGTCTCCTGCTCCCTTTCCAGGGCTTTTTCCAGGGATAGGGATGTGCTCACTCAACTCCCTCCCCCACTCACCTTTCCCCAGCAATGACCCTTCACTTCTGGCTTTATTAGGCACCAGGAAGTTAACTGGCGATGTTTAGCCAGGAGGAGATAGGGCTCCAGGGAGACCCTGGAGTTGTTCTCAGGTCTTTGAAAGGTGCTCTCTGCTTGGACCCAGAAGGCAGAACCCGGAGCCAGTAGTGAAAGGCAGCAGATTTCTACTAATCAACGTGAGAGTCGATCGCCTCTGGAGGTAGTGAGCTACCTGTCACAGGCTCCAGAGAGCCCTGGGGGAACGTTACAGAATGGGGCTCCCATGCATCTGTAGATCCTCTGGGTCAGCCCCGAACCAGCCTTCCTCAGAGTGGGTCATACAAGGACCACTTCCCAGTAGATTTCTCCCCCTCAGTGTTTTTGCTAACACTGACAGGCAGGCAGCTCCCTACCTGCTGTTAACAAAGAGCTGGCTGTCTGTGGGGTGTTCAGATGGGGGAGGGCTGGCTGGCTGTGGGTCCCTGGGACTAGGACGGAACAGGGAGGGGGTGGGGTGCCAAGGCCATCAGCATTCCAATCACAGTCCTTTGCCTTTTCCACATGGTCCCCTGCAGGAGTGACATTTATCGTTCCTGGAAGTGACCATTGAGACATGAAATCACTACCGGCCCCAGGCTACCCTACTTCATTAGTAGCTGCCTGGCCCAGCCAGCTGAGGTCAGTACTCAAAGTGCAGAACTGACTCTGTCCCCAGGTGAGGACACTGGGGATAAGGGACAGAGTTTGAGGGATTCCCTTCAGGCTTCTCTTTCCACACCCTGGGAAGTGGATTAGCTGCAGTCAGGACTAACGCTCAGGGCTCCAGCTCACCATTCCAGGTCTTATTTCCCCCTCCACTAGGCTAGTCTTCAAAGATTCATGGAATTTTAGAACTATAAAGACTTTAGAGGTCATCTAATACCTCTCATTTTAGAGATGGGGAAACTGAGTCACTGAGGCAGGAGTCATAACTTGCCCAAGGTCACAGAGCAAGTCTGTGGTGGGAATCGGGACCAGTGGTCAGGTCTGGTCCAATCAGAACTCTTTTCTCTTGACCAGGATTCTTTACCTTAGGGAGGCCATGACACCTTCGACGCAGCCCTCTTCTCAGAATCGCGTTTAACCATGTATAAAACAAAACAAATGAATTACAAAAGAAATTATATTGCAATATAATCATTGAAATATGAGGGGAAAGTTCATGGACCCCCAATGGTGTGAGAACCCAGTTTTATATCCTTCCTCTTTTTCTCTGGGTCTCCACCACAGCACAGACCTCATGTCCTGCCCTGGGTCTTGCCCTTCCAGCTCCCTAGCTGACCGACGGGCCCTGGCCTATTTAATCACAGTTGCTAGTATTCTAGGAGCTGACATCAGGTTTGCCAAGGGGACTTTCCAGGTTTTGTCTTAGCCCAGTTTCACAAAGGCCCTGGGAATTAGCTCCTGGGGCTTTATCCCATCTTACAGGTGAAGACCCCAAGGACCAGATGGGTGACTGTTGTTATTTAATTGTTTTAGTTGTGTCCCACTCTCTGTGACCCTACTTGGGGTTTTCTTGGCAAAGATACTAGAGTGGTTGGCCATTTCCTTCTCCAGCTTGTTTTACAGGAAGGAAACAAGGTTAAGTGACTTGGCCAGGGTTACCCAGCTAATAAGTGTCTGAGGTCACATTTGAACTCAGGTCTTCCTGACTCCAGGCACCACCTTGCTGCCCCAAGTCCCCAATAGGTGAATTAATTTGTCCAGAATCATCCGGCTAGTCAGGTTGTGAGACAGGATTTGGGCCCAGGCCTTTCTAACTCCAAGCCTAGCACTCTATCCACTAGACCACACTGCCAAAAAACAAGTCATATATATATTAGAACAGAGTCAGTATAGCGTAGAAAGGACCCTGACTGAATCAGAAGAGCTGGCCGCTCTTTGACACCAGGCAAGTCCCTTTGTCCTCTCTGGGGCTCGGTGTCTGTCAGTGAAATGAGACAGTTGGCCCTGATGACTTTCACTTTCTTTCATCAATTCCACAAGAGGGGAGCAGAAGAAAAAATGTCACTACCTGAAAGTCGGGAGCCCCAAGTTTTAATCCCAGGTATTTAAGAAAGGGAATAAACATTTCTAAAACACCTACTATGTTCCACGTCATGCAAATATTATCTCATGTGATTCACACAACAACCCTGTAAGATACGGTGCTGTCTTTATTAACCTCACTTTTTTTCCCACAGTTGAGGAAACTGAGGCAGATAGAGGTTAAAGTGACTTGCCCAGGATCACACATCTAATAAGGTAGATTTGAACTCAGGTCTGCCTGACTCCAGACCTGGATATTTCATCCACTGAACCGCCAACTGCTTAAAGGAGTTAATGTTATTAGGGTAGTATTCAAAGGTGGCTGCCCCTTGCCTGTGGAGTGGCTTTGGCCAGGTGACCCAGCCCTCCAGGTCACGTGCAGGCGCCCTGGCGACCACTTGCATCTCCTGCAAATCCACAGAGGTCCCCCTAGGGTAGGTGGAGAAGTCGGTGCCTGCGGGGTCAGACTAGCTGTAATTACCGGTCAGGCCAGTGGTGATCACTCAGTCACAGGCCCTCGGGGCAGGCAAGGCGGGGCCTTCTTCCAGCCTGGCTGCTCCAGCCCCAGCGAGCCATCCATCAATGTCTCCTTCCCCCCACAGTGGCCAGGCCCTCCAATTAGCCGATGGCTGCCTTTAATGAGGTCCTGGTGTCAGAGGAGGATCAGGTGAGGGAGCTGGGGTTCCTGTGCCCAGAGGGGAGAAGACCGCAGTGATCGATCTTCCCGATGCATAGATGTCTGTCAGTCCTCTGCTCCAAACCCTCCTGTGGCTCCCGGGTGCCTACGGTGTTGGTAAGCATTGGTATAATAAGATGGACAGTAGCAACCTCTCATGCTGTTCCAAGGTTGGCCCACGGAGGCCACCGCAGGCCACCAGGGATGTCTGATGTTAAAAAAAGGAAGCTTGTGTCTGGGAAAGGGGGGACCGTCGAGGCGGTGAGAGGGGCATGACCAACAGACAGCCCTGGTGGAGCACCTCCCTGCAGGGTCACCAAGAGGCCCCCAGCACTGCCTCCTGGGGAGTGAGCACCTCGACTGGTTAAGGACCAGAAGTGGGGCAGGGGACGCGGTGGAAGGAGACCCTGAATCCCGCTCTGCAGGTAGCAGAAGAGATTTCAAGAGGGCCCATTCCCCAATTCTGGCTGTGTGACTTTGGACCAGTCCATTCCCCTCCCTGGGCCTCAGTTTCCCCATCTGTGAAATAAGGGATTAGAGTTCCCTTCTCTAAGTCTGGGGACCTTTATGGTGCTTTAAGGCCTGACAGACACTTGATTATATCACTTGATTCTTGCCCCCCCCCAAATTACAAAAATCATGAGGGGAATATTATATTCCCCATTTTACAGATAAAGAAACTGAGACCAGGGAAGAAGAATCACTTCCTCAAGGTCACAGCTTACATTTGCCTATCTGGGCCATGAAGCTAGGTCTCCCCCAAGTCTAGAATCCTGTCCATTGTACCTTGAGCCTCACCAAATTAGATGCCAGCTCTCCAGCTTGGCACTGCCAGCCCTCTACCATCTGGTGCCAGTTTACCTTTGGCCTCTTGTCTCCTACTACTGTCCTAAAGCTTCCCACCTCCATATTCAGAACTTTGAGGTTGGGAGGGCCCCCTGGAGGCATCTAGTCAATCAATTAGGAAGCTTTTATGGAACACCTACTATGTATCAGGGACTGTCCTGGATGCTGGAGATATATAAAAAAATGGAAGGAAGGAAGGAAGGAAGGAAAGAAAGAAAGAAAGAAAGAAAGAAAGAAAGAAAGAAAGAAAGAAAGAAAGAAAGAAAGAAAGAAAGGAAGGAAGGAAGGAAGGAAGGAAGGAAGGAAGGAAGGAAGAAGGAAGGGAGAGAGAGAAAAAGAGAGAGAAAGAAAGAGGAAGGAAGAGAGAGAAGGAAGGAGGGAGGAAGAAAAAAGAAAGGAAAAGGAAGAAAGAAAAAGGAAGAAAAAGAAAAAAAGAAAAAGTCCTCATCCTTAAGGGAGGGAGACAGAGCTGGACAGGTCCTTCCCCTGGTTCCTGGGGTCGCCCACTTCTGGTTTGGAAAGTCCAAGTCCAAAGGAAAGCTCGCCCCTAGTGTTCTCCAGCATCTGTCCCATGGTGCCAAGCCCATCCCTGGGTTTACGGCATACCTACTACCTAGAACCGCTTCCCTCTCCATCCTGCATCTTACCTCATGACTCTTGGCTTGCATCTGTCTTGAGCATCTAGTTATTACTTTGTGTTATCACTGAATTACCTATTTTTGTCATTTGCTCCTAGACTGTGAACTCCTTAAAGTCAGGGACCACTTTTTATAGAGTGCAAAGGTGAGATAAATTGTCATTTGTGAAGGAGCAGAGAGATGTGGCTTTGGAATCAGAAGACCTGAGTTTAAATGCTGCCTTTGTCATTGACTCTGTGTGACCTTGGGGGAAGTTCTGTAACCTCTCTGGGACTCATCGTAATATGAGAGTTGGTCTAGAAGTTCCTTCCAACTCCAGTTTTGTTATCCTAGAACTCCAGGATCTGGATCCTGGCCCTCTGACTTCCTCCTCCCAGGCCCGAAGCTGTTCCAGTTTTAGGGCTGATGGGAACCTTCCCCAAGCTGTAACATTCTGGCAAGTCATTTACCAGATCAACCTGGCAGTGTGTTCCAAGAGTCATGGTAACTTCCATGTCTTGAGAGCTTTAAATGTTGTAAAATGTTTTGCTCACAGTAACCCTGGGAAGGAGGCAGAAGGAAGGTCCCAAAGATCCTGAGTCCTAGGCCCAGCTGTCTGGGGAAATGAGATTCATTTCCTTCTCTAAGACTCATTCTCTTCCTCTGTAAAAATGAGAGGATTGGACTCCATTGTCTCTAAGGATCTTCTAGCTTTAATCTCTGTTCCAACCTTTCCCTTGGTCTCAGTTTCCTTTGGAGGAAGAATCCATAGGATGTAGTGTTGTCAGAGACCATGGAAATCATTCCATGCAATGGTCTTATAGATCTGTGTGGGACCAGTCCGAGGCCATGCAGTAAGAAACATAGTATGAATTCAGAGTTGGGTCCCCTCATTCCAAAGCCAGTGCACTGTGCTCTCTGGGGATTATAAAAGTGAAGCTGGAGGGACCTTTTCTGGTTGGGGGGCTGTGAAGGCCCTTCCTTGTTACCCCAGTTCACCTCCAATGCCCCCTCCCCTGCTTCTCCATCCCTCGCTCTAACCTCCTTCCCCTCGGCCCCCTTCCCCTTCACCAGTGTGATGGATGAGGCTCTGGGTGACGTGGGGGGACCAGCTGTGACGCATCCCAGATGTCAGCTGTGTGATGGATCTGCTCTCCTCCTCTCTCCCCCTCACTGGGGGGCCTGGCTCCATCTGGTTCTGTTGAGTGCCTTAGCTGATGGATGGTTTCTGCACCCTGGCCCTGAGACACTTCAGCTGAGGAAGCTGTCCCCTTCACACCCACTCCCTCCCATCAGGTTTCTGGTGTCTTGTGGAGAGTCTCTCCTCCATCCTTCCTCTATCCTGTCCCTCCTTAGCACCTGTCCCTGTTTTCCAGCCTCAGGTACGGTCCCCTACAGTGCAAGGCCAGGCAGGGCAGAGGCTGGACAGTCCACTTTTGGATGGCAGATGCCCCCCCTGGCCAAGGTTCAAGGGAGGTCCCTTTAAGAGAGCAAGACCTGGAGCTGGAAGACACTAGTAATACCTGAGTGACCTTGGAGATGGATTGTCTGCTGCTCAGAACCTCAGTTTCTCCATCTGTCGCTCAGCAGTGGCATGAGATGTGCAGTACAGGGCTGGAGGAAGATCACCAGGATGAATGAAAGGAAGGAGGAGTGGCCGTGGCCATGGTCGAGGGTGGCCGTGGCAGTGCCAGACAGTGGGCTCCCAGAACCCAGGTTTGAATCCCAGGTCTGCAATGGACATCCTGTGTGGTATTGGCCAAATCACCTCCCACCTGGGAATTTTAACTCTCTCCTCGGCAAATGGGTCTCATCGTGGAACAGGGAAAAGTCAGCTCAGGTTTCTAGGCAGAGAACTGGGGAACTGTGGCTCCCCTGCCTTGAAAGAGCCCAAGGGACCTGCCAGCTCTAAGTCTGAATTTGTGTGTGGCTCTGACATTCCTTCTCACTCTAGAACCCTGATCCAGTGACCCCAGGCTGATAACTGAGTGAGAATGGAAAGGAGAGATGAATGATGTAAATGAAAGAATCTGTAGCTTCTTTGACAGTTTGAGGCAAACAAGAGTGAGTGCCCAGCCTGGACCCCCCCCAAGACAGAGTCTGCCCTCCCTGTGGGGGGGTCTCTAGGAGGGGTGGGGCAGAGGAGAACTCAGCAGCCCAGCACCATGGCATCAAGTTCTGCTCTGACTGGAGCCCAGAGTCTGAGGTGTCCCTCTCCAGGGATCTTGGGCATCAGGAATCCAAGGGCACCTTCTCTCCAAGCCTCGTTCAGGGAGGCAGCTACCCCCTCCACCACACACAGACTCCTGGGGGAAAAATCATGTCATTAAAATGATAAATCCTCTCGTTAACTGCTCCTGAAGGCCTGAGTCCCTCGCTGGGATTCTTTCTGCTTTGGATGACTTGCCAAGGACCCCTACGCCCATGAGGAGATGAGCAGGGACCAGGTGGGAGAGGGCCCTCTCCCATCTCTCTATAAGAGAAACCCTGCCTTGCCTCAGGCCAGCTCAGCTGTGTACCTGTTCCATCTGTCTCTCTATCCCCTGTTCCATCAGATGCACTGGAGCTTAGCAGACTGACCCTGGACCTGCAGTCAGGAGAGAACTAGGATCCAACCCAGTCTGGGACACTAAACAGTGGATGACTTTTCAGCCTCAGTATCCTTATCATGTGTTCCTACAACATGGCTAACTACAGCGGTAGTAGCTACCCCACGGACTTGTCCAAGGGCTCAAATATGATTATGGCTATAAAACAATTTAGACCCCATACATTTCAAGATTGGACATGACTGTCATCATTAGCATTCCAGGGTCATCAGAGCAACCCTTTAAATCCCCAAGCAATGGGCTGAAGTCATTCCTCCATGTCATTCATGTGCATCGACACATTGCAGATAATCTATGTAGTCATATACATTCATGTGCACACCTGGGCATAAACTTACCATCTGTTCATTGTGGTGTAGGAGAAAAAATGCCAAACCTACAATCTGACAATGAAGGGGTAAATCAAGGCCAGACCTCCCACTAGGCAGGTGGCCTTGGGTGAGTCAGATGCTGTTTCCTTCTCTAGAAGAAGAGGGAGTCAGACTGCATGAGCTCCAAAGGACCCTACCCCAGCTCCAACATCCCCTGTTCTAAGGCCCTTCCTATCACTAAAGATCAGATAATCACAGTACTCCTAATCCATACATGCACATATATAAATACCTGAACATGTGTTTATGTGCCTCCACAGGTACACACACACACACACACAAACAATCCACGGGCCAGGTGTATTCCTGCAAAGACTCCACCAGGGCTTGTCCTGAGAGGACCTGGCCCCCTCTGCCCCCTGGCCTTAGGTGAAGTCCTAGCCTTAGCCCTTTGCTAGTCATCCCCTATGGGCCCAGTAAGGTTGGACAACCCCCCAGCCTGGACCCCAGTTTCCCTGCAGTAACACCTCCCTGCAGCCCCCCTAGATGCCTCTTCTGCTGCTTGGCTGTCACTGGTGAAGGAAGCCCTGTCTCTGAGTGTAGGTTCAGAGCACCTTGGACAGAGACAGCAACACTAGCAGAAGCTGTCTGGTACTTCTGTCTCAGAGAGGATTGGATTCGATCATTCACCTCCTCCCCTTCCGACAGTCCAGAACAGGCCTGGTCTGCCCCTCTGGGTCTGAGCAGCCAGCCCATCACAAGTAGGGTGGATATAGGTGCCACCTATAATTGGATGGGGAGGACAGAACAGAACATGATGTTGGGGGGTGGAATGAAGGAGAGAAGCCACATTCACTGGGGGCAGGGCTGACAAAGAAGAGTATTGAGTCCAGGAGTCCTCCCCACCCCACCCCCCATTCCCATTTTCCAGTGTGCACCAGATCCCCTCCAAGCTTTGGACATAAAAGATCTCCAAGCACCAAATATGTCACTTCAAGGGATAGCCCTTCAGGAAGGACACCTCCTACCTCTCAAAAAAAGAGGGATTACTTCCCCTGCTTAGATAACAGACCTCCAAGGTAGTTACAGAAGGTGGCCGGGTCCTCTTAAGACAAGCCCTATGGGAGTCTTTGCAGGGATATACCATGATAAGGGCATGTCTGTTCCCAGGAAGCTAGGCCAGAATGATCAGGAGTTCAGACTGGCATCAGGGTAAAGTGAGAAGACTGGCTTGGGAGCAGGAGAACTGGGGGAGATAATATCTAGGTGGGAGGTGGTGGCCATGGGCTATTTGCCGTGACAGGGTCAATGACTAGATGTCCCAGGAAGCTTTCCTTTGCAGCTGAGTGGATCCAGTGGGGAGCCAGGGATGGCCTTTGGAGGTCTAGGTTGAGAGGATCCATGTCCTTAGTGGAGAAAGGGAAAATAAAGCTTGCGGCCCTGGTGCCCTGAGGATGACTTCTTGTGCTGATAGGCTTCATTCTCTGTTCTAAGGTCCCTCCCAGCTTTGATGTTCTGTATTCAAAAGCCCTTTCTCACTATAACATTCTAAATGTTCCAAAGGGAAGAGTTGGGTGGTGCAGTGGATAGAGCACCAGTGCAGGAGTCAGGAGGACCTGAGTTCAAATCTCACCTCAGACCCTTGATACTCACTAACTGTGTGACCTTGGGCAAGTCACTTAACCCCAATTGACTCATCCTGGGTCATCTCCAGTCATCCTGAGGAATATCTGATCACTAGATTTCAGATGGCTTTGGAGAAGTGAGGCTGGTGACCTGCACAGCCCTCCCTCACTCAAAGTCAAGTGCAAGTCATGTCATCATTTCTCTGATGGCGTGGTCTTCTTCCATAACAAAGACTTCTTCTGCCATCTGGGATCATCAGGCAGGACAGACCAAGGGGTGTGGTAGCCAGCCTCCTTGGGAAGGAGGAAACCTTGGGAAGGAGGAAATGAGTGTTGTGAGGGGAGGTCATAGGAGAGGAAGGGGGTCCACATGGACTCTATTCCTGGAGCTGAGGACTGTTGAACCCCTGGGAGACAGGACTCAAGGAATCCTGAGGAAGCCATAGCTTGGGGATGTCCCATCCAGACATGGAACTCTGTTCTCTGTCTCTACAGCAGCTGACTAGGACTGGGGCTTCGTAGAACTCCAAGAACTGGCCAGGGCCTTGCGGCAGATGGCTCATGGGTTAGAAAGAATGCCAGGCTTGGTGACACTGCTCCTTACTACCTCCGGCACCTAACTATGGGCCTCAGTTTCCTGTACTGAGTAGGACTGGAGGACCTCTGTGACCCTTCCAGCCCTTTACTCTATGAACCTCCAAGATCTCTCTGCTGCCACTTTCCCATTGCTTCCAGTGGGCCATGGATGCAGTGGAGATCACCTGCATTTCCCTGGGGCTCCCTGGGGTCCTGAAGCTCCATCTCTGGGGAAAGAGAGGGCTTGAGACAGAGACAGAAAACCAGGTTTCCTCTAGTACCCAGGCCCAAGCTATCTAGCACCTGCCACTGGCCTCAGAGGCTGCCAGTCTGCTGGCACCGCTCCCCGTAATGGTCCCCATTCATCTTAACTTCTTGGCGTTGTTAACCAGAGGCATACATCACCTGGAAAGAGCCCTGGAGGCAGCTGGCCCAGGAGGGGTGTTAATGGAGAAGAGGAGGGGGAGGAAGGAGGTTGGGGAATGGGGGGAAAGGGAGGGGGAGAGAGATAGGCACCTGGAAGGGCAGGACTGGGGGCAGGGGAGGAAATAGAAGCTGCCTGGAAGCAGGGTTGTGGTCCAATTGATCTGCTAGAGTCATTCACATTAAGTAGATTCATGGTGTCAGAGGTCTAGATCTGGAAGAGTCCTGAGGCTCCCTCCTTTCCCTTTCTTCTCTCCCTAAGGGGGCTCCTGCCTCTGTGCAACCTGGGAGCTCAAGGGGAGGGCTGGAGCCAGCTGCACCTGTGGGAAAGGTTATTATGGGTAAGCAAGCAGGTGAGGAGGAGGACAAAGGTAGGGGGGAGGTCTCTGCAGAGTGTGCCCAAGTGAGGATGAGCTAGATGGTCAGCAGGTATGTTTGTGCTGGAGACACTGGAGAGGATGAAGGGAAGTGCAGAGGCAGCCTGAAGGGTAGGGGAGGTCACTTTTAATGGTGTTCAGGAAGGAGCGGCGCCCATGCCCAGGCCTGGGGAGGGGGGGAGCTCAGCACTTCCCCTTGGCAGGGAAGATGGTGATGTTATCTCCCCCCAGCCCTGCCAAGATCCCCCATTAACTAGCTAATTTACTGGGCAATTTGTCCTTTGAATCAGGAGGAAGCAGAGCCAAAGAGGGAGGGAGGGGCCTGACTGGGCAGCCAGACTGATATTGCTTAGAAGGTGCTGGGGTTCAAAGCCCAGCTGCATTACTGGGGGATTTTGAGGGAGTCACAACCTGAGTGGACCTCACTTTCCTCTTTTGTAAAATGAGGGCAAAAACGTTAAACCCAGGTATCCCAAAGGGAGACCCCTCATTTGGACAAATATGGCCCGGAAAGGTCCCATAATGACTCAGTGTGTGACGTTGGATTTGAACCTAGCACCATGTCTACAATACAAATGGGGATGTGCTGGAAAGACCTGGTCTGAGGCCAAATTGTGGAATGCGTGTGGTCTGTCTTTTGTCTTTGAATCAATCTCTTCCAGATGTTTCCCTTCCCCCACAGTGAGCCTTCCCTTGTAAGAAAGAAAGCTAGGTAAACAAAACCAGAAGATACAGATGAGCAATATTGTATTCCCCATTAGGCACCCAGAGTACCTCTCCAGGTCTTCCCTTTCCTGCACTGTCTCCCATCTACCCCAGCTTGTCCTCCTCATCCTTTCTCTCTTTCCCTGCCCAGCATTACATTCCTTCAGGACTGGGCCCCCCAAGGGTGGCCCCCAGCCTGAGAAATGCTATCACTTTTCCTCTACCCTGAACATAAACTGATAGAGGCCTTAGAGATTATTCAATCTACTCTCCTCTATATTTGACAGAGGAGGAAACTGAGGCCAAGAGAGGGGAAATGCTCTGCCCACGGTTAGATAGGTAGTAATTAGCCGTCCTAGGATTCAAGCCCAGATTCTTTGCTTATGTACTGTAGCCAGCTACATTTTTTTAAAAACCTTGTTACATTTTATTTTTATTGTATTTTTTACCAGTATCTTTTGTTTTTACCTCATCACCATTTCAATCTGTTTCCTTCCACACACAAGATCTTTCCCTTGTAACAAAGGAAAACAGGGAAGCAAAAGCAGCAGACATCGATACCAGCCCAACAGTGAATGCAGCATCACACACCTCTTGCCTCCCCTTCCACAAGAAAACAAGGGAAGTTCATTTCCTCATCTCACATTAAACCCAGTCATTATGAGGATACACGGTCCTGATTACTTTACTGACCTATCCATTGGTGTTGTAACCATTCTGGATGTTGCTTCCCTGGTCCCACTCATTTCCCTCTGCATCAGTTCATATGAGTTTTCCTGTGCTTCTCTGATTCTTCATCTCTATCGCTTCCCGAAGCATACGGTTCCACTCCATTTTTGTACTGATGAGCATGCACTTTGTTTCTGGCTGGGAGGTTTTTTCTACTGTGAAGTGTTTTTACGAATATTTTAATATATATGGTGTCATTCTTTGTATTTGACTGCTTTGGGGGACATGACCAGCAGAGGGATTTCTGAGTAACCAGATGGATTGAATAGCTCTCAGGATTCAGGATGCCCTAACTTCATAGTCTAACACTAAAAGGGAAGGAAGTCTGCTCCTATTTCCTCTATTGGGGCAAGCGAGGGAGGGTGAGATTTTCAGGCAGGCTGGTGCTCATGGCCCTTCATGTCGTACCATGCAGTTGCAGGTACGAGACCCATGGCACTAACACAAGAGGCAGAGCATCTCCTTTTCTCAGTATAAAATAGCCAAATAGCCACCCACTTTCATCCTCATATGATCCACCCTTACCTCCAGTGAAGTCCCCAGGGCCAGGCTGGAGAGAACACCCCATCCTGGAGATTCCTTGGCTCTGTCTTACCCAGCAGTCACTCTGCCAAGGCAGAGGGTTAGGTTCAGTGGTGGTTTTAAACCCTTCAGTCATCACTGCAAATTACAAAAAATGTGACTCTACTGGATTAACATGGGCATGAGGTATAGATATCACCAGTGTTGTTTCGTAATTGGCTGGGGAAACTGAGGCAGTGAGACACAGTGGATTGAGCACTGGACTTAGAGTCAGAAAAGACATAGGTTCAAATCCTGCCTCTGACATCTAGTTGCTGTAACTGGACAGATCACTTAACCTCCCTGTGCCTCAGTTTCCTCAAACTCAAACCTCTCCTCATCCTTCAAGAAACTGCATTAGACACTACTGTCCCCCGGTGCTTTGGTCTGGCATCTCTCCTCCCTTTCCCAAACACCTGTGGAAAAGCTGCTTCCTTTTCCTCTCGCTCACTCCTCAACCCTCAACAATCCAACTTTCAACCTCATCACTCAACCTCCTTCTCCAAACCACTTTTGATGGCCAAATCTACTGGACTTTTCTCAGTCCTCATCCTTCTCCATCTCTCTGCTTCATTTGACATTGCTGACCCCCATTTCCTTCTGCACACTCTCTCCTGGTTCTCCACCTACCTATATGACTCCTTCAATCTCCTGTGCTGGTCATTATCCATATCACACACATACACACACACACACACACACACACACAAACACCCCCCCCATATAGATATCCCTCTAGGCTCTGTCTTAGACCCTTTTTGGACCCTCTTTTCTTCTCCCTGTATACCCTTTCCCTTGGGGGAACCTCATAAGCTCCCATGAATTTCCCTCTCATCTTTATGCAGATGACTCATAAAGTCTTGGTCTCTCCCCTAGATCTCCAGTATCACTTGTGTCATGTATCACCAATTACCAATTAAACACCTCAAACTGGATGGCTGTATTAGCAAGCACCCTAGCATACTCAGGATGGCCTACTAGCACAAGTTCTTCCATCTTCTTTTCTGAAGGAAAGATGGCTTCAAAGAAGTCAACAATCTCACTTTAATTACAAATAAGTAGAAAGAAGTGGGTAAAGAAAATACAAACAGAGAAATTAGCACAGAGATTCAATAGACAGGGCTCCAACTGTCTGAACAAAGTAGTACAACCACCTACATACACCACTAGACCGGCAGAGCACCAGTGTCTGAGTAGTGCGGGGCAGGGGTTTGTCATCTTAGCAAGTGGCTACTCAGAGTCCCCTTCAAGGAATCAAAAGATCCTTCTCATAAGCGAGCCTCCAAAGCAAAATACCAACCTCCCAGAATATATAACAAAGACTAGGCCTCTGATTGGCTCAGAGCCATGAGGAATGAAACCTTTGTGATACAGCACAGCTGTGAATTATCAGGGTTCAAAGGAGATCAATCCCTCAGGTTCTCACAATTTAGCCTGAGCCTGGGAAACTGAATTCCAAAAAGAAAACAACAAAAATTCCACCTTGCTTATAGTCATCTTGAATTCAATATGTCCAAAAATGAACCATTCTCTTTTCCCTAAACCCTTCTCCTCTTCCAAATTTTCCTATGACCATCAAGGGTACCTCCATCCTCCCAGTCTCCCAAGTTTAAAACCTCAGTATCCTCCCAGTCTCCTCACAACTCAAAACTCACACATCCAATCAGTGAACAACCTTGCTGTTTCTACTTTACAACATCTTTAGCACCCGAGCCCTTTCCTCCATCTATACAGCTACAACCTTAGTTTAGGCCACCGTCAGCTCTTGCCTGGACCGTTGCAACAGCCTCCAGGTCAGCCTCTTTGCCTCACCTCCCCACTCTCCAGTCCATCCTTCACATGGAGCTGCCAGAGTGAGATTCCTTAAACTCAGATCAGACCATATGCCTCTCCTATTCCCTGTTGCCTCAAAAATAAAATATAAACCTTTCTGTTTAAATTTGAAAGCCCTTCCCAACCTGGCCAGAATCCATTTTAGAGCTACACTGAACATTACTTACCCTCTTGAATCCTTTTATCCAAGAAACTGGCCTTCTCTCAATTCTTCACTTATGACATCCTCCCTCAGTTCCTTTGCACTGGCTGTACCCCATGCCTGGAATGCCCTCCTTTGTTCCTTTCCACTCACTCAGTGACTCTTCTTTTAGGTTCACCTCAAGCACCATCTTCTACATGAAACATTTCTTGGTCCCCCTCACTCCCCACCAGCTGCTAGTGCCCTCCCTCCCAGATTACTCATATTTATTCTCCATATGTGTGTATATATTGTCTCTCCCACTAGGATATAAGCTCTTCCTGAGTAAGAAATGATTCTTTCTTTGTATTTATACCCCTAGTGCCATACACAGGGTCTGGTCCATAGAACACTCACTGCATGTGTTGTGGACTAATTGATACAACTGACTGGTAGGGCAAAGGCCTGAGAGTGTGTCATGGTGCACAGAACCTGGGATCTCAAGGCAGAGGCCAGTGCTCAAGTCCTTCCCCTTCCCTGGGTCTTCCCTCTGTCAGATGATGGGGCTAGTTAGACTTAGGGGACCACTAAGAACTCTTGTGATGATCTTTCCTTAAGCAGACGCCCAGAAGGAGACTCTTCCCTCGTCGAAAGTCAAGAGGGGTCTGGGTTGGAAGCCCAGTTTAACAGAGGAAGCTATGAGATGCTGCCTCTCTACACCAGTTTCCCCCTCCATAAAATGGGCATAGTGCCTGTAGCTCCTGCCTCATAGGGTTGTGAGGAGGCTAAAATGAGATCATCTATTCTAAATGACTTAAAAACCTTAAAATACTACATGAATTCCAGAATATCATCAATCATGGATGGGTGTGCACATGTCTGCATATGTAGACATGTGCATGCACATGAATGCATAGGCATGGATATGCTGGAGGACATGAAGCTGCTGGAGGGGAACTCACTGCCAGAGTTTTGTACCAGCTTTGAGGTCACTCCTGCTCTCGAAGGCAGAGCTCAGAACCAAGAAATAAAAGAAAAGAAAGGCAAAATTAGGCATGGGGTCCTAGAGGGTTGGGAGATGGAGCAGGTAGCCAGCCCCCAGGGTTGAAAGGCCCAGTGACCTGGCTTCAGGTGAGTTGTGGAGTGACAGGGGCCAGGCCTGGAGTTGGAATGGCCTCGCTTGGCCCACTGGCCCCCCCAGCCCCCTCCAGGCCCCCGGTTTACCCCAGTCCCCCCTACTGCTCCTCTAATTACATGGTCATAAAACTGAAGGCTCTAATGATCCAATTAGTCACGCACTTACTGCGCTATCCAGGATTAAAATGACCAATTAAAGTGCTGTCGATTTTATCATCACTTACACCCTGACATGAACAAGGGCCCACAGACAATGGGCCCATTAGTTGAACCGCAGGCAACCAAGGATGGGGAGAAGAAGGGGAGGAGACCAGAACAGGGAGAGGGGACCAGCAGAAGGGAGCCCTGCTACCCAACACAGCCTGAAGCAACTCCTTGTCCCTCACCCAAGTCCTAGTGGGAGTCCCACACTGTATGAGTCCATCCCCATGGGCTTATAGTTGAGAATCCAGGAACAGGGAATGTTAGAGCCAGTGGGAAAGGGTGGGGGGAGACTTCAAATTCTGAACGTTAAACCTGGATCAAAAATAGGAGGGACTCTGGGAGAGATCTTAAAATATAGAAACTGGAAGGACCTTAGAGCAAAGAACTTCAGAGGTCCAGGATTCCATGATGTCACGACCCAGGATCAAGTCCGTCTCTGCCACACTGTGGTTAGGTAACAGACAGAAGCCAGCCAGCCAGCCAGCCAGAGAGATAAATAGATACACTGATGGATACATAGATAAAGAGAAACACAGATATATAGAGAGATACATAGATAGAGAGAGAGGTAAGAAGTTTAGTACTGTGTGAGGCACCATGCTAAGTACTGAGGGTACACACAGAGAGAAAGAAGGAAGACAGCCCCTGCCCTCAATGGGCTTCTATTCCAAGGGGAATGACAGGCTATGGTGGGGAAACAGCAAAGGGTGGTTGAGGAGCACTCTCTCCAGTGGCATAGCCTGGAAATGACTTGGAAGCCTGACTCTAGGCAAGAGAAATGAAAAGCACCAGCCACCACTGGGTGGGCTCCTCCTTGGCCTGACCAGTCTGAGAGCTTTCATTTTATTGTATTCTTTTCTTCCACATCTGGTAAAGACCCTTTGAAAAAGCTAATCTCTTGTCTTGGTAAAGACAGACAAGAGATGAAAGGCAGCCTGTCTATGTAGGGCAGCAGAGTGGGGGCTGGGAGTGTTCAGGGAGGGGGGTCAGGATCCCTGAAGGTTGGGTACTGACAGGTGGTAGCAGAAGAGGCACAGAAGGGACCCACCCACTCCTCCCACCCCCCACCAGCTCTGGGGGGATGGCCTACATTGGAGTGCAGGTAAAGAAATCCCAGGCAGGCCTGAGCCTCGATTTGGAGCTTTCCACCCCCACCCACCCCCATCCTCACCAGCTTTGCCTTGGCATCTTGGCCAAGCCACATGAATTAGAACGAGCTGTTCTCGGCAGGAGGGGAATGATGGCAGCTCCCTTGGGCAGAAGGACCAGACAGCAGGCTCTTAGGCACCCCAGCCCCAGTCCTGCCAGACACCTCAGAGGGGCCATGACTGAATTTCCAGATCCCCTGTCGAGACCCCCAATGCTGGGGCTACTGGGCGTGGTACCTCCTTAGGAATGGAAAGTCAGAAACAAATTCAGCTGTTCCTACTCAGATAGGCAGCCCTTTTATGTAGAAAAAATACTGTTTTTGGAGTCAAACACCATTTGCTTCCCGTAACTGCTGCTTACAACCTATGAGAGCTTAGGTGACTCACTTAGCTTCTCCGAGACTCAGTTTCCTTATCTGTAAATGAGGGACAATGGACTAAATAACCTCTAAGTCCCCTTTTAACTCTAAACCTATCATCCTATGATCCCCATTTCAGAGATGTGGAAACTGAGGCTCCAAGGTCCTATGTTTAAGGTCATAAAGCTAGTCAGTGTCAGAGGTGAGGTCTCTCCTGACCCTGAGCCCACTTTGGTCTCCATTAACAACAATGAAAGAAGGGGAAGAGGCCATAGATAGAGGCATTAAGGTCTGTTCCTCAACACCTCATCAGGGAGGGCACTTCCCCCCCCATGTTCATTATTCCATTATACAGATGAGTAAACAAAGCTTCAACCTGTTCAAGTGTTTTACTCAGTATTCAGTTACAGGGCTGGTACAGCAGGTTGAGTCTTTTGACATTTTTCTCCTGTTTTAATTAAGGCTCAGATTGTAAAAATCTGTGCCTAAACTAGGGTCTAGAGCTTTCAGGTTTGGAGTCTAACTCCCTTGTCACTGCCAGGTCTTAGAGAAATGTTTGCTGGATGTAGTGGGTTGGGCCTGGGTGCTTGTTGTCCTCAGTTTTCCATTAGAGCCCTAAGGGATGGACCTAAAATGGAGCAGAGTCTGGCCAGTTCTCGTCCAGCTACAGGATGGCCCCAGGTCACAAGAGGATCCTCCTCCATTTTCATTTCAGCAGCCACTTACTTGTCAGCTGTCTGTCCCCTCCCAGTCCTAAGCCACCACCTTCTCCCCAGTCTCCTTAGATTCTACTGACCCATTTCTCCTGATCATGATGAGGCAGCATGAGTGGTACAGGGAGACCACTGGTCTGGGAAGTCTGGGCCCGGAAGGAGCCAGTGTTGGGCTGAGCTGGGCCAGGAGGATTTCTGCAAGGACAAGATCAAAGAGGAAGAGGGCAGTGCCCTGACCAGACCCTGGAGGCAGGGCAGAGCTCTGCCCTAATTCTAACCCCCCACTTTCCTCCCAGGCCCTGAAAGCCTGTCAGTCTGCAAGCCATCCAGACAGCAATGACCCCCTGACAGACAGCCACAGTCGGAGCCAAGGACGGCATCAGGGAACAGCTTGGGATGAAGTTGGGGTGGGGGCAAGGCCAAGCAATTAGTGGGCTGGCCCAGGGCCAGCTCTGCAAGCCAGCTGCTCCAGCTGCTCTAGGAGAAATCAGGGCCCAGGAGCAGCCAAGGGGAGAGGGCCTGTGGGTCATGACAATAAGAATCTCTTTCATTTGTATTAGACTTTCTATTCTCTAAAGCATTTTCTCATCTAATTCTTACATCAACTCCACAGAGCAGGTGGGGCCAACAGAGGGGGAGGGGCATGTTCCCCATCTGACAAAACAAAAACTGTAGACAGACAGGGGGAAAGGCAGAAGAAGAAAGGAAAATAAGCAGAGAGAAGGATCAAGGTAGTGCTCACCTGCCTGTCTGAGATTTGTCTATATGTGTGTGTGTATGACTTTGTAGCTAAGTGTGAGTCATTGAGCGTGTCTCTCCTTCCCAGGGGCAGAGAACTGATCCAGCGCTTGACATCAGAACATGCCCTGAGGGCTCCCCTCATTCCACCTGCCCCAAGATGCTTCAGCCTACTCTGTGTCTTTGGCTCTGAGGTAGTGGGCTGGCACCTGAGCTCCGGAGAAAAGCAGACAAAGGCAGGCTTCCTCCCCACCCAACACCTCACTTGCCCCTTTAGTTTACTCCTGGATTCTCCTCTCCCTTCTTGTCCCTTCCATTCTCTTCCTCCATTCCACCTGGCCAGATTTAAGCTATGGTCTTCTAAGACCAAGGCAAGTGGTTTTCTGAGGCAAGCTGAGGGAAGGAAATCCAGGAGACCTTGGGGGCAAGATCAAGGAATCTCCATCGTCAGTTGTGGACTCTTATTCCTTCCCACCTTAAGCCTCTCTCCCATCATGGCCCCCCTCAGATCTTCTCAGTTTGCTCCTTATTAGACAAACTTTATCTCATCTTAAACCTCTTCTCTTCTCCTTCCATTTCTGGCACTCATTGAAACCTGACTTTCTTCTGATGACATGGCATCCCTGGTCATCCGTTCCAGCACTGGCTGCACTCTCCCATACCCCTGACTCCCAGGTGGGAAGGTCGAAATACCCCTTGCACCCCACCACCTCCTCCAGACTCTCTCTTGACATCTCTCACTGACCTCTCCTCCTCCACCATTCACATTAATCACCCCGTCTAGATTCTGGCAGCTGTTCTCTATTGACTCCCAAAGCAGTCTCCTTTCTTTCTCAATCAGTTCAGTGCCTGACTCCCAGTCTCTCTCCTCACCTCAACTCTTGCTTTCATAATAGGGGCCTTTAATACACGTTGATGTCCCCTCAAGTACCCTAACTTCCTAGTCCCTCAATCTACTCAACTCTACCACATGCAACCACACATAGATGATACCACTAATTTTGTCATCAACCCCTAAAGGTTCCACTTTTGTGGTCAAGAACTCCAGAATTCCTTTATCCTATCATACTCTCCGATCATTCCCTCATGATGACTGTGTTCTTTTTCTTTATCTTCATCCTCCAATCCTTCCACCCCTCAGTTCTCTCTCAACTTTCCTCCCTTCCCTATCATGACCCCATGGCAACCCACAGTATCTGCTACCTTATCCTTTGCCCTCTTGTACTATTGGGGATCAAACCTTACCAAATCCCAGCCTCGGATTCCTCCCATCATTCACCTTCTTCATTGCTAATCGCATGTTCCCGAATGGAGGTAAAGGAAGCCATGAAATGGTGCTTCCTGGGTCCATTCCAAGTTAATGTTATCTAATCTCAAATGGGCCCTCACCACAGCAAGGTAAGTCATGCCTAATTCTCCCTAATCATGTCTCTATCTCTCTCCACAACATCTATTCCAAATTTCCTCTTCCCTTCTGAAGTCACTTAAAACACCCTTTTCCCTCCTTCTCAGCAGAGGACCTCACATTTCACCAAAAATGAAGCCATCTGATGAGAGGTCCCTCCTCTTCTCTCTTCCTCATCTCACACCATTCAGGTGTCTTCCCCCACTATCCTCCTCCATCCCAGCTTCTGATAAAAAGGCAGCATTTCTCCTTGCCAAAGTCAACCCCTCTGCATACAACCTGGAACCAGCCTCTTCCTCTCTTCTTTAATGAATTATCTCTTTTATTAACTCCTCGTTCTTTTAGCCTCACTTTCTCCCTGTATGCTGCCTACTTATGTCTCATGGCTTCTCCATCCATAGAAAGCTCTCACTCGGTCCTAACATCCCCAATGGCTATTATCCTCTAGCCCTTCTTCCCTTTTCAACTAAATTTCTTGTGAAAAAAAAAGAGACAAACAAAATATCTACTCAGCCTCCTCTCCTGTTGGTCTGCATTTGACCTCATTGTTTAAGAAACTGCTCTCTCCAAAATCATGAGTGATCTCTTAAGTGCCAAATGAGATCATAGAATTGGAGATCTAAAGATGGAGGGAACCTCAGAGGCCAATTGGTGAAGCCCCTTAATTTACAGATGAGGAGACTGAGGCATGAATTGATTTGCCCAAGGGCACATAGGTGGTAGGAATCAGGTGTCTGGAGGTGAGCAGCATGTTCCATCATGAATTCTTTGGAACTGTAGTGGGCCATGGTGTTGATCAGAGTTCTTACACCTTTCAAATTTGGCTGACTTTACAACATTGCTGTTATTGTTTTAATATTTTCCCTGGTGTTGCTCACTGCACTCTGCATCAGTTCTTCTGAAACCATTCCTTTCATCATTTCTTACAGCCCAATGGGACAGCTAGGTGGTGCAGTGGATAGAGGACCAGTGCTGGAGTCAGGAAGACCTGAGTTCAAATCACAGCTCAGACACTTGACACTCACTAGCTGTGTGACCTTGGGCAAGTCACTTAACCCCAATTGCCTCATCCTGGGTCATCTCCAGTCATCCTGATGAATATCTGGTCACTGGATTCAGATGGGTCCAGAGGAGAAGTGAGGCTGGTGACCTGCACAGTCCTCCCTCAGTCAAAACAAAGTCAAGTGCAAGATGTCATCATTTCTCTGATGGCATGGTCCTCTTTGGCAACGAAGGACAAACACACATAACTCAGTAGTATTCCATCACATTCACATACCATTTAGGTGTAGGGAGCCTGCAGTCTGGAGGCCACATGAGGCCTTCTAGGTCCTTGTGTGCAGCCTTTTGACTGAGTTCAAGTTTTCCAGAACAAATCCTTCTGTTAAAGGGATTTGCTCTGTGAAGTTGGAATTCAGTCAAAGGACTGCACTTGAAGACTTAGGGGGCCACATGTGACCTTGAGGCCACAGCTTTCCCACTCCCACAACTTATTCAGCCTTTCTTCAATTGATGGGTATCCCCTCAGTTTCTAATTCCTTGCCACCACAATAAGAGCTACTCTAAATATTTTTGTACATATGGACCCTTTTCTCCATTCTTTTATCTCTTTAGGGTATAGACCTAACGGTAGTATTGACTCATCAGAGTATTCACAGTTAATAGCTATCTGGACATAGTTCCAAATTGCTTTCCAGAATGATTGGACAATTTCATAGCTTCACCAACAGTTCATTAGCCTATCTGTTTTCCCAGATCTCCTCCAGCATTTGTCATTTTCCATTTTGGTCATCTGAGAAAAACTGATGGGTATGAAGTGGGACCTCAAAGTTGTTTTAATTTGTAATTCACTATTAGTCATTCAGAACATTTTTTCATATAGTTATTGAGAGCTTGCATTTATTCCTTTGAAAACTTCCTATTTGACACTTATCAATTGGGGAGTGGCTCTTGGTCTTGAAAATTTGACTCAATTCCCTATATATGCCTTAGAAATGAAATTTTTGTTATAGAAATTTGCTACAAAGATCTTTCTCCAGCTTCCTACTTTTCTTCTAATCTTAGTCGCATTAGTTTTGTTTGTCAAAAATGATTTTTTATTTTCTGTAATCAAATTATCCATTTTGCTCTTGAGAGTCTCTCTCTCTCCCCTATTTGGCCATGAACTCTTGCCCTATTCATAGATCTGACAGGTAATTTCCTCCATGCTTTGCTAATTTGCTTGTGATGTCACCCATTATGTCTAAATCATATACCCATTTGGAGTTTATCTTAGAATATGGTGAGGGATGCTGGTTAAGACCTAGTTTCCTTTCCAAGCTTCTTGCAGAATGTTCCCTTCTACAAACTCTACATTCAAACCCTCCTGGCGCATGTGCTCTTCCTCCAATAAAGCATTCTATCACTGCCTTTGCACTGCATGTCTCCCATGCTCTTCCCTGCCTTCAAGACCCAGCTCAAATCTCACTGGAGAATGTGATAAGACCTTGGCCTTAAAGGGTTAAGGTCTCACATTGTATCCTGCAGGGGTCATCTCCAGTCTTCCTGATGAATATCAGGCCACCGGCCCCAGATGGCTCAGGAGAAGAAAGTGAGGTTGGTGACCTTGCATAGCCCTCCCTCACTCAAATCAAAATCAACTGCAAGTCATGTCATCATCTTGATGTCATGGTCCTCTTCAAGAACGAAGGACAAACACAAAAACCACAAATCTCACCTCTGGAAGGCTTTCCCTAGTCCCCCACACCATCCCCAGCTGCTAGCCTCTTCCCCTCTGACATCACCTTCCATCTCCTCTATATCTTTTAGTACCTACTTGAGTTAGTGCCTTCTCAGACCCCTATCTTAATGTGAGTTCCCCGAGGGCAGGAGCTCTCCCCCCCCCCCTCTCCTTCCTGCTTTTCCAGGCTTCTTACATTTTACTACCCTCTCCACATCCTACATGAAAGTCATTCTGGCACACGTGTTGGGTTCACCATTTCTAGTGCCCCTATTGTAATGTGCTCCAGCAAAGTCATTATTTTTGAGACAGCTGGGGATACAGTAGATAAAGCGCTGGGTCTGGATTCAGGAAGACCTGAGTTCAAATCCCACCTCAAAAACTTACTATCTGTGTGACTCTGGACAAGTCACTTAACAGTTGTCTGCCTCAGTTTCCTCAACTGTAAAATGGGGATTATAGTAACACTTCACAGGCTTTTTGTGAGTATTGTGATAATATTTGTGAAGCACTGAGTACAGTGCTTGGAATACAGTAGATGCTTAATGATTGTTTAATCTCTTCCCTCCCTTCCCTCTCCCCAGTGAGATGGTCACATGGGGGTGCTGATACATGGGTGTCCTGCGTCTGCCCCTTTGACTTCTAATCTTGCCCACAAGCCTCAATCTCTTTCACTCTTATTAACAAGAGCCAAGGTCAATGGGAGTAAGGTGTTTTGAGACCCTTAAAGGAAAGTGGATGGAATGATGGGGGTGGGGGAGACACCTGCTGAGATTGGAGCAGGGCTCCCCCCTTTCTTTCCATCTGTTCCAATTGGAGACAGTAATCTGTAAACTCCATACTCATCAAGGGAAGGAGTGAGTTTGCCCGGGCGGTGAATATTTTATTCATTTCCAGACACTGTCCCCAGTGACTTCTTGAAACAACATTGCCCCTGAGCCAAGAAGCCTGAGAGGGAGAAAACAGACTCCAGAGATCTGCCCCTGCCTCCTAGTCCCCATCAGGGTCATTGACCTTGAATTCCCATCCTCTCCCCTTCACCTAGAATCAGGGACTTAGAGCATGAGAGCTGGGAAGAAACAAGGAGGCCACCTGCTCGAGCTCTTCTCTACTTTTCCAGCTGAAGGAAACTAATGCCCAGAAAGAGGTGACTATAAAAATAGAGGAGAAGTTGCAGAGAGGCAGATTTTTGCATTTGTGTAAGGACAAACTTCCTAACAATGAGATTTGTCCTGTCCCAAAATGGAGTGCTTCACCCTTGGAAGTGGTGGGGTCTGCAATATAGAAAGAAGCTTCAAGCAGATGGGGCAGGGGGTGGAGGGAGAGTTGGACCGAATGCTGCTCATGTCCCTTCTATCTCTTCAGCTCTGGGATTCTGCCTTCTCCAAGGTTACATACCAAGTTAATGATGGAGTAATCAATTCCCCAGGGAACCTGTTTCCTCTCTCCTCGGGGTATCAAGTCCAATATCTTCCCAGCCCCCAGACAGCCAGACTGGCTTTATGTGCCCCTTCCTCTCCCCACTTCTTTTCTTCCTCCTCCTCTTTATAATTCCCTATACTTTCTACCTCTCTCTCTCTCCCCTTCTTTCCTTTTTCCCTCCTGTCTCTTCCCCTCCTTCCCTCCCTCCCTTCCTCTTTTTTCTTCCTTTTCTTTCTCTCTTTCCGTGTCTGTTCTCCCTCCCTCTCTCCCTCCATCTCCCCCGTCTCTCTTTGCTTTCTTTATCTCTCTCTCTCTCTCCCCCCACCCCTTCCTGTCTCTCTCTGCCATGCTGTTTCCCTCTTTAGGCTATGAGCTCTTTGAAGGGCAGAGATTGGATTTTTCCTTTCTTTGAATCCCCAGAGCTTAATACAGTGTCTGGCATATAGTAAGTGATTAATAAATGCTTACTGACTGACTCTTGAGCCTCATACCCTCCCCTTCTCCCCTTCTCTTCCTTCTTTCATTTCTCCCCTGACCTCCTGTCCCTCCTCTCCACTGTCTTCAAAGCTGGCTACTGATCTCTCCCTCTCTGCTCTCTGACAGCCTCTTTGCAGGCTTCACCTTTGTCCCCATATGTAATCCACTGGAAGTCAAAACCTTGGAGTCTAGTTCTGACTCTACCAGAACTTCATATTCTTCAGTAGAATATAAGGATAGTCCTTCTGGGTATTGTTTGTTGGGGTTTTCTTGTCATGGCAGCACACAGTAGGTGCTTATTAAGTCTCTGTTAGTCGTTCATCTAATCATCATAGCACCGACTTGGCCAATTCACAGTTTCAGAGCTGCCCCTAAAGCTGCCCCTTTGCCCAGCCTCCGCATCTTACAGGCAAGGAAACTGAGAAATGTTGAGCTTGTGCCTTGCTCAGAGGCAACCAGCCAGCCTGAAAGTATGCCAGCTTTCCTGAATCCACCTGATTCCAAGGGCAGCGTTCCTTCCACTACCATCCTGAGATAATAGGATGTTTTATAAAGTATAAAATGTCTTGCACACAGAAGACACTTTCCAGAAGTGATGATTTGGGGAAATGAAGGGGTGTTGATACAGAGTGCTGCTGATGATGTTCAGCCTGTCCCAGCCCCCATTTCCTCAGCACTCATCCTTTCTGCCTCTTTTTACCATACAGCCCCAGTACTCAGTGCTGGAGCTCTCCTTGGTGCTGAAATGTAGCCTAGGGCAGCAGCTGGAGCCCTGAAAGGGGCAGTTCTAAGGCTAAAAAGAAAGGCCATTGCTTGGCATCATGAGGGTATAATAGGAGCACAGAATGTGTGAGCTGAAAGTGCCCTTAGAGACCATTTTACAGATGAGGAAACCTTGGCCCAGAGACGAGAAACAACTGATTCAAGATCACACAAATGGCAGAGATAAGACCTTATGATATAGAAAGGTAAATTTGAAAGGGCCCTTATAGCTCATCTAGTCTAACCTCCTTCAGTGGACAACTGAGGCCTAGAGATACTAGGTGATTTGTCTGAGGTCAGACAGTTGGTACATGGCAGGACTGGGACCCTCGAACATAAAATGTTCTAAGAACATAGAGTAGGAAGGGTTCTTAAAACAAAACATGCATTATTAAACCTTGAAGGTGCCTCCAAACCTAAAACAGAATGTTAGAGCTGGTAGAGTAGGAGTTTGGAACATGAGACATGGAATATCAGAGCTGGAAGGAAAATCAGAGACTAGAACATTAAAGTTGAAAGGAACCTCGGAGATTAGAACATCAGAACTGGAAGGACCTTAGAACATCAGAACTGTGTCAAGTTCTAACAACACATGATTTATGTTCTAGGATCCCTTCAAATTCTGCCTTTCTGTGTCCTAAAGTCCCAACTTTGCCACTTACCACCCATGTGACCTTAGACAAATCACTCAACCTCTTGTACATTACTTCATGCATTCAAATCTGGCCTCAGACACTTCCTAGCCCTGTTTGCCTCAGTTTCCTCATCTGTAAAACAAGCTAGAGAAGGAAATAGCGAACTACTCTATCATTTTTGCCAATAAAATCCTAAATGGGGTCACAAAGATCAGACACAGCTGAAAATAACTCAACAGCAACAACCATGTGGCCCAGTGTCTCAGAATAGAGAAGTTGCATGTCCAAAGTCACATAAGTAGCAAGTAGCAAAATAGTTACAAAAACACCCATTGGTTTGGCTCTTTATAACAATGCTTGACCTTGGGAGGTAAGTGGTGCAAGAATCATTATCCCTACTTTCCAGATGAAAATTGAAGCCCACAGAAGTTATGGTGGGTTGGACTTAGAAGAGTTTGGTTCAAATCCTACCCTTGTCCTAACTGTATAACTCTGGGCAAGTAGCTTATTCTCACAGCCTCAGTTTCTTCCTCTGTAAAATAAGGGGACTGGACTGTGAAGGGCCCCATGACCCTGGGACTTCCCCAGAGTCACACAGCTAGAAGCATCAGAGGTAGGATATGAGACCCCCTCATTCCAGGCTATGCCACAGCGCTTTCCCCAGATCCTCAGGCCTCTTGGCACCTCATTAATTACTATGCCATCCTTCACAATCATTCCTAAGCTTTCTTTCTTTCTGACCCCCATAAAAACATGCTCTCAGGAAAGAACTGCTAATAATACCAGTAGTAATTGCTGATATTTAAGACCGTAGAAGTATAGATTTATAGCTAAAAGGAACTTTAAAGTTAATCTAGTCTAATGCCTTCATTTTCTAGGGGAGGGAACGGAGGCCCAGAGAAGTCAAATTGAGACTAATTAAACTAGTCCAAAGTCACACAACTAGTAAGCAGAAAGAGACAGGATTTGAACTCAAGTCCTTTGTTGCAGAATTCATCATTCTTTGCATTGTGACCCCCACTCCCACCTCCCCATATAGGCATTTGCAAAGTGTTCTGTGGTCTTTATCTCCTGTAAGTTTCACAATTACCTTCAAGGTAGCTAGTACAAATTTGATTGAACCCATTTTACAGATGAGAAAACTGAGGCCCAGACCAGCTAATGTGGTACAGTGGCAAGAGCCCTGGCTCATCAATCAGAATTTGGTGCAGATGCTACAGAGGAGACTCTCGGTCTGGCATTTCAAGCCTTCTTTAACTGGACTCCAGTCTGGCCCTGTACTCCACAGCCATCTGCTGCCTGAGTCTATCTATTTCCCCTACCTGTCCCCCGTTATGGACTCTCACACCTTAACTCAGACTCTCCAAGTCCTCCTCTTTCCTTTGAAGCTCTACCCAGCTGCCTCCCCTGGGAAGCCTTCCCTGATTAATCTGACTTTGGGTGCTCTCTGCATTGGTCTAGATCTTGCTTTTCACTCCATCATACTAATTTCAGTGCATCCCCCCCACCCCCCACCCCCATCAACTTTAAAATATCCATTGCCTGAGGGAAGTGACAGTACCAATTTCATGGTCCCAAGAACCTATATCTGGAGCTAGTAGGGACCTCAGAGGTCATCTGATCCAACTCTATCATTTTGTAAATGAGGAAACTGAGGCCTATCAAAGTGAATTGATTGGCCCAAGGTCACACAGCTAATGAATGTGAGAGGTAGTATTTGACCCCAGAGTCATTGCATGAAGTTGCTCCCTTGCATGATCCCTTGCACCAGAAAAAACCTTTTTAGTGCCTGCTTGCTGAATCTAATTGAGTAAGAGAGCAAGTGCATTAAGGTAAGAAAGAAAGGGGGTCATATGTGATGAGGCTGGACAGGCAGGCAGTCAGTCAAAGGCACAGGATTTCATGGTGAGAAGGCCCCTTGGAGATCTTGTCCAATACTCTCATTTTACAGCAGGAAAGACAGCAAAGATGTTGTTCAATTGGAGAATGCCTTGAATACCAGGCGAAAGCATTTGGACTTGAGTCATACTGCCCTGGGGCTCTGGGGCTCTCCATGATTCTTTCTCACTCATCCCTAGCCTACCCAATATGGTTCAGTTCCAGAATTTTATCACTGAATTCAGAAAGCACATATTGAGTGTCCCCTATGTGCGCAGCACTCTGCTAAATTCTGAAGATAAAAAGCTAGTAAATGAATCAGCCCCTCCCTCAAGGAGCTCAAATTCTACTGGGAGAGGATGACATGTACAGTTATCCCTTCCACATCTCCACTTGCTTCATCTGGCTTTCAATGTATCACTAGTTGGAAGAAGAAATTAAATGGAATTTTGCAGGAGTTTTGTGGAAGCCACAGATGACACGTGAAGGCCAGCAGACCACAAAGGAAAAGTTTAGAAACTCAGAAATGCATAACATATATGTATAGTATTGTGTAATATCAACCCAAATTTTACAATAAAATACTGTAAACACTCCATAAAAGAAAAAGAAAAATTCAGATTTCTTCTCTGGTATGAAGGGAGGGACAAAACATTTTACTCAGATTTTCCAAATTGCAAGGATGCTGCACCCCACAGTGAGGAAAGGAAAACTGTACACTTTGCAGGATTGTGTATAAAATAATGAACCCATGATATACCAACTGATTTCCAGCAGGTAGCAAGTGCTAACAACACAGGGACCCAGGGAAGGGCATGGTAAGAGGTGACAAAGGAAGGCAGAGGGAGAGGGGTTGACAGACTGGGCAAAAGTACAGATGGAATGTGTGAATCTCAGGTCTAGAATCAAATGGAAACTCCTTTGGCACTTACAACTCTTCATAATTTCATATCTTTATACATTTCTAGTTTTACACCTTACTCTTCTCTATATACTCTATAATCCAGATACACTAGCCCACTTACAGTTCCTCCAGTGTGATTCCTTGTCTCCCATCACCATGCCTTTGCACTGGTTGTCCCTCATATCTGGAATGCTCTCCCTCCTTACCTCCATGTCCTGGCTTCCCCAGTTTCCAAGCCTAAGCTCAAATCAATCCCACCTTCAGAAGGAGGCTTTTCCTGGTTCCTCTCCCATTTAAATGGCTGGTGCTTTCCTCTCTGCAATGACTTGTCTCTGTCTCTCAGTCTCTCTCTGTGTCTTTGTCTCTCTGTATACGCACACACAGAGAGATGTGTACATGTATATGTGTATATATATATATATATATATATATATATATATATATATATATATATATGTGTGTGTGTGTGTGTGTGTGTATATGTATATATATATATATATGTATATATATATATATACACATATATATATATATGTCTTGTGTGTATCTAGTTCTTTCTAGGTGGCCTCCCCCATTAGAATGCACATTTCTCAAGATCAGAGACTAAGTGGTTTTTTAATTTGCTTCTCTTTGCATCCCCCGCATTTAGCCCAGTGCCTGCACTCCATAAACGCTTGTTGACTGACATACAGATAGACATACTACTGGGAAGTCTTGGCCTTGCCTTGAATCCCTGAGGTAAACATTTCTCCCTCCTCCTCCTCCGCCCATACGCCCCCAGGGTGGTTGCAATGCCAGGAGCTTCCTCTAGGCCAGTTCTCCCCACAGGTCCTCCTCCCACCCTTAGCCCAGACCGAGGCCCCTCATCATTTCCCTCAAACCTTCCCAATCTGTGGTTCCTGGGTGGAGCTGTGATTAATCAGTGACAAGGCTGAAAATAAGAAGAAAAAATGTAATCAGCGAGGGGAAGGGACGAGCAGTAATTGAAAAAGCGCTTTGGAGTTAAGATCACTTTAATCAGCTCCTTTCCCTGCTGAGGGCTATTTGATGCTGATTTCACCCAAAAGCTGGGAATGGGGGAGACGGGATTGGAGGGGGCGGAGCCTAAACCCAGGAATGGATTTATGAGTTGGGCAGGGAGGGAGCTGGAGGGTGTCCTTGGGGCATCCATCCATCACAAAGATATAGTTCTATGCATATATATATATATATATATATATATATATATATATGCATAGATACATATATATATATGCATAGATATATGCATCTGTATATATGCATATATATACAGATATGTATATATATACATATATATATGTATATATATATACATATATATATACATATCTGTATGACAGACAAGACCAGAGGGGTGAATGAGCAAGGGGAGTTCGGCAGACCTAACTGGGTTAAGTCCTGACTCTGACACAGACCACCAGCTCTTGGACCCTGGACAAGACATTGAACTCTCAATGTCCTGAGCAATTCTTAAGATTTTTAATTACAAACAGTTGTCAGTCTACGTTAGTGTGGGAGGGAGAATTTTTACCCTAATTTTTACACTAACTCCCAGGTACAGGTACAGATTCATAGATATAAAAATTAGACAAGTGAGTTCGTGTATGTTAAGTGCTTTGAAAGCCTTCAAGTGTTGTATTAAGGTCAGTATTTACATAGATAAAGATGAGGTGCAAAGTGTGATGGAAAGAGGACTAGATTTGAAATCAGGGTTCGAATCGTGTCCAGGCTCAGGATCCAGGACTCCCGTGATAGGATTAGAGTTATGGAGAACTGGGTTCAAATCCCACCTCAGGCACTTAGAGAATGGGAGAGTTGGAAGGGACTTTGGAGGCGGTTTGGTGCAAGCCTCTCATTTTATGGGAACAGTGGATAGAGTGCTGAGACTGGAGTCAAGAAGGCCTGAGTTCAAAGTCTGCCTCACACACTAGCTGTGTCTGAGCAGCATTGTTGTGAGGTAGTATTTGTCAAAGTGTTTAGCTCAGTGCCTGGCACATACTAACAGCCATCTAAATGCTTATTCCCTTCCCCTTTACCGATGAGGGAACTGAGGCCCACAGAGGGAAAATGACTGGTCCAAGATCACGCAGTTGGAAGCGGCCGAGCAGGGCTTTGAATCGGGGTTTTCTAACTTCAGATCCCGAATCTTTCTCCTGCACCAGCCTGCCACTTTCTATGCCTCGTGACTTTTCTTTCCCCTTTATTTTTCTGACTTCGAAAGCTTTGTGTTAATTCGAGCTTGCCTGTGGCCCATGGGAGAAAGAGGAGTTTCCCCATGAAAAGGACTGAAGAACTGGGGAAATCGTAGGACCCTGAGGAAAGAAGGAGGCTCGAGGAGGGACCTCCGCCAGTACCAGACGTTCCCTGATTGAACTTCCCCGGTTTGCAGATTCAGTGGAGGACGGCGCACCCCGCTGAAATGGGAATGTTGGTTCTCTGCCCCCCACCCCGATCCCTGCGGGGATATATGCAGTTGTGTGTCCTAGGAAGGCTAGGGGCTGCTTTTCTACTGGCTCCCTTTTCTTGTCTCCAGCATGAAGAACTCCAGGGGTGTATGCGCGGAGGGGGTGCTGGAAGAAGTAAAGGGGTGGAGAATAGGGGAGTAGCGGTTGGCCCCTGCTTCATGGATTCCTTATGCCAGCACAAACCAAAGGAACTAGGACACCAGGCGGACAAGGGTCTCCTCTGTCCCCGTGACCTCCTCTCCAGACCCCCCAAAAGCTGAGCCACTCTCCAGAAGACCAAATCTGAGGCCAAAAGAGCCGGGAAAAAAGGGTTTCGTCCCTTTCGGCAGGGATAAAAAAAAAGGCACCTGTTCTGGGAACCAGGATACCTGAGTCCTGCCTCGTGGGCCCACCTGCCTTCATCGCCATTTCCTTACCTGATTCCCTTCCCCTAGGGTGCAAACCTCAGGTGGAAAACACTTAGAAAGCCCTGGAGAACTGAGCTGCCAGCCCTACTGGTGCAGGAGTGGGTGGGCGTGGAGATACCCCCGTGACAGAGGGCGCTGGGGCGCGAGCCTGGCAGGGTGGGGCAGTGAGTCCCACGGAGATCCTGGCTCAGACTAGGTCCCGATCCCCGCGTCTGGTCCTTTTCGCTCGGGGGGTCAGTCTTGGGGCTCCCCTTTTCCAGCTTCTCTCCCGTCCCTCGTTGGGATATGTATGTGTGTGTGTATGTGTGTGTGTGTGCTGGGCATTGGGGGGAACGCGTGTGTATTGTACGTGAGAGAGCGCATAGAGGATTGAGGAGACAGGGGAGAGCGAGAGCGCAGAGAGGGGAGAGAGCACCGACACACACACACACACACACACACACACACACACACACACACACACACGCACACACAGACGCGCGCACACAAACCCGCGCGCACACACACACACACACACACACACACACACACACACCAGAGATTCGGAGAGGGAGGACGGCCCCGAGAGCCAGAGCCAGAGCGGGGAGGGAGGGCGAGCGCCCGAGCTGGGCCAGAGGGAGCCGGCTCGCGAGCCAGCCAGTCAGCCAGCTGGGCGCACCGCACCACGCCGCGCCGCACCGCACCTCCCTGGCCCGTAGGGCGCAGAGTGGGCCAGGGAAACTTGGGCCGGGAGGGGGTCAGCGGCCCCGGCCCAGGCACAGCTGCCCCCGGGGTGCACCATGCGGCCCTCGGGGCTGGGGCTCCGGGAACCCCTGGCAGGGGGCAGCGGGCTCCTTTGAGCAGCCAGGGGCGTCCCTTGGGGGGAGACCGAGTGCCCCGGCTGGAGAGCGGGCGGAGGCGCGCAGGAGGCGGAGGCGGAGGCGGAGGCGGGCGGGGGCGGGAATGGCCCGGCGCCCAGGGGCGCGGGGCTCGAGCGGGCAGTAGCCAGCCGCCGCCGCGGGCCGCGGCCGTCCCTCCCTCCCTCCTGCTCCCCTCCCCCTCCCCCAGCCCCTGAGAGCGGGGGGAGCGGGGGGGGAGGGGAGGGGAGGGGTGGAAGCGAAGCCCAGAGCCCAGAGCCCCAGGAGCCTGAGCCGGAGGCGCGGCCGCCGCCGCCGCTGAGCGAGCTGTCGCTGTCCCTGGGCAGCGGGCGAGGCGGGCAGGCGGACTGCCGCCCCGGGCTCGGACACCCTCCCGGCACGGCCCCCAGCCTCGGCTCCTCCCCGGGCCCGGCCGGCTCCGAGTGAGCGAGAGCGGCCGCGGCTGCCCCTGCCGCGGCTGACCCTGTCCCTGCAGCCTCTGCCCCTGCCCCTGCCCCTGCTGCCGCCGCTGCCCTCCGGGGGGTGGCCCGGCCCGCGCAGTCCATGAGATTCGGGATTAAAGTTTGCGCTCGGCGCAGGAGTCCCCAAGATGCCGTTCCACCCGGTGACCGCGGCGTTGATGTACCGGGGCATCTACACCGTGCCCAACATCCTGTCCGAGCAGCGGCCCGTGGAGATCCCCGAGGACGAGCTAGAGGGTGAGTGCGGGGGCCCTGGAGCAGCCCTACCTGTTTGCCCGACTCTGACCAGCCTGAGTTGGAACTGCCGCCTCCGCTGTCTGGGGGGGGTCTGGGGACCTTGGTCCCCCCTTCCCGGGTGACCGCTGGAGAGAGGGTCTGCAGGCGCCGGGAGACAGGTGGGCTAGGTCGGTAAAGCGAGTGGAAGGGAGCGCCTAAGAACAGGTTGGGGGGTTCCGGAGGGAGAGCCCGGAGTCCACAGCCATTCCCAGGACCTTGGCAGGGGGGAGGGGAAGGGGGACCAGATCCAGAAGTGGGGGTAGTACTGCCTTTCACCATCGTTCCCCCGGTCGCCCCCCCGCCCGACCCGGGCTCTCTCTAGACTGGTTTCAGATGATTGAAGATGGGCAGGGGGAGGGGAGAAACTTCCCCAGCCCCCTCCCCTAGGTCCCACGGGTGGGTGAGGACCCGAAGCGCTAGGCAGAAGTAGCAGAGGAGACCCCCCCCCTACTCTGCGGGCACCAGCTCGGAAAACTTGCTAACCCCCTCCCCCCTCTCCAGACCAGGCCGGGTGCCCTCCTCCCCTGCCCGCCCTCCCCCCGTAGCGGTGGCACTCACCCCCAGGGGAGGGGACAGGGTCGTGGGGGTCAGCATTCCCATGGTGACAGTGCGGAAATGGGCGAGGAGGGCTGCGGTCCGGGAAGGGGGCGGGGCACAGGGTTGGAGGAGAGCCCCCAGCCCCAGTGAATGCGGGGGCCGGCGAACCTGCGCCGTGGGTGGGCTTCCCCCTCCGACGCCCCGGGGCCTCCAATCATCCTCGCGGTTTCTAGCGTAGCTAGCTGGTTCTGTATTGGAATTGACATTCCAGACGTGTCGCTTTAAAAATCCAATATGTTTGGACCGGGAGAGAAGGGGAGAGGGGGACAGAGATGGCCGCCGTGCCCTCCCCCACTTCTCCACACACTCCTGCAGAGAGAGCCCCCTCCCCCTGAAGGCAGAGCCGCTCCCTGGGAGCGACACAACAAGTGGATGTGAGTGGGGGTGGGGTGGGGGTGGTTGCAGACAAGTGCCCAGTGACCCTTCTCTCCTCCTGGCCTGGTGTCTTTCTCCTCTCCAGCCCCTAAGGGTCCTCCCAGGCTCCCAGTGCAGCGCACAATCCAGAGTTTTGTCTGTCACCCCTTCCCTCCACCCCTCCCCCTTTCTCCCTGCATCCCTAAGGCTGCCCATGCCACTAGTCTCCAGACATCATGTCCCTCCCGGTCACCAGCCTGTCTGTTCTCTATTCAGCCTTCAAGTGTCCTCACCCTTCCTAGGGGCACCAGGTGGCAGCTGAGCCCAACTTTGCCTCTTCCCATTCCCTAGGCCACCCTGGCCATCCCTGGTTTCTCAGGACAAGGGGAATCCAGCCAGCCAGCCAGCCTGAGCAGAGTGAGGGCCTTGTTCTAGAATGGAGCTAGGAACTGGGGTGCTCAGGGACCTTCTTGTCCCAGAGTCCAGTGCCTGATCTGAGCAGGAGAAGGTGCCCATAAAGTACTGCAGTGCTAAGACTGGGTCTGGCCCACCTCATCCACTTTGCCCGCCCCTCCCTGTGTTGCTGGCCTCTATCGATACTAGCTGTTGCTTGGGGGAATGGGCAGAGGCTGAAGAGTGGCGACTGGGTGTCTGCAGGCTAACAGGCCTGCTCCCCCACAACCCCTCTGCAATGCCCTTTCCTTCCTGAGCTGCCCTGGGGAATCTGAAGTGGACAGGTGGATGAAGCTGGCAGGGTGGGCAGGCAGGCTGTGCCAAACTGCAGGGGAGAAGGTCCTTCTGCTGCCACAGGCCAGGAGAGGCAGAAGAAACCACAGGAAAGGCTTGAGCAGTTCCCCCACTGAGGCATCCTAAGGCAGCCAAGGAAAGCTGCTCTGGACAGCGACTGAGACACCAGCACTGGCTCCACTACTTTGCCCTCTCTGGCAGACAAGTCCCTTGACCCCTCTCTATTGGGTAATTAATTGGACAGACGAACACTAGGCCATTAGAATAGGTTGGTCAGGTGCTTTGAGATCACGAGAAGAATGCAGTGACCGTCCAGGTTGGTGGGGGCGGGGGAGGGGGGAATGACCCATAGCTGTGAGTATCCCATGTCTTCTGAGGGTGGCAGAGGAGAGGGCAGCTCCCTACTGCAGAGGGGGTACAAGCTGCAACTGGCCGGGCTAAGATCTGCGTATGTTCTGAACAGCTGGGAGATTGGGGGTGCTGGTAATGAGAACTCCATCCAGGCTCTTTGGGGGCAGGGGAAGCTGGGAAAAGTAGGAGGCTGGACAGATATGCCTTCTGTCCTTGCCTTTGGGGGAATCTCAGAGCACTAGAACAGCTCACAGACCTTAAGTCAGGTCAGGGGCAAGTCAGAGGCTTCCCTTCATGGCTCTGGCTACCCCCAGGGCATTGCCACAATGCCTTGGGAAGCTAGGGAAAGGTGGGGTGCGTAGTAAAAAAAGTAGGTGGCACATAGAGATATTTGATGCTTGAGGACTTATTGTGAGAAGAGGGTCAGAGAAAGGAAGGATGTTTGTGTCAAAGGTAAGATTCAGACCGATTCTGACCCCAAAGGCAGTGGGCCTCCGCCAGATTTAGCCCATTCTGGCCTTTTTCCTGATCTCTCCCATGGCCCGAGGCTGAATAGAGCCTTACCAGACCCTCAAAGCAGACCTAAAACCTTTCTCAGCTCCAGGGCTGGTTTGAGAGACAGCATCAAGAGATAGGTAGAGGAAGCACTCCAACCAACTGGATGGGATGGGAGCATCGAGGAGAAAGTGATGGGGCAGGAACGAGACAGATCAGATACAGAGAAGGAGAAAGGAACTCCATGGGAGAAAGTAAATGGGGGTTTTCCTTTCCTGTCCTCTTTCTTCTCCTTGCCTGAGACTTCCAGACCCCATCCTCCTCTCCTGTCTTCTCCCCTCCCCTCTCCTCTCCTCCCCTCCTCTCCCCTCCTTTCCCCTCCGTTCCCCTTCCCTTCTCCTCTCTCTTCCTGTCTTCTCTCCTCTCCTTTCCTCTCTTCTCCTCTCCTCTCCTCTCCTCTCCTTTTCTCTCTACATTCCCTCTGCTACTAATCCCCCACCTTCTCTGTTTTTGCCAGTCTGGCAGTCCCTAACTCTGCCAATTTTTTGCCGCTGGCAGCAGAAAGGACCCTTCCTGTCTGCCTCTCCTTGCTTCAGTATCCAGAAACCCTGGCTCCCAAGAAAGGGTCTTCTCCCCATTCTCTCTCCTTTTTCCTCAATTCCCACACCTCTGCTTTCTGTTTCTCTCCTTAACCTGAACCAGGCAAGTCCCAAATGCCAGTCTTTTCCACCAGATGATATAAAATACAGGCCCCCCCTAACCTCCAGCCTGGCAGGCCTCCTCTGGCTTCTTGCTGCCTCTTTCCAGGATGGCAGGGGGGGAGACTCTTTCCTTCCTTGCTTTCCCCTTCTTCCTTTCCAAAGGCAGGAGACTTGGCTTGGAGTGTGGGAGTTTTCCAGTCCTCAGCCTCCATGGAGGGAGAAGAGAAGCAGGGATAGGGTGAATCCAGGGTGCCTTGCAGATGGGTGAAGGAAGGGGTACAAGTCCCCACAGAACCTTGGGGCAAGAGATTCTGGAAAGAAAAAGAGAGCCTGCACCCCCACCCTTCCCCAGGCTCAGAGCTGCAGAGGGGGGTTCTGTCCCTCTGTAGACTCACTGGCAAGAGACCAAAGCTGTATTAGTCAGCGGCCAAACCAAATGTATCTGTTCCATTTGCCGCCCGCCCCCCCCCCAACTCAGAAGTGAAACCGAAGGTGTCTGGGGCATCTGAAGGTCAGGGTCAGGCCAGGTAGAGCAGGTAGGAGGCTTCAGTATTCCACAGTGGGAAAGGAGAATGTCAAAAATGGTGCAGGAGGACCCAGAGGTTTATCCACTTACAGATCTCCATGAGGCATGTAATCCCCTCCTTGTCTTCTCTGAGGAGGAGACCTGGGACCTAAATGTGCCTAGCTCCATATCCCCTTCCTGCCTTCCCTGGGTCAATTCCCCATAAGGGTTCTCATCTTTTAACACCCAGCAGCTAGTCCCCCCAACAAAGACTATAACTTGGCAGAAAGTGTGTTGTTGTCATAGGGTCTATAGGGGTTCTCCCACACCGGGAGATCAGAAGGCCAGGCCCAGCTCAGAGAGGACAGGGCTAATTCCCATTCCCCCTAACCCCTCACCCACACCCCTACAACTGGCTGATTCACTCCTAGAGCCCGAGAATTCTCTTTCTAAAGGTTTCCTTAGTCACATGGTATGGTAGAGAGTGTTGACCCTTTCAGAGGAACTGACTCTGAACTGAGATCATGCAACCTTCACCCTTTAAAGGTCCTGGGGCCAGTCACTAGGCCTCATGTGCCTTTTCTTCAGAACAACACCGGTGAGACATTGCCCTTTCAGATCCCTTCCAGCTTTGGCCTTAGGAGAGGCCCACCCTCCAGGAAGGGTGGGGCCTCCACCTCTCTGAGGGAACCTAATGCCCCCCAAAACTCCAGGAGTCCCCAAGGGAGCCAAGAGCTTTCTGCCATAAAAGGAAGAAAATTCAACTGCCACCTTTAAGAAATAGATAGTTAGGTAGGGGCAGGTGAGCTGGACTCTGGGACAGCTGCAGAGAGGGCTGCTGTGGAAGGCATTGGCATCATGGCTGAGATAGGGACGGGTCTTGTGATCTGGGCCAAAGGGCTTCTCCTTCTGTGCTAGGCCTCAGTTTCCTCATCTTAAAATGTGAAAGTTAGACTAAATGGTTTCTAAAGCCCTTTTCCAATCTGACAGAGTTGTATTCTTTAAGATCCCTCCTCATCAGGTCTGATATTCCCTGTTCTCAGGCCCCTCCCAGCTCTGACATTCTGGGATTCTATAAGACAGTCTACCATCTCTCATTTCTATTGTCCTTTAAAGGTTAGAAAAATGTTCTTATGGCATGACCCTCCCTCTCCTCCGATGATACCATTTCCAAGTGAAAAAACAAATTTTGGACAAGTAAAAGTGAATTCTCTAAGGTCACCCAGGTAGGAAGTGTTAGTGAATGGCATAGCGTGTTCTTTGGAAAATTGGCCCCTGGGGAATATTCTTGGGCATCAGAGGCTTCATGGAAGAGAAGAAATTCCCATTGGGCCTTGAAGGATAGGATTTGAATCTTGTCAGAGGAGAGGAGAGAATTCCCAATTGACTTGTGATGTGAGCAAAAAGCATGGGAGTCAAAGAAGCCCATGTCTGGAGGGCAGGGTAGCATATTGACTCAGTTTGACCAGATCGAGGGTTCAACCCAGGGGACTTAGGGGAGAGCAGATTCCAGAAGTGGGTTAGGGCCATATCATAGTCAGTTGTTCCCAGAGTCCAGATGAGAGGCGTGGGGAGGGATAGGGGTACAGAATGTGGCTAATGTGCTGGCTCTGCCATAGGATCTTGAACCCTCTTCAATCCACTCAATCTGTAGGGGAGAAGTTGAACAAACTGAGGCAGAGAGAAACTGCAGTGGAGGAGTATAGGATCATTTATTTAGAACTGTAAGAGATCAGAGAGGTTATTCTGTCTGACTCTCCCATGTTATAGTCAAGAAACTGAGGCCAGTGAATCAGATCAGCGGAAGTAAGAGTCAACCCAGACCCTTGCTCTCTGTCCAGTGTCCTGCCCCTCCCTGCCTCCATTCAAGAGGCCATCCCACAGAAGCCCCTTGCCTTTGCAGAGATGGAAACTGACACCCCAAGAAAGGAAAGACTTTCCCAAGGTCACCCAAGTCAAAAATGGCCGTTGAAAACCTGACCTGGGTCCTTAAGCTCTCTCGTCAAAGTTCTTTCTGTTATATCCCATCCGCTGCTCCCCAGCCAAGGGGAACTGAGGAGATTTGAGGTGCTTGTGCCCCTTACAGCATGTGATGTGCCCCCACACAGGAGTCAGAGGGACCTGGGTGGATTTGGGATTTTGAAGGGGCTGAGGACAGTGAGAGGGGCTGGCCAGGGGGCTCCTGGTGGGCTGGAGGAGACAAAATGTCATCCCTACCCCCAGCCCCCAGCACTAGCCTTAGCCAGGTTCTGAGACTGAACTTGTCCTTAGTCAGAATCCCAGAAGCAGGAGAAAGACAGACATGGAGGCCCTAAGGGGCCTCTCAGCCCAGACAGTGAGCACAGGAGCTCCAGGGCAAATCAGCTGCACCTGAACCAGGTTTCATCCCCTCCTGGTCCCTGCAGGAGAACCTCAGAGAACTCGATGCTGTCTAGAAGGTGGCAAAGGGATAGGCAGCTTTGATGGATGGTAGACAATTAAGAGAATGGAATTGGAGCGACCAGGCTAACTGCTGGGGGGCGAGCGGGGGGAGGGGGGGAGGAGGGGAAGAGACACTCGATGATGGTGAAAAATATCAGCCAAGGCTATGAATCAGGACCCAGCTCGAGTCCCGGTAAGGTGGGAAGGAGAGGGAATGAGGCTCTAGGTGGGGGGGCTTCTTCCAGCCTGTCTGTCTGTATCCCCTGTCCTTCCTCTTTCGACTCCCTTCCTTCCCCCTTCAAACCAGAGCTCCCCACCAGCTGGGGGCCCAGCTCAGTGAGAAGGCAGAGATGCAGACTGAAGACAAATCTCTTCCAAGCCCTTCCCAAGGCCGGGCAGCTCTCAGACTGGGGGGCTAGCAAACCCGGCACTATCTCAGTGACCTTGGTCCAGTCTCTGCCCCTCTCCAGGTCTGTTTTCCATGGTCCAGTCACAGTGATGTCAAAGATTCCGGGCAGCCAGGAGCTCCAGACAGCCGAGGGCAGAGGAACAGGTCTGCCCTTTGGTCTCTAGTAAGCGAGCCAGTCTTGCCAGGCTGGTGCTCGGGGCCAGGCTCTTCTCTGAATGCCAAAACAGTGAACAGTCTTCCATCCCCAGGGACTTCTGGCGAAGTTGGGCTTTCGTGGAAACCTTGGGCTGGAAAAGGGTGGGAGTCATTCCCCCTCCCCTTAGAGCTCTAGACTGGGGCCCAGTTCCCCCATTTGACAGTTTAGGAGACTGAGACCCAGGGAGGGGTAGGACCTTGTCCAAAGTCATAGATTGACTCTACTACCCAGATGGAACTTGAATCCAGGACTCTGGATTCCTGTTCCAGAGCTCTTTTCCATTATGAGCATGCTGTGAGATGTGTGTGTGTGTGTGTGTGTGTGTGTGTGTGTGTGTGTATGTATGTGTGTGTGTGATTGAACTCATAAGAAAGAGGAGACAGAGATCAGGATATATTGATGTGGTCTAAGTCTGCACAAGTATTTGGAATTCCCTGGTGATCTGGGCCTACTGGAGAGTGTTCCAGATTGAAGTAGTTTTGGAGGGGGGGGGTGAGACAGCCATACCAGCATCTCCAATGACCCTCCCCATCCCCGCTCCCCCCAAACTCACATCCATGCTTGCACACATATGCTCCCAGGGTTCTTCTGTGGCCAGGGAGATAAGTCTTATCTCAGTATGTCCAGGGAGCTGTCTCATTTACTGGGCCACCTCTGGGGACAGAGATAGAGAAACTGTGTAACAGCTGACAGGAATCCCAAATTCTCCCTTTCCTAGAGGGATACCCACAGTTACCAGTGAAGACCCAGACTGGGAGTTGTCTACGGAGGACATGGCTGGGATTGACTGGGGGATTCCTCCCCCGCAATCTCGGCCTCTGCCTCCTTTGTCTGCTGGGGTTCTGATCCCTGAGCTTGGACCCTCCCATACAACGACACAGTCTTCCCACCCCTGGGACAAAGCCAGCCCCTCTGTGCACGAGAGAACATTGAATATAGAATGGTTGATTGGTTTGCCCAGGGTAACACAGCAGAGTGGGACAGAAACAAAATTAGAAGCCAGTGTCTTCTGTGCAGTATTAAGTCTGATCTGATCCAGTCAGCATATTAAGTGCTTACTGTGTGCTAGGTGCTATAGATATAGAGTCAACAGGAATCTATTAAGCACCTACTGTGTGCCAGGCTTTTTGCCAAGTACTGGAGATACAAAGAAAGACCAAAGACAAAGTTTCCTGCCCTGATGGAGCTCCCAAGTCCTCTCCCTCAAGAAGAGATAACGTGCAAACAACTCTATACACACAAAATGTAGACAACCAAGTAAGTTAGAGATAATTCATTGAAGGAAGGCATTGGTATTAAGGGGGAATACAGAAAGGTTCCTTACAGTAGGTGGGACTTTAGCTGAACCCTGAGTTGGGAAAGCCTGAAGGTGGAGATGATGAGGGAGAGCATTCCTGTTGCAGATGCAGATAGAAGGAAAGAAATCCCTCCCTTCAGGCATCTTCCTGTGTACCTCAGGATGCCACATTCAATTCAATGCTGCAAGCACCAATTAAGCCTCTGCTCTGTGCCAGGCAATGTGCAGGATGACGCAAGTCCTCAAGGTTTGAGCCCTCTAATGGGGGACACTTGTGGTTTTGGGAGGCAAAGGGCTTCAAGACTGACCTCCTTTCCTTAGGAGATGGCACCTGAACTAGGCTTTGAAGGAAGGAAAGGATTCTCTGAGTGAGAAATGTAAAGAGGGAAAATATTCTACACTTAGGGCACAGCCTGTGCAAAGACCTGGAGAGGGGAAACAGAATATTGCATATGAATAGGAGAAAATAGAGACATTTGGTTAGAATGTAGAGTGTGCAGAGAGGAAGGGCTTTAAATGCCAGACACTTTGTATTTTATCCTATTGCAGAAGGGAGTCACAGAGACCTGTGCTTTAGGAATTAAACTCTTGGGGGAATAAGCTATTTTTCCTGAAGAAAAATTGTGAGGAGCCCAGGAAAGGGTCACTCCTGGAGCTTCCAGAGAAGCATCTGGAGACCAGGGAAGTGGGCAAGAATGTGGTCCTGAGCATAAACACTGGAGGACCTGGGGATGGGGATGGGGGGAGGACCTGAGTGACCAGGGGAGTGTTAACAGAGCTTAGAGGAGTTGAGCCAAACCTCAAAGGAAAGGGGAGAGAGGGATGGATTTTAGATAAAAGGACCATGAGATTTAGACACGGACAGTCCTTTGAAGAGCATCTAGTCCAAGACCTTGTTTTATAGATAAAGAAACTGAGCTCAAAAAGGGGAAGCAATTTGCCCAAGGTCACACAGGATATGAAGGCAGAACCAGGATTTGAACTAGTCTTCTCCCTCCATAGTACACAGTGCTCGGCCTGGAGTCAGGAAGACTTGTGGGTTCAAATCCAGCCTCAGATAATTACTAGCTGGGCAAGTCACTTATCCCCAATTGTCTCTACAAAAAGAAAGAAAGAAATCAGGGGCCCCAGCAACTCACTTTCCTTCTTTGGCCTTGGCTTTCTAAGGCTGCAGGACCCAGTGGGGAAATATTCTGTAGTACAATGTCTACGGTCAAAGGACCTGAGTTCAAATCCTGCCTCTGCTCAAGTGACCTTAGATAAATCACTTCTCCTCCTTGGGCTTTGGTTTCCTCCTCTGTTTCCAGACACCCCCATTTTACAGAGAAGGAAACTGAGGCCTATTGAAACAGAGTTAAGTCAATGATCAAGGTTACATAGATAGTAAGTATCAGAGTTAGAACCAGAACCTGGGTCTTCCTAATCCCGAAGTCTAGCACTCAATTCCTGGTTCCTGAGCCAGTCTATCCAAGCTCTGTAAAATGAGTGTCTTGGACACTCTGCCCTCCAAGGTCCCTCCAAGCTTTAATCTGAGTCTATGACAGTGATCTGTGAAATGAGGGGGTCTCTGCCAACACTAAATAATCCGATTCTCCCCTTCCCACACATAACGGGCTGACAGCAGATCCATCTTAGCACCAAAGGACAGGGAGAGGAGACAGCCAGGTCTCATCCATCATAGCCTCACTTGATTATCCGCTCCCTGCTTCCAAGAGGCCAGGAGAGAGAGGACTCAGATCCAGCACCCAGACTACACCAGGAACCTGCACCAAGGGCCGAGAGGGTGGCCTGGATTTTTCTGTGTTTCTTTGGGCACGTCATTCACCCTCTAGGTGAACTGTTTACCTTGACCTGTCCAGTAGTTGGGAGAATCACAAGGTAGTAGGAGGACCCCTCCCAGGCTAGAGGCGGCCCAGTCAAGCATCGCTGGGACCTTTCACAAGCCTCTCAGGGAGGCAAACTGGAGTGGGCATCCTCTGAGGGCCTTTTCAGCCACAATTCCATTATTCTTAAACCAGGACCCAGTCCAGCCCTGAGAGGGTTCTCAAGGCACCCTTCTCCTTCCTAACCCTCACTGAGCACCAGCCTGGATCCTCTTCCCTCTCAAGACCTTTCGCAGACTCTGATTTCCCTCCCTCCTGGATTCTCCATGAGATACCAGACAGGAGGCACCAGCAGCTGAGATGACTCAGGAGTATGGGATTTTGTAGCTCAAAGGGACCTCAGAGACCATCCCCCTCACCCTCTTACTATACAGATGGGCACACTGGGGCTATCAGGTGGTGCAGTGGGTTGGGCCCTGGGCCAGGGGCTGGAAGCTTCATCTTTGTGGATTCAAATCTGGCCTTACACAGATCTCAGACAAGTCACTTCACCCTGTTTGCCTCAGTTTCCTTATCTGTAAAATGATCTGGAGAAGGAATCTTTCAGTTTCTTTGCCAAGAAATCCCCAAACGGGATCCAGGAGAGTCAGACATGACTGAAAAAGTGATTGAACAAGCACAAAGAACTGAGTTTGCAAGAAGATGAGGTAACCCCCCCAAGTCAAGCAGTTAGCAAGTGGCAGGTCTAGGATTCCAGCCCAGGCCTCTGATTTTAGATCCAGATTTTCTACTACCATGGAGGGACACCCTGCCATCTACTCGTGGCTGGGTCAAAGCTAATGTCATAGGGTCATAGGTCATAGGCTAGAAAGAACCTTAGGGACCTTTGGATCCAACCCTCCCCTCCCCATTTTACAGAGAAGAAATTGAAGCAAAGTTAAGTCCAAGTCTAGCACTTAAACCCTTGTTCCTGGGCTTTCTACCCAAGCTAGTAAGTAGGCACTAAACCACACACACAGAGATACACATATATATGTATATATCTCCCCAGATATATATTTTTCCCCATCCTGGAAGGAAATGGATCTCCTTTATCAGAACTGGGTTGATGAGGCTGTCAGTGATGTGAAAGTGGACATTCGTCTTCCAGGAAAGTTGTCAGAGTCCACAATACAAAGAGAAAAGGGTAAAAATCAGTCCCAGAGGAAGGTCAGGATCCAGTCTAGACTGAAAGGACTAAATAGAATCCCTTCTGGGGATTCAGAGCCTGGGTTGGGGATACTGTTTAGGTCTTAAGAGGGAGCCCAACTCCACCCACCCTCCATCACCCATTGCCAGTGCCAGATAGGGAGAAGGAAAGGAATTATCATGGAGCTATCATGGAGTGGGAAGAGCCCTGGGTTTGTGATCAGGGAATCTGAGTTCAAGGACTACTACTGTCTCTACCTGTCATTGTGACCCCAGGTCTGTCACGTCATCATGCTGGGCCTCAATTTCCTCCGTTGTAAAATGAGAGGTTTGGAGTAGATGATTTCCAAGACCTCAGCCAGCTCTAAATCCATGAACTCATAATCCTTTGAAGGTGGAGAAACTGAGACCCAGTGACATTAAGTGACTTTCCCAGGGTTACACAGCTAGGTGGCAACAAAGCAGAAAACGAGACCCAAGAGTCTAGCCTTCTTTAGTTTGTCTGTTGCTGTTTTAAGGTTTTTGCAAAGCATTTTCCCTGTACTATCTCATTTAACCCTCACAACCACTCTGTGAGTTAGACGCTCTTGTTATCTTCATTTTACAGTTGAGGAAACCAAGGCAGAGAGAGATGCAATGACTTGTCCAAGATTTATACAGGGAGGAAGTAGAATTTGAACTCAGGTCTTGCTGCCTTCCAGTCCAGCGCTCTACCCACTGTGCCACTTAGTTCCTTTCAAGAGCTTATTGACATTGGTCAGAAAAAATGGCCTGCAGTTAGGATCAATTCTTCCTTCTATACCTCTTGTACCCATCTGACAGAGGAAGATAGTGAAGGCTGATTTAGAACGTTAGCTACAGGACTGGAATCATTCCACTTTCCGTGATTCCCCTCCAGCTTTGGGCTGATACTCCTCCCAAAGCTAGATTTTGGGTTCAAATCCCTTCTCTGCATACCTCAGTTTCCTCATCTGCCCAATGAAGAGGCTGGGACTTCCAGCTCTAGCCCTAGGAACCAATCACTAGTCAGTCTGGGCCTCTGGGGAAGGGGAGAGGGAGTCCTTGTAAATGACTAGAGGGAAGTAGGACTCATAGCCAAACTGAGCCTTCCTGTTCCAGAGGAAAGAGGGACAGGCAGCCTAGGGCGGGGGAAGTCACAGGATCTGGGTTCAAATCTTCTTGCCTGGGTGACCTTGAGCCAGTGCCTTCTATGCTCTGGGCCTCAGTTTCTTCCTATGGACAACGAGGGAGGCTCTGGTCTCTGGGCTCCTTCTAATGCTAGGGCTTTGATCCCTCTATAATTCACCTGAGGTGTTAGGTGCCAAATTCAATCCAACTCAGTTTAGCACCTACTTTCTCCCAGGCCCTGTGTTCCAGGGGTGGGGAACCTACAGCCTGGAGGCCACATGTGGCCCTCTAGGGCCTTAAGGGCAGCCCTTCGACTGAATCCAAACCTCACAGAACAAATCCTCTGAATAAAAGGATTGGTTCTGTAAAGCTTGGACTCAAAGAGTCTCACTCAAGGACCTAGAAGGCCACATATGGCCTGGAGGCCTGCAAGGTTCCCCATACTTGAGTCTAAGGAGAAGATAACACTAATGAATCCAGTGGTCAAGTGCCTGGTGTCTGGAGAGCAGTTTTGTCGGGCGAGGTGTTCCCAGGAGCCTTGGACCAGGCCTCAGTGACAGTCCCATTGACTCTCACTCCAGTCCAGTTTTAAATTTAAGGCCAGGATCATGCGATTATCCCGGCCCTAGGCATGAGGACCCTGAGCCTCAGGGAGGGGAGCTAGGAGCCCCAGAGCACCTGACTTCTGGTCTCAAGCACTCTGGCACCCTCTAGTGAGTTGTCATGAGGGTGGGGGTGGGTGAAGGCAAGCACTTGGGAATCCTATCTCCCTGCCTTCCTTGGGGAGCTTTTAGAAACCTGAGGGCCAAATTTTTGCCCTGGGAGCAGCCAGCCTCACCTTAGGAATTGGACTGGGACTGGGTGTTGACCACCAAGGGCTCAGGGTGGTATGACATTGTGAAGTATGCGGGCCCTGGGTCACTGGCCCCAACACCACAGAGGTTACCGGAAAGGCCTTGTTGTGTAATCCTGGGAAGAAAAACCTCTTCCCAGAATGCTCATGGGTAACTCTTCTTGTTGAAATTTATAGTGATGGCAATGGTAATCCTGGGGAGTGATGGCCAGGGCTGGCCAGAGTCTTTCGAGCAGACACAAGAGGGGGGGTAGAGGGGCAAAGAGCATTTGCCCAAGAAACCCTGGGGAAGAGGGAAGGGCACGGAGTTGGGGACCTGGGTTCCTATCCTCATTCTGCAGATTGCCCCCTAGGGGTCTTTGAGGAATCCCCTTCCTCTCTGGGGGCCTCAGTTTCCTCCTCTGTAGAAAAAGGGGCCCAGCCAATCTCTAGATCTCTAAGGGAGAAGCGGGGAGGAGGGCCCTTAATGTGTCCTGTGCCAGAGCCATTCTCTTGGAAGGATTCTCAGTCCTTGAGAGCTCCAGAGCTGGCTCAGAAAGATGATCTATGGACAACTGTCAGGCTGGGGGACCATCTCTCCAGGGCCAGCTGCCCATCTTCCCCTAAAGAGAGCCACTTAAAAAGATTACATCCTGTTGGATTATGGGGTAGGAGAGAGAGAAGAGGAGGAGGAGACTGGCTGAGGGACAAGACTACAGGAACTCTGTCTGTGCCCCTTCTTTGGGGGCAGCCGTGTCTCTGTTCAGCATCAGAGAGGCAGCATCTTGGACCAGACAGAACCCTCGCTGGGGAGTTGGAAAACCTGAGGTCTTTGCTGATAATGCGCTCAGGGAGTCTGGGCCAAGTAATTTCTCCTCTCTGGGTCTCAGTGATCTCAACTGCAAAATGGGGGTATTAATGGACCCCAAGTAATGCCTCCTCTCTCCCCTCCTGGGGCTGCAGTGAGTGGGCTTGGGGACTTTGGGAGAGGGAGCAGGGTTGTCCCCTGATGGACTGGTCTAGCAACCCTGTCAAAGCAGGAAATAAGATTAGTGTGTCACGACCCATCCTGGGTGGGGCCGGGCTTACCCTCAAGATCTCTTCCAGCTCAAGGACTCAAGATTTCTCTGAACTTTCTGCCCTTTGCAGGCTTTTCTCCTCACCAACTAGCCCGCCCAGCCTGATTACCTTTGCCCTCAGTCATCCCTTCATCCTTACCCCTCACAAGCATGTGCCATGCTCATTCACACCTCAGACCCTAGGTTCCTTCCCTTTCCTCCAGTGGACTTCTCTTCCCTCTTCTCTACTTGACCCTAATCCTCCCAGCTTGAATGCCTCCTGCTACATGAAGCCTTCCCTCACCAGCCTGCTCCAGAGGTCTCTCTGAGCCTAAGGTCCGTACCCAACATTTGAGCCCACATACTATACTCTGTCTCTGTCTGTCTCTGTCTGTGTCTCTCTCTGTGTCTCTGTCTCTCTCTCCTGCTGTATGCCAAGTCATTAGCCCATGTGAGCTCTGGATCCCCAGCTAGACTGATTGAACAGACCAGCTATATCATCAAGTGCCTCTTCATCTCTTTCACTCTACCCGGCAAGGCCAGGCACAAGGAAGCACAAAGGAAAGCAGACCAAGTTCAGAGTCCTAACACCTAACTTCAAATCCTCCCTCAGATTCTTCCTCACTATATGACCTTATGCAAATCATTTCCCATCAAAAAGGCTCAGTTTCCTTATCAGTGAAATGGAAAGAATGATCCTTCCCCTTTCTCCTTCCCAGTTCTTGTGAAGGGAAAAATATTTCATGAACACAGTAGCACAGTGCTTGGCTCATAGTGTTTCATAAGTAAATGTGTTTTTTAAATACAAGTTTTTATTGCTATTTTTTATTTCTTAAGTCACCATAGTATCCCATATATCCCTTCTCCTCTCCCTCCTGGAGAGTCATCCCATAAAACAAATAGAATTTCTTAAAGAGGAAAAAGTCAGTGCAACTGATCAATACATTGGAAAAAAACATGTGTCATGTGTCACACCCATGGACCTCCCACCTCCCCAGAGGGGTAGGTTTGGGGTGTCTTCTCATCTGTCTTCATTCAAGTTTCATTCACTCTGTATAAAGTTGTTACATTCACTTCTGATTTTTCGTGAGTTACCGTTCTTTCTATATACATAGTTGCAGTCACTGTGAGTGTTGTTTCCTTGCTCTGCGGACATCCTTCGGCATCAGTTCATGTAGTTCATTCCAGGCTTCTGCGTATTTATCACACATCTCATTTCTTACAGCTCAGTCGCATTCCCTTACATTCACATACTACAATTTTTTTAGTCATTCCCCTGCCTGTGATCATTTATGTTGTTTCCAATTCTTAGTTTTCACAAAAAGTACAGCTATAAATATTTTGGAGCCTATAGGAACTTTTTGACTTCCTTTGACTGTAAGCTCAGTAATGAAGTTTCTGGTTCAAAAGATATGGACATTTTAGTCCCTTTATTTGAATAATTCCAATTTGCTTTTCAAACTGGTTGTAGCATTACACAGCTCCACCACCAATGTATTAGTGTGTCTATCCCTCCACAATCCCTCCAACATTACCATTTTGGGTCATCTTTGCCAATTTTCCAGGTGTGAAGTGAAGCCTCCATGGTGTACTGATTTTCATTTCTCTTGTAAACTGTCACTTTACGGATATAAAAATTGCTGGGCACTTTGGCACTGATGAAGCCGGAAGAGGAACTGGGTTTGGTGCCCAGCACAGCCCTGTACATGTGAAGATCTTTGTTTCTTAGAACCTGCACAGGACTCTATCTACGATGGATTTTAGCAACTATTTAAAAAGAGGAGAGAGAAATAAAAAAGGAGGAAAAGGAAGTAAGAGGGAGAAGGAAACCAGAAGAGTAGATAAGAGGAGATAGGAAGAAAGGGATGGAAAAGAGGGAAAGCAGGAAAGGGAAGAGAAAGGGAGATGAAAGACCTACATCTATTCCTGTGCCCTTAAAAAAAAGTTAATTAATTTATTTTTGGTTTCCACATTCACTTCCACAAGATTTTGAATTCCAGATTTTCTCCTCCCCCACCCCAAGATGGTGTGCAGTCTGATATAGGCTCTAGATATATATTCATATTACATATTTTCACGTTAGTCATGTTATAAAGAAGAATTAGAACAAAGGAGAGGAACCATGAGAAAGGAGAAACAAAGAAACAACACAAAACAAAGAGAGCAAATAGTCTGGTTGGAATCTTTCAGATTCCATAGATCTTTCTCTGAATATGGATGGCATTTCCCATCATGAGTCTTTTGGAGTTGTCTTAGATCCTTGCATTGCTGAGAAGTGCTAAGTCTGTCATAGTTATAATCATCACACACGGTGGCTGTTACTGTACAATGTTCTCCTGGTTCTTCTCGCTTCACTCAGCATCAGTTCATATAAGTCTTCCCAGGTTTTTCTGAAGTCCACCTGCTCATCATTTCTTATAGCACAATAATATTCCATTACATTCACAGGCCACAACTTGTTCAGCCATTTCCCAACTGAGGGGCATTCCCTTAACTTCCAATTCTTTGCTACCACAAAAAGAACTGTTATAAATATTATAAATATAAATATTATAAATACTTGTAGATCTTTTCCTTATTTTTATGATCTCATTAGGCTTACAGATCTAGTAATGATATTGCTGGGTCAAATGGCATGTTATTCCTTTGAGCATAGTTTGAAGCATTTTTCATGTGGTTGTGAATACTTTGCAATTCTCCCGAAGAGTATTTATTTATATCCTTTGGCCATCCCTCTATTTGTTTATTTATATATGTGTATATATATATATACATATATATATATATATATGTGTGTGTGTGTGTGTGTGTGTGTATGTGTACATATATATGTACATACATACATGCACATTGTTTATATATCTTGGATACTAAGCCCTTATCAGAGAAATATGATACAATGAATTTTTTTTCCCATTCCACCACTTTCCTTCTCATGCTCAGTGCATTAATGTTGTCAGTGCAGAAGCTTTTCCGGTTCAAGGTCCCTCTTCTGCCGTGCACATAGTCTCATGCTCCTTCAGTTACTTGACTTAATCTTTGTTTAAGGTGACCCTGTTCCCCCAGCTCTCTTCCCTTCACCCTTAGCTCCTCTCCTCGTCTTCAGCTAGCATTGTTCCTTAGTTTTACATTTTCATTCTTTTACACCCCTTCCCAAAAAGTATTTCTCTGACTGCATTATCCCTTCTCTCATTTCTGCTTATTCTTGACCCTCATTCTATAATTCATAATTCTTATAATTTTCCATCTTTCTCTTCTCTGTCTTCTTCATGCTTTCAAAGCTTCCAAGGTATCCATTCCAGGCATTCCCCTCTAGGTACTTTCTGCCACTGCCCAAATCAATGTAAACCTTAAAATGCTCTAGAAATTGGAGCAATGCCTAGTCTTACCTGCTAACTCAGTGAAAAGTGTTGCCATCGCTGGGCAAGGGTGGTCCTCCAGGTGTGATTTGCTGGAGATTCCTGGGCATCTCTACCTGTTCCCTTTCTCTTTAGAGTGTTTCCCACCATTCCAACACTCTGCTCCCTCACCCTGGGGTGCCCCATGTGGGCTCCTGGCTTCAGCATCTGGACAGAATGTGAAAGGGGGTAAAGGGGCCCTCACTAATGGAGAACATCAATCCCCTGAGCATGCTCAGTCTTTCTAGAGCAGAAAGCTCTCCCACTAGTAATTAGGCATTCACTAAGTGCTTAAAACCCAGGGGCAAATGAGGAGAGGAAGAAGGATAGGAAGGATTGGGGAGAAAGCAGAGGCAGTCTGGGAAGTGAACAGAATTTCTCAGAGGAGGGAACCCAGGCCTCCCTCTGATGCAGATTCAGAGCTTTCAATACAAATTCTAGCACACAGGGCAAATTCATTTGAGGAGGAAGGAGGGTGAGCAATGAACAGCGTTCCCACCCTGTGTAAGAGCACACTAGGAGAAAGAAGGGCCTGTTCTCTCCCCAGACAGTGTGGCCTATGCCTCCAGGGGCTCACTGACCACCTCTAAGAGGAGATGGGGAGTGAGATTATGGCAGGGAAGGGTATGTTGGTGACATGACCCTCAAGGGTAGTAGGCTGCTGCTAGGTTAAGATGCTGGGTGATTTGAGGGAAGTAGGAGACCTCAGGTTGAAAGTGTACTGCCTGGAGGTGCCCGAGGAAAAAGTCTCTCTGTATCCTGATGATGGCCCTAGATCAGGGGTAGGGAACCTGCCTAGACCAACCTACTGTGGGATAAGTCATCCCTTTGGCCAGCATTTATTGGACCCCTGCTTTGGGCAAGGCCCAGGGTGGCTCATTCTGGCAGACAGAGAGATGGATAAGACCTGGTCCCATGATTTCCCAGAATCTTTAGAACCCTTACTGGTCTCTTGAACCCATCTCAGGGAGGTAAGGAATGCACTTGGTCAGTCAACTAGCATTTTTTTTAAAAACACCTACTATGTGCCAGGCACTGTACACTGGGGATACAAAGAAAGGCAAAAGATAGTCCTGGTCCTCCAGAACTTCATAGTCTAATGGCAAGACAAGATGCAAACAACCAGGTATAAATGAGTTCTGTATGGGAGCAGAAAGAAGGTAATCTCAGAGAGATGCCACTAACAACGGAGAAAGACCATGAAAGCCATCTTACAGCAAGTGGGATTTGAGCTGAGATTGGAAGGAAGCCAGGAGGTGGGATGAGGAGGGAGTGTAGTCCTGGCAGGGGGCACAGCCAGAGCAAATGCCTGGAGTTGGGAGATGGAATGTTTTGTGTGAGAAACAGCAAGGAGGCCAGCGTCCCTGAATTTTATACTTAATCTTGGAGGTAATAAAGAGCTACTGGAGTTTATTGTGTAGGGAAATGTAGGAAATATTGTGGGCTCTGGGGACACCAGTTTGATAACTGAGTAAATCCATATAAATCAGGGTCAGATGCTATGTGCCATTAAGAAAAGCATAGCCAGAATGTTGTGGAGGTCCACTCTTCCTTCTGGATCTCAGTTTACCCATCTGCATAATGGAGAGTATAGACTAGATGCTCTCTGGGGTCAACCAGAATTTATTAAGTGCCTACGATGTGCCAGGCACCCTCCTGGGAGTTAGGATTTCAAAGCCAAAAGCCAGACATTCCCTGTTCTCGAGGACCTGAAATTCTGGGGAAATAGTATGTTCCCAGAGAAGTGAATCAGACAAATGCTAGATCCTGTCACATGACTGGAAGGTTTGACTCATTTGCTTGTGTGGAGGGAGCTCGGGGCTGAAATCAGATTATTGTGGGGGCAGCTGGAAGGGACCCTGAAAGTCATTCAATAGAAACTCTAATTTTACTGATGAGGAAACTGAGGCCAAGAAGCTTGTCCAAAATCACTCACATAGGACAAAGCAAAGCAAAACTCTGGGGTCCTCTGACTCCTCCCATCAATCCAGGGCTCTTGCCCCTACACTATGTCTCCTTTCCTCATGACCTGGGTTTGAGTGCTTGCTCTGCAGCTAACTCCTTGTATGACTCTGGCTTAGTATTTCATATGTCTTCTCTGGGGTCTAGTTTCCTCATCTATAAAATGAGAGAGTCTGAATTGATTATCTCAACTATAGCAGTATAGTGAGGGTAAATGTCCTGGGTTCCAGCACCCACCCTCGGGTAACTTGCCTCTCCTCTCTGTGCCTCAGTTTCCTCCTCTGTAAAATGAGAGGAATAATCTCTAAGATCTAAAGCCAACTAGGTGGCACCTTAGTGCACAGAGTGCCAGGCGTGGAGTCAAGGAAACTCATCTTTGTGAGTTTAGATCTGGTCTCAGACACTTATTAGCTGTGTGACCCTGGGCAAGTCACTTCACCCTGTTTGTCTCAGTTTCCTCATCTATAAATTGAAGGGGATGAATTAAATGATCTCTAAGGATTCCTTTAGCTCTCAATCTGGAAAGAAACGCAGCAAAAGAGGTAGAGAAAAAAATCAACTTGGAAACAATGTCATTTTTGTTCTGTTTGGATTTAATCTGAAGAATATTCTGGTTTCTAATTCTATGGTTCTTAATCTCTCTCCTTCTGCCTCTGTCTGTCTCTGAGTCTTTGTTCCTCTGCAAAAATATATTCAGACATGATAATGGAGATGCAGTATGACATAGTGGAAATAAAGCTGGCCTCAGTGTCAGGAAGACCAGGGTTCAGGTCCCACCTATGACACTGGCTGTATGATCCTGGGCAAGTCAAATGCCCTCAGTGCCTTCAAGAAGCTCTCCAAGACAATCTAATTTGCACAGGATCATAGATCCAGTTTTTAAAATTGACAGTATTGGTTAATACAATTGGACAATTCTGTCCAACCCCAATAACAAAGTGTTCAAAGGATGGACAGTAAGTGGACATGGCCAGAGGAGGAAAAACATGGTGGGAGGGTGTTTAGACTCAATGGAAGGAAAACCTTCATCCTGGGAACTGTCCAACAGTGGAAGGTGCTCAGGAGGGAGTGGACTCCCCATCACAGGAGGTTTTCCCCTGTGAAGAGGAATCTTGTTCAGGTCTGGGCTGTCCTCAATGTCCTTGAGGCCTCTTCCAATTCTGGAATCTGTGATTCAGAGTCTTTCAAGCTGGAGAGATCAGAATTGCTGAGCCTTGAAGGAGAAGTATGATTTGGAAAGGGGAAACAGAGAAAGAGGAAGGGAGAAGACAGAGGGAGGGGAATGGGTGGAACAAAGGGGCAGAGGTAGGAAGACTCAGAGTATCTAAGGGGATGCTGAGACAGTCAGTCTGGCTGGAGCAGAGGTCTTCTATAGGGAGCGACAGGAAGACCATGGAAGCACATTGAGTCGTTGCAATTGAACAATTTCAAAAATTCCACTTGGAACCTGCTCTCCAGTGTTTGAGTTTTCTGGTCAGTGTCTTCCTTCAATGCCTTATGGCAGGGTGGGGATGACCCTGCCTCTTCAACCCTCTGCCAATGGATCCCGGGTTCTAACAGACCCCATCACACTAGAGACTCTTTGAGTCTGGTTGGTAACTGACTGGGTGCCTCTTATTTCATTCTTGTGGGGAAGATGGAGAAACGTGGATTAGACACTAATATAATAATTACTGACAACAAAAATTACTATCATTTATATCCCACTTTAGGATTTGCAAAGCACTTTACAAAGATTATCTCATTTTATTCTTACAACAGCTCTGGAGGTAGGTGCTGTTACTACCTCAATTTTACACTTGAGGAAACTGAGGTGGACAGTGGTGAGATGACTTGTCCAGGATCACATAGCACGTGGTTAGATTTGAACTCAGATCTTCCTGACTCCAGTCCCAGAACTCTTACCTGGTTGGATGGCCAGTGTGGTTGTTAATGGTACAGGGTCAATGTGACAGGAGGTCTGCAGTGGAGTACCCTAGGGATCTGTGCTTGGTTTCTTGATGTTTGGCATTTAATCAATGATGTGGATAAAGGCAGATAAAGGCAGGTAATGCTAAGTTAAAGCTAACATCCTGGGTGACAATTGGGAGTCAAAAGGACCTTGCCAGGTTAGATCATCAGACTGAGTCTAGTAAGATGAAATTCCATATAAAGTCTTTTACTTGGTTTCAAAAAATCAGTTCCACCATAGAAGTTGGGAGAGACCTAGATCTATGGCAATTCTTCTGAAAAGGGTCTGGAGATCTCAGTGGATGCCAAGCTCCTTCTGGGTCAGCAGCATTATGCTGCTGGCATAAAATCTAATGTGCTCTTGACTGCATTCAGAGGGGTAGAACCTCCAGGCTGGGGCAGTGATGTTACCACTGGATTCTTCCCCCCATGCCCTTATCAGGAGTCCTGAGTTTGGTTCTAGGCTTGGTTTGGTTCACGGACTTGGAGAGTGACCCAGATGGCAGAGAAACTTAAGTTCATAACATATGAGAATCGACTGAAGGAAGTGGGCATATTTAACCTGTCTTCAAGGCTGTGAAAGGCTGCCCCAGGGAGGGGGTATTCACTTTGTGCTGCTGGCCCCCAACGGCAGAACGAAGAATAATGAATGGAAATTACTGTGGAGGCAAATGAAAGCCCACTGTCAGGAAGAACACTCCCTATTAGTGAGACATGCCCCAAAGTAGACAGGTGGGGGCTCCCCAGTAGAAGCTAGATGACCCCTTGGGAGATGCGTTTTAGATGAAATTCCTTCATGCATGAGTTGGACTAGATGAGGCTGCTAGGGAGAAAGAGTGCTGGACCTGGAGTCAGGAAGACCAGCCTCAGCCAGGTGCTTGATAGATGACCTTGGCCATGCCATTTTCGCAAAATGTTTTTCATCTGTAAAGTGGGAGTGAGCACCAACTTCACAGTTATGAGGATCCAGTGAGATGATATGTGTGAAGGGATTTAAAAACCTTAAATTGCTCCATAAATGCCTTTTGTTATGGTGATGGCCACCAAAGCCCTGTCCAGCTCTGTTGCCTGAAGACCAGTCCAGTGGTGCACAGAGAGGCTTGTCATGAGGCTAGCCACAGCACTTAGACTGGAGAGATTGGGGTCCCCATCAATGAGGATGGAATCATGGGAGTAATGGCAAAAGTGCTGGAAGGAGAGTCACAGGATCAAATCTTGGGTTCAAATCTTGACTCTGATTCTTGCCTACCACCTGTGTGACCGTCTTTGCCTTCTCTGTGCCTCAGCTGCCTCCTCCAGAAAACAAGAGAGTTGGACTCGATGACTTTCTGCTTTTAAATTTCTGATCTTTGATGTCCCAGGACCTTCAGATATTGAGGATGTTTGGGTTTGTCTATTTCTTTTCAATGCTTGGTTGGGTTTGTCATTGAGGAAAAAGTGAGAGCTCAAGCAGATCCAGGAGGTCAGTGCACATCTCTCAGAGACAAACCCCAACATGAGAGGTGGGGGGCTGTGGGGCAGGTTGCTGAGAGCAGGGCCTAGGCCCAGGAGGGACAAGGAAAGGGTTTCTGGGCTTCAGTGAGCCAGGCTCCTTCTCCCCACAGAAATCCGTGAGGCCTTCAAAGTGTTTGACAGAGATGGTAATGGGTTCATCTCCAAGCAGGAATTGGGTACCGCCATGCGCTCCCTGGGTTACATGCCCAACGAGGTGGAACTGGAGGTCATCATTCAGCGGCTGGACATGGACGGTAACCCCTTCCCCAATGCCTCGGCCCCCAGCCTTCCCCTACCACCGTGACAGAAGCCAAGCCTTCCTATCCACTTCCCATGAGCCCAAGTTTCCTCTGTCTGCTCCTTGGTGGAAAGAGCACGAGACATGGGGCCAGGGGACCCTGCATCCCATCCTTACTCTGAGCTCACTACCCATATGACCATGGCCCGGTTATGCTCTTTTTCATTAAAGTTCCTACTTTTCTCATTATCCATTAACTTTCTCATGCTTTCTCTTCCTTTCCCTCTATCTCCGTCCTCTTCCATTCATCCTTCCTAGAACCCCTCCTTCCATCTAGAGCTACACCCCTTCTCCCTCCAGTGTTCCTCCCTTCATCCTCACCTCATCATTGTCCTGGACCCTGCCTTGGACATGCCCGGCCCCATGCCATCCCTTCCAGATCTCCTTCCTGGCAGATCTAGCTAAGGAGAACTCCTGGCAGGGAATGTGACCTGACCAGTGCCAGGCTGGGCCTCCGAGAAGGGTTAGGCTGGGGAGAGGACTGTGGCCCCATGTATTTTTCTACTCCTCCCCAGTTTCCCCAGGCCTGCCTCTTGTCTTCAATGAACAAGGGTGGACCTTTGAGTTTCCCTCTACTCCCCACCCCAGTGTCCCAAACAATGTGTGGCCTTGGGTAAGTCATTTCCTTCTTTGTAAAATGAAAAAGCTGCCACAAATGACACCCAAAGCTCCTTCCCATGATCAGTCTTACAATCTCATGCTCCTAGAAGAGATATCAGGGCACATCAGAGGGCCCTGGCTGTCGCATCAGGAGGCCCAGGTCTGAATCCTAGCTCAGACACTAACCATTCCAGCACCTAGGAAGGGAGAATTCCTTCTGCTCCCTGGTCTGCTCCTCAGATAAAACCTTGCCCTCCCCACCTCAGGGGGATGTCTTAAGGGTCACCAAGAGCACTCAAGCACCTGAGTTCAAATCCCGGCTCTGTTTTACACTACCTGTGTGACCTTGGGCAAGTCTCCAGGCCTTGGTTTATATTCTATGTGAAGGGAGGAGGGGGTGGAAGAGCCAGCCGGCAAGGTCCACTTTCACTGAGCTGGGAATACAAACGGCTCCCATTTCTAGAGACCCAGAAGTTTGCAAAGCCCTTTTCTGACAATTATCCTGTGACCTAAGACGTGTATACATGTGTGTGAGTGAGTATGACTATCCCTGTTTTATAGATGAGAAAACTGAGACCCAGGGAGGGGAAGGGTAGGGTCAAACAGCAAGTAAGTCAGGAAGTATAACAGATCTCCTAACTCCTGGGTCATTAGTTCTATTGCAATGAAAACTCATGTGAGGAAATTGAGTCACAGAGAGGTTAAAGAATGCCAGAGGGCTCTGATATGGTCTGTTATCCCTGACAAAGCTCAGCATATGCCTTGTCCCTTTTGTTCTTTTCAAGTGGCCCCATGAAGGAAGGTATGCAAGTGGAGTTATCCCCATTTTGCTGATGAGGAAACTGAGGCACAGGGAGATTAGTTATAATAACACATATTTGTATATTTTTTTATGGCTCACAGAGTGTTTTATGGACTTTATCTTTGATCTGCATATGAGAATACTTTTATCTCCATTTTACTGATGAGGAGATAGGCTGTTATTCTACACAGGTGGTTCTGGCTTTTGTCATGTCTCTTGGGAAGTGGGCAGTCAGTGGTGACCCCAGACGACCTGACATGCCTCAGGACTCCACTCAGACCCAGAGCTCATCTTTGGCCCATCTGTCAATTTTCCATCGCTCCCACTGTGCCTCCGTCCCCCTCTCTGCCCTGTCCCTGAGGCTGCCCAGAGCAGTTCCCACTCACCGGCCAGCTGAGGAAGGCAGCATATGGTAATTAAGTGGGAGGGTGTCTGGTCTGGCCCCACCAGGGCTCATTAATATGCTTCATCATTAACTCAGCCTCCCTGCTGTTTTCCGAGGAGCCCTTGCCACATGGAAGGTTACACAGTGACCCAGGCAGCCCTGGTAATGAGATGATCAGAGATGATCGCCTCCTTGTCCATCCTTGGGCAAGAACTGGGGTAGGGGGGAGAGGTGTCAGGAGGGGGAGGATGGATTTGGGACACTAAAGGAACACGTGGGAGGCACTGGGCAGGTAGATGGACCCAGGACAGCTGAATCTAGATGGAAGAGAAGGAAGGAGGGGAGGGAGGAAGGGATGAAAAAGGAAGAAAGAATAACAAGCTAGACTGACAGACTGGGGTAGCTGAGGACTAGACTTATTAGATCAAGAATGAAGTGGAAGGATGGTGGGGCAGGAGAAGTCCCTGAAAGTTCTGGGGTCCATCTCCCTGCCTTCTCACAGGCTTAGTTTCCTCATCTGAGCCGCTGAGAGGTGTTCTGAGCAAAGTGCTAGATTGAGAGTCAGAGGACCTGGGTTTGAATCCTGCCAGACACTTGCTGGCTATGTGATCATTGGTCAACTCCTTCCTCTCCCTGGACCTGTTTCCACCTCTGTAAAATGAGAATTGAATTTCAAGGGCTCCAAGGTCCCTCCAGCTCTAAATCTCTGGTCTCTCATTTAGTCATCCCACAGGCATTTATTAGTTTCCTCCCACTGAGCCCAAGGCCAGAGGGGTCAAAGACATGTCCTTAGGAAGCTCCTATCACCCCAGCTCTCCCATTCCATCCTCACTTGTCTAAATCATCCAGGCCCTTCCCTCCCTCACTCCCAGCTCCTCCTTCCTGGCTCTTTTAATCCTTAGAGCCCCAACTGTCCCCAAACCACCGATGATCCCAGAGGCTGACTTTAGTCTAGTTCAGGCCCTGTCTTCCCACCTTCCCCACAGTAGGACTCCAAGTGACTCCAACACCTACCCCCTCAGAAACCTTTGTGCTGACAATGGTGACACCTCCCAGGAAGCCTGTCCCCTTGCCACCCCCTCCCCTACCCCAGCTTCTTTGGTCACACAATGCCCAGTCTTACAGCTTCTAGCTGTTGGGAAGTGCTTCTGATGTCTAACTAATGTCCCCCATGCTGCAGCTGAGCCACAGGCCCATAGCTGGGGACAGTTCTGACTATTTCCTCTCCCTCTCCCTTGGTGGTCAAATGAGTCACCATCAGTCAGCTGTGTCAGGGGTAGGAAAGGATCATGGCACTCAAAGCTGGTCTTAGAGGTGATCTGATCCCATGCCATTGGGAAACTGAGATCCAAGGTCTCACAATAAATGGGAGAGCCAATGGCCACCTCAGTGGAAATTCAGAGCACACGCTGGTTTTGCTCTTTAAGATGGAGAATACAGCAATCAACCAATCAACAAGTATTTATGAAGCACCTACCATGTGCAAGTAGGTGGCATAGTGGGTGGAGCATCTAGAGTCAGGAAGACCTGAGTTCAAATCCAGCCTCAGATACTTATTAGCTGTGTGACCCTGGACAAGTCACTTCAGTGACCTGCTTGCCTCAGTTTCCTCACTTGCAAAAAAGAGCTAGAGAAGGAAATGGCAAATCACACCAGTATCTTTGCCAAGAAAATACCAAATGAGGTCACCACGAGTCAGGCATGACTGAAACAACATGTGCTAAGCATTATATTTGAGGTGCTTGGGATACAACAAAAAGGCAATCATCCTTGCCCTCAAGGAGTTTACATTGCATTTTATCATATTTGTGTGTATGATATGTACACGCTAATAAGTATCAAAAGTAAAAAAAGAAATCAATGTGTACACAAATAAGTAAATATTAAAAGTACATATACTTGGTAGAAGGGAGACACTAGGTGGGAAGTTGTGAATCAGGGAAGACATCCAGCAGCAAGCAGCTTGAGCTGAGCTTTGAAGGGAATTAGGGAATCTTAAGAGGCTGGGGTGAGGAGGGAGAGCAGTCCAGGCACCTGAAGCACAGTGTCTGATGCTCGACTGTAACAATAGTCATAGATCTTTCAGTGACTTTGGGTGTATCTACCATTGGTGAGTTCTTCCCAGGGCCTCCAGCAATGGAGATTCCTCTTCTGACTGCTTCTGACTCCTTCCCAGGGTCCCTTTTGGTCAATGTCTGCCCCCATTAGAATGGAAACCCCCTGAGAGCAGGAATTATCTTTCTTTTTGCTTATGTTTGTAGCCCTAGAGTTTAGCACAGTGCCTGACATGCAGTATGCACTTAATAAATGCTTGTTGACTGACTTAGAGAGCACTTGAAAATGTGCAAAGTAGATAAACTAATAGTGGCCTTAGGAGGAAAATGGACTACTCTTGGATTCATTTGGTGGACAAACTGAAGTCTCTGGTATGTAAAGTCAGTATATCTGACTCCTGACCTCCCTCTGTCCTCTCTTCCTCCCTCTGTCCCTCTATCTATCCATCTATCCATCCATCCATTCATCCATTCAACAATCATTGGGCCCCTACTGTATACAAGGTCACACAATCAAATTTCTGACTTTTCCAAAGTTTTTAATCACACCTATTATTTCATTTGATGCTAGAAGAGATTCTGGGGTCTACAGAAGGGAAGCCACTTGTCCAAGGCTGACAGGCAAAAAGAGAACCCAGATCTTTTGCATCCCCTCCCCTTCATGATGTCCCCTTTGGGCCCAGCTGGAGTTGGTGCTCACACCCTCTCTGTGTGGTTAGGTGACGGCCAAGTGGACTTCGAAGAGTTTGTGACATTACTGGGGCCCAAGCTATCCACCTCGGGGATTCCTGAAAAGTTCCATGGGACTGACTTCGACACAGTCTTCTGGAAGGTAGGAGCTCCCCACCCTCCCCTGCCCCTTAGGCCTGTGGGAAGGAGACACCTCCATAAGAGGTCAGGTGCCCTGGAGACTCAGTGATGTCTGGACCAGGCTTCGAGCTGGACTTAAGAAGGTGGGAGTCGGATGTAACTGAGAGGCTCAGTGCATGGCCATAGGGAAGTGTCAGTGGTCAAATAGGGCTGTTCATGTAGTAAAGTCCATAACTCAGCTCTTTAACTGACACGTCTGCCTCTAACCTTTGTGGCCAAGAACAAGGGGATGGAGGAGGCAAAGGACTGTCCTCCGGCTCTCCTCCCCCTATTGATTTTTTGGGTGGGGGCAAACCGATAAGGGACCACCTTGAGCCCTGTGCTCGCCCAGCCAAGGAAAGAGGACTTGGTTCGTACAGAGTTCCACAGACTCTGGGTCTCCAAAGGCATGTGATGCATACAAGACTCCTGCAAAGGATGAGGGTTCTTGGGGAACATTGCTTGGCGTGATCACCTCCCCATGGGGAAATCCATAGTGACCCTGACCTTCTCCCACCACCCACAAGGGCCTTGGCCTCTGGGTAAGCCGAGGGCTTTGGCCAGCTAGCAGGAGACATTGCTGGGCTGACCCACAACCTGGTCTCACAGTGTGATATGCAGAAGCTGACAGTGGATGAGCTGAAGCGTCTGCTGTACGACACCTTTTGTGAACATCTCTCCATGAAGGACATTGAAAACATCATCATGACAGAGGAGGAGAGTCACTTGGGCACTCCTGAGGAGTGTCCCGTCGATGTGGAGAGTGAGTGTCCCTGTGCCCATGGGCAGGTCCATCCAATGACTAGGCCCTGGGGCTGGCACAGGCACCAGCAGACTGCTCAGAGAGTGCCACTCACAATAGGCAGGCCTCAAGGATGTTCAAAGCCCCCTCACCCCAGCTCCCAGGAGAGGGAGGTGGGCTGGGAACATGGCCACCAGGGCACCCCATCACAGAGAGTAGTCTCTGAAAGGTCTCCCAGTGACTCCCACTCAGAGACCAAATCCTTAAGGGTGGGGAGAAGGATGCTGCCCCCAGAGGAGAACCCCCCTCATGTCTGATTTCTTTCCCCTGCTGTTCCATTTTTCTTCTTCCCCCATCTCCTGTCCCACCTGGTTGCTGCTCACCACTCGGCTCGGGCCCCAGCCTGCTCCAACCAGCAGATCCGCCAGACGTGTGTCCGCAAGAGCCTCATCTGCGCCTTCGCCATCGCCTTCATCATTAGCGTCATGTTGATCGCAGCCAACCAGGTCCTCCGGAGTGGCATGAAGTAGCTGATAGGTGGGGGCTGGGGATGGTGTGGCTGCTTTGGCCATTCCCCCAACCCCCACCGAGTCAGCCTTACAGTGGCTGGGGCCTCCCAGCAGGCCCCAGAAACAGGACAGTGCTGGGGGCTGTCCAAGACCATGGCTGGTCAGAGCATGTGGCCCTGGCCCCAGGGGGGTCCGGCCTGGCCCAGCCCACCATGCATGGCTGTGGTGCCCAGCGCATGTCAATGCATGGGGGGGCCTTCTCCCCAGTGTAACTCTGAGTGATGCAATCCTGTGTGCCAATAGGATATATCCTACCATAAAATATAATCTCTCTCTCTCTATATATATATATATATCTATTTATGATAAAAAGAAAACACCAAAACCATCTGTGAAGCAATACAAGCCCCCTTCCCCTCCCCTTCTTGAACCTGTGGGCCTTGCATGGACCAGGGAGGAGGGCTAGAGGCACATCCTCATCCTGGCCTGTGGAACAGAGATTTTGGCCCTCTTCCAAGGACCTGCTTAGGAGACGTAGGAGAGGGCTCAGAGAAGACATATGGGCAGAAGGACCCTGGCAGGGAATGGGCATAGTGTGGAGGCATTGGGCCCTGAAACCAGCCCCCTCCTCCATTCCACCTCCGGGGAGAGGGCAAGCCCTCAAGGCTGGGGGGATTCCAGGAGAGGACCCCCATGCCTGCACCCACCCCATTTCCCCCTTCTTCCTGTATGTCTGTTTCCTGATGTGATTGCTGGTTTACTAGCCTGTATGTAGCATCACCTTGTTCCTGTTCGTTTGGGGGTGTTTAATCTCAATAAAGATGGAATTTCTACATGGATTCAGTAGCCCCAGAGATAAGGAGATGGCTCTCCTTTCCGCCTTCCTGGGCCTGTCTTACTGAGCTATTACCCAAGTCGCCCCTTACCCCCATCTTTGCGGTATCCTGAACCATCAGAGATGTCCCTTAGGATCTCCAGCAGGCCTCAGGCTTTTAGCTCTAGGAATGGCCCCAGCAGGCTTAGCCTCCCTCCTTGCCAGTGGCATGGGCACACTGACCAGCCCTAGGCTTGACTATGGGTCAGTACTAGGATTTATTTGCTTGGGGGCAAATATTGGTCTTCATTTCACTTCAATCACAGGAGGTCAATCGATCCTGCTCCCAGTCATGAAACAGTCAATACCGTCCTCTCCCCTCCTCCCAGGCAGCTTGCATGGAGAGTGACCAAAGATTGCCCAGGAGGAGACCACTCGAAGGAGGAGGCAGGGGATAAATGGGTAGCAGTTTAATGGGGGTGGGCCTGCTGAGCCAAAGGCCTTGCAGAATGCTCAGTGCTAGGATAGAACCTTTGGGGAGGGAAACAGTCATTTGTTCTCCAAGGAGGGAAGATTCACCTTGATGTTCTGCCCCTTGGTGAGAGATCAGAGGACAGATAGACAGCACAGTCCCGCTTAGTTAAGGCTTGCTGATTGATTAGCAGTTGGCTGGTTGATGACTTCCTGGGGAGGTGTCCTGTTTCCCTAGCATTCTCAAGAAAGGTCCCTGGGCAGGTGGGGCTATCGCTCAAACCTGCTGTCCACCACCCACACTGACTGCTACGAGAAAGCTTTGCTGAGGATTACAGACTCCCACAAGAAGGACACCCGCAGGTGTATTCCTCACTACTCCTGGTGGAAGGCAGGGACTTTGAATGAGAAAGGCAGATCAGGCATATGAAAGGTCGGTTAGCATACTAGTATCTGAGCACAAGTCTTGGATTTCTGGGCCCTTGGTCAGGGACGGAGTGCACCCAACAAGGGCTAGATAGAACATATTTGCTGAAGTCTTGCAATAAAAATGGCTTCAGGTCATCAGTTCTTAATCTGGGGTCCAGGAACTTGTTTTGTTTTTCTATTTTGATAATTCTATTTCAAGATAATTAGCTCCCTTTGCAATCCTATGTATTTAGAAACGTTATTCTAAGAAGAGAAGCACTCAGGAGCTTTTCTAGACAGCAAAAGTTTGTTTCTTTGTTTTTTAAAGTTTCTAGTGGAGTGCCCCAGGGATCTGCCCTTGGCCACGTACTGTTAAATATTTTTTAATCAGTGTCTTGGATAAAGTCTTAGATGGCCTACATATCATATTTACAGATTGCATAAGACTTGAAGGGATTAAAGATGCATTGGACAACTGCATCCAGATCCAGAAAGATTTTGATAGGGTAAAATACTTCACCAAATCTAATTAGATTAATTTTAAGAGGGACAAAGGTAAATACTTGAATTTTTCACAACTTCCCAGTTATAAAATGGCAGAGGCATGGCTGAACAGAAGATTTGGGGGATTTAATTGACTATAACCTCAATGAGTCAATGGTATGGTAATAATGGTGCCAAGAAACTTCATCCCATCATTGGCTATGTTAAGGGAGGCCTCTGTCTCTAGTCCATACCCATGGAGGTGAGGGACCTGCTGTTCGCCAGTCAGACCATTTCTACAGTGTGCTATTTATTTCTATGAGCATCTAGGCGGTACAGGGGTTAGAGCACTGGGCCTAGAGTCAGGAAGACTTGAGTTCAAATTCAGCCTCAGACACTCACTAGCTGTATGACCTTGGGCAAGTCACTTAAATGTTTGCCTCAGTTTCCTTATCTGTAAAATTGGTTAGAGAAGGAAATGGCAAACCACTCCAGTATCTTTGCCAAGAAAATCCCAGATGAGGTCACAGAGAGTCAGACATGACCAAACAATTACCACCATTTAGTTGGGAAGGACACTGGTAAATTGCAAATCATTCAAAGAAAGACAGCCAGGGTGGTAAGGAGGCTGGAGATTACACCCCATGAAGACCTGTTAGGCTGCTCCATAGCCTCAATGAACAGACGGTGAGTCTTGGAGTCAGGACGGTCTGAGTTCGAATGCTGCCTCAGACACTCACCAGTCATATGACTCTGGACAAATTCAATATGTTGTCCTGGGGCACTCTGGACTCTCACACTAAGATGGTGTGGTTTAGTACAACCCCCTCATTTTACAAAAGAGTAAACAAGGCCCATCTTGGGGAAGTGACTTTACCCAAGGCCTTGCAGCCAGTCAGGTAGTCAGTAAGCATTTATTAAGTGCCTACTGTGTATGAGGCACTGTGTTAAGCACCAGGAATACAAGATAGACCAAAGACAGTCCCTGCCCTCAAAGAGCTCCCAGTCATGGGGGAGACAATAAGCAAACAACTATGGACAAACAAGCTATAGACAGGATGGTTGGTTGGTTGATTGGTTGATAGGAGATAATTACCAGAAGGCAGGCACCAGCCTTAAGGGAGGGAAATTCTTAAGGGAGACTGGGAAATTCTTCCTGTAGAAGGTGGGATTTTAGCCAAGACTTGAAGGAAGCCAGGAAGGAGAGGAGATTGAGAATAGGAGACACAGAGGACAGTCCAGAGCCAAAAGATGGAGAGTCTTGCTTGTGGAACAGCCAGGAAGCCAGTGTCAGTAGGTCCAGGAGTAGATGATGAAGGTGTGAGGGGTGAGAAGACTGGAAAGGAAGGAAGGGGCTAGGCTATGAAGAGCCTTGAATGTCAAACAGAGCATTTTGTGTTTGCTCCTGGAGGTGATAGGGAATCACAGGAGTTTATTGAGGAGGTGCCAACTGGTTAGACTTTCAATTTAAGAAAATGGTGTTGGGGTCTAAATGGAGGACAGATTGGAATGGGGAGAGACTTGAGGCAGCAAACTCTCAGAAGCTATTGCAACAGGTGATAAGGGTCTTCACCAGGGTGGGGTGGTGTGAGAGGAGAGAAGAGAGAGTACTTGAGAGATGTTGCAGAGATGAGATCAGCAGGCCTTAGTGCCATATTGGATTTGGGAGTGAGAGATAGTGAGGAGTCCAGGCTGACTCTGAGGTTGGAAGTCTCAGGGATGGAAGAATGGTGGTACACTTTGTTTTGGACATATTGAGTTTAAGATGTCTACTGGACACTCAGTTCTGCAAGCGACGGAGGTAACCCTAAAACCCAAGTGGTCAGACTCTTGCCGCTATACCATGCTCCCAATAGAGTGCCCTCAGCCCACTCCCAACCTCTCCCCTGACTATCCCTGCTCAGTGCCAGCTGCTTGAAGAGACCCAGGCCAGCTGGTCCTAACGGACCATCTTCCCAGCTAGCTCACACCCATGCATTGTCAGGGCCTGCCATGGACATTGACTGAGGTTTCCTATGGGAGAAAAAGCTAGATCTCCGCTCTCAGGGGCTAAGAAACAAACCCATAGAATAGTAACAATTATATAAAGGTAGCACTGCTGAGCCCAGTGAGTGGTGTAGACAGGTGTAAAGGAACAAGCTATAGACAGGATGATTGGTTGGAGTCTCCTAAATGGAGAGTCAAGAAGCCTGCCTCTCCACTACATCAGTGTGCACCTTGGGCCTTTCTGAGTCTCAGTTTCTTTCTTTGTAAAATGAAAGTGTTTCAGTGAAACAGTTTCTCAAATTCTCTTCCTAAGGTCTCTTCACAGCAGCCCAGAAATAGCTCCAGGAAACCCAGTAGTCACCTGTACTGGGGGAAGTTAGGGCAGCCCTAGGAGGGAAGAAGGTGCCATGGTCACCAAAGGCCCTCTGAGGCCCGCCTCCTCATGGAGTCTGGTCTGCTGGCCACTGAATGCCAATATCACCTCTCCCCAGGGTCTGGCAGTCAGAGAGGAGGGCTTTGGGGGTTTCCTGAGGCAAGAGGAAAAAATGAGGCCAGGCCTTCAGGGAGGAGCTGCCACTCCGGCCTGGGTCCAGAGCAGAACGAAGCAGGAGAGGCCAGAGGAGGCCAAGGTAGCTGCAGGCACACAGAAGTCGGAGCAGGGCTTCCCAGGTGAGGCAAAGGAGAGGAGGGGCACCTAAGCTGAGCCTGTAGGGAGAATGTGCCCAGGTGGAGAGAAGAGAGGCAGTTAAAATTGTGTGGGCTGGTACCTACTGGGGATGGAACAGGGAGAATTTTTGGGTCCAGGAGCTCCATTTCAGACTGAAGAGGGAGTAGGTTCCCTGTGCCCACACACACACACACACACACACACACACACACACACAAACTCATTTCCGGCAGGGACCTGTGACGAGGATTCCCCCAGCCTGTGGGACCAGTGGGAACCCAGACACCAAGAGAGAAGAGATGGAAACCCTGGGCACCTGGCCCATCCTGTCACTGCCAGGGCAGAACAAGCATGCAGTAAATCAAAGCCTGTCACTGGAGACTTAAGGATGAGGGCTTGAGAGCAAGAGGGGGAAGGGAAGGAGAGAGAAAGAGAGAGGGAGAGACAGAAAGAGAGACAGAGAAAGAGAGAGAGGGAGAGAGAGAGAGAGAGAAAGAGAGAGGGAGCAGGAGAAGGAAAGAAGAGGGGATGGGAAGAGAAGATGGCAGGAGGGAGAGAGAAGGAAGGAGGGTGGGTGGGAAAGAGAGAGAAATGAGTGAGGAAGAAGAGGAAAGGTAGGCAGGGGTGAGAAAGAAGAAAAAGAATGAGGGGAAAGAGAAGAAAGGAGGAAGAGGAGGGAAGAGTTAAAAAAGGCTAGGGGAAGCAAGGAAGGGGCCTGTCCCAGAGGCTCCTGTTCTCCCTCCTGGAATTTCAAAGTGGGGACCTCCAAGGAGTCACCCCCAGGCTCAGCTCTCCTTGAAAAGCAGGGCAGGTGCTGAAGAGCCAGCTCAGGATGTCTGCAGTGACAAACAAGTTCACTCAGCTGCTGCATCAAGCTGGCACTACTGGGCAGCGCTCATCCCCCAGGAACTGAGACTTCCCTCCATGTATCAGCCCTCCCCACCTGCCACACCAAGCAGACCTTCCTGAGGGCCGGGCAGGGTAGCACTGATCTCAGTCCTCCAACTGTGCCGAATAAGGCCCAGAAAGGACAAAGGACTCCTCACCCAGCAAACCAAGGGTAAACCGAGGCCTGAAGTCAGGATGTCTCCCCATCTGGGTAGGGCTTTAGGGCTGGGCAAAATAGCTAACAAGATAACAGTGTTGTCCTGGTTTTAATAAAAGGGAATACAGTGACATAGTCCAACCCATTTGACTTCAATTCTGCCTAAACTTTCGACCACAGTAGCAAAGGGAAGGTTAGCGAATATTTAGAAAAGAGGTGGCAGTTAGCACAAAGAACTAGGAAGGCTTGCTTCATCCAGGCCAACCTCACTGACTTTTCGGACTAGAACAGATCAGAATGCTGTAGCCTGTGTGCCTTGATTTGTTTCTCTAACATTGTTGCAGACAAACTGGAGGGACGTGGGGCAGTAGAAGGAGGTAGATTTGGGATTCCCTGAATGGTTGAACCCAAATCAATCAGTTAACAAGTATTTATAAAACACCTACAGTCAGGCACAGTGCTAGGCACTGGAAACAGTGTGAATGTAGATGTCAATGTTGATGTCAATGGATGTCAGTGTTGAAAGTCTTTGGTTAAGTGCCCCAGGAATCTGTCCTTGGTCATACGCTGTTTAAACAGTGACTTGCAATAGATGGCATGCTGAATAAATTTTTGGGGGGGTGAAGCTGGGACAGATCACCAACAACACACTGGAGAAAAGCTTGACAGAACATTGGGCCAAATCTAACAAGATGAAATCCAATAGACATAAACATTTTCTGACACTTGGATTTAAAGAAAATCACTTAGAAGAGGCAGCCAGGCTAGAGCTCTGGCAATCAGGAAGACCATTTTCATGAAAAGACCATTTTCATGAGTTCAAATTCAGTCTCAGACACTTACTAGCTGTGTGACCCTGGGCAAGTCACTTCACTTTGTCTGCCTCAGTGTCCTCATCTGTAAAATGAGCCAGAGCTTATTGGCAAAACACTCCAGTATCTCTGACAAGAAGAACCTAAATGGGATCACAGAGAGTTGTGACAACAAAAAATCACTTGGAACATGGTGGAGGGGCACTTCCTAGGAGTTTGTCCGAAAAGACATGGGGTTTTCCGTGTCTTTAACATGTATTCAAACTCCAGAGGAGTCACCTGGAGGAGTTGCCCAAGCTAAGGAGATCTCAGGCAGCACTGAAATAAGACCTGACATTTTTATAGCCTTTTAACCACTTTACCAATATTACTCATGTGAGCTTCACAACCCTGGGAGGTAGGTGCTGTTATACTCTCCATTTTACAGATGAGGAAACTGCGGCAGAGAGGTGAAATGATTTGGGCAGGGTCACACAGCTAGTAAGTGTGGGGGGTTAGATTTGAACTCAGGTCTTCCTTGACTTCAGGCCCAGTGGTCCATTTGTTCTTAGCTGCCTATGAGAACTCCCATCAAGACAAAGAGAGTTCCTCCTAAGGAGGTGAAGGAACTGAGGCACCATGGGACAGGAAATTGGCCAGGATAGTAGAATTCAGCAAGCATGGAAAGTATGACTCAAGTCCCTTAAGATAGAAAATCTTGAAGGCAATCCTGCTGCGGCTCCCTCCTTCTAAAGAGCAGCTTCAGCTTTCTCTTTAGGGGCCCCGCCCCCTCCCCACCAGTTAAGACCCCAGAAAGGGGACATTTCTGGGCTTTGCCCCTCCTCTCCTGCAGGCAGCCTGCTTTCCCCACCAGGGCACGTCCCTCCATTAATGCCCCAGCCCAGGATCTCCAGATGGCCACCTCTTCCCCTTGAGCTCCTCTCTATCTCTGAGAAAACAAAGGTCTTTTCCTGTTCCCAACCCAGCTCCCAAAGGGCTCTGCTCTCTTCTGGGCACCAGCGGGTAATCAGATCCCTGAGGGCCACAGGGTCAGGAAGAGTCTTTGGACACCATGTCCTCTCATTTTAAAGCGGAGTAATCACAGGCTCATGGTCACAAAGGAAGGATTTGAAACCAGAGCCTCTGACTCCCAAGCGAGAACTCCAGTTCCCTTCATCTAGTTCAAAGACTGATGTCACCAGCTTTTAAGGAAGGGGACACATGGTGGGCATTTGAAGAAGAATGATAGACCAGGAAGGGAGAAACTGGGGGCTCCTTCCCATTCCATTCCATTAAACAAGCACTCAAGTAGCTACTATGAATGTGCAGACATGCCAACGGGTCAGTGATCGGTCAGTGGGGCTCTGGGACCTTGGACAAGCCATGTCATTTCTCTGGGCCTCAGTTTCCTCATCTGTAAAATGAAGGTTTCTGAGATCTCTTCCAGTGCTGGATCTAAGCTCTCATGAACCCACCTGGGCCAATTCTTGGTTACCCACAAATACATGGAAACGTATAAAATGTCACCAGGGATACAACATGAAACAGGTCCTTCTCTCAAGGTGTTCCCATTCTGCTGGGTAGATCTCTCAGGTCTAGGGAGTTGGAGGAGGGATCAAGCTCCCTCACACTCAGGCCCTCCCATGGAGATGCTTCCTAGAGCTGTCTTGTGGCCACCCTCCTGAGGGAGACATTGTTTGAACACTAATCACTCAGTGGACAAGTGTGGCTGGTCCTCTTGCCACACCCTGGCAGCTCAGGGGGCAGAGGGGGGGCTGAGAGTGGGATTCCAACTGCTCATGCATCCCCCTGCACCAAAGGCTCCCTCTGGTGCTCTGCTCTGTTTAGAATGGCTTAATGAATGGAAGGCTTCATTTGGGTGAAATGTGGAAGACTTGGGTTTAGATTCTACCTTGGATGCTAAGCCTCAAGTTTCCTCATCTCTAAAACTGGGATGAGGATACTAGGCGTTTCCCCCCTCCTCACAGGGCTGTTACAGGCCCAGCTGAGATCCTGGATGCAAAGCAATAGAAATCCCAGGATTTTCCCACCTAGGGTTTCCCACAGAAAGGGCTAGCAAGCCCCCTAGACATCATCCATAACTACTGAAGTTCTAACCCTTTGGGAAAGACTTATCCTCTCTTGGATCTCCTTTGCAAATATAAACACCCTTGGAGGAAGGGACCCCTGCAGTTGCTTCTGTGAGGCTGCATTTAAAGCTTTGGTGGGGGGGGGGGGTAAGGGAGTTCACAGGATTTAGAGCTATCATCAAGTCATTTTACAATTCTGAGCTGAGGAAGTAACTTATGCCCAGTGAAAATGAGTCAATAGCAAGGCCTCGAATCCAAGAATGGTCTATACACTGTACCACACTGCCTCTGAGAGAGTCCTGTGCACTTAAGGAGGGAGGGCTGAAAGAGGCCTAAAGAGCACGGAGATATGGATGGAGCAGTACCTAGGGTGGGGCCATGAGAGCTTTGTTCCAGGGCAGAAAGTTTTAGAGGACTGCCCCCTCCTCAGGTCTTTGGACCATAAGGAAAAAAACTTAAGAGATTGATCCATTTGTGATGAGCTTTCTCTCCTGCCCTAAGAGGTGTTTAGTCAGGGTGCAGCTCCAGGTGAGCCCCACCCCAGTATAGGTACAAAAATTGCTTGTTATCTCTTTTGATGGAAAGACAAAGATAAACCCTGAAACCTTTATAATATGACTGAGAACCAGCCCTTTCCATCCTAACCTGTATGGAGCTATGTGATTCAGAGTTTTTTTTTGGGGGGGGGTTGGGTCTTTTATTCCCCTCTGTTACCAATTGCCCAATAGCAGGGAAGCCAAGGAGATAAAGGACTCATGTGTACTCAAAGTGTCAGAGGAGAGAGTTTGGGAGGCCATCCCATTCTTTGCCTTCCCTCTTTTCCTTCCCAGGGCCCCAGCATCTACCATCCCCCTCTTCTACCCCTCTGCTGGTCCTTGCTAGCTAGAGCTGGGGACAGCAGGAGTGGAACGTGAATGGATTTCATTTCTTTTCTCTGAAACCAGGAATGAGTAGAACTTTGATTAAGGTTGTTCCAGCTGATGGTTCTGGGGAGAAAAGTGGAGAAAGGGGAGATGAGGACCTGGCCTAGTTAGTGTGTGTGTCTTCTTGGTTTCAGAACCACAGGGGTAGAGTCCCTGCTGTGTATATAAGAGAGCCCTCAGCCCCAACCCTGGAGGAGTGGAGGTCCCTGCTGTGTATGAATGAGGGCCCTCAGCCCCAGCCCTGAAGGGGTGGGAGTCCCTGTTGTGTATGAGTGAAAGCACTCAACCCCACAGGGCTGGGGGTCCTTGCTGTGTATGAGTGAGAGCCCTCAACCCCAGCCCTGCAGGTCTGGGGATCTCTGCTGTGTATGACTGAGACTGCAGAGATGGACCTAACCCCAACCCTGTACCCCTAGCCCTGGGGGGATGAGATCCTTGCTAGGCGCCCCTCCTCCACTGTCCGTGGGAAATGTCCCAGGATCATCACAGGTTGTGAGGGGCAACAATGAGACAGAAAAGAATCAGATAATTTTCTTTTGAGTTGAAGGGACCACAGACCATATAGTCTTGAGCTGGGGGTTGGTGGAGAGAGTGAGGGTCCTCCCTTACCTCCACCCCTTTTCAGATTCTGCTGGGCTGTAGAGAAGCCACCCTTCCTTTTATTGTTGGCCCCAGAACATACTTCTCCTGGCCCCCTCCTGCAGCTGAACAAGGCTCCCACCCCCAAAGAATGCCCCCAGGTCTTCCCAGCTCCAGGCCAGCCACACAGAAGGGCGTCCCCTCAGTCTCTCCCTGCTCAGACTGCCACAGCACTCACTGACTGCACTCACTTGGGTGCCAGATCAAACACAAGCAGCCTTTCATCTTTAACTGGTTCACATATGAGAAGCTTACTTCAGCAGTGACTAACTCTCAAGGGCAGAGATGGCATCTTCCCCTCCTTTAGGGCATCTGGGGCACACATGTTCTACAACAGGCACGTGCTTTGCCCACAGAGGCATTTGTGGTTATAGAAGCAAAGCTGAAAGGGATGTAGCAGTGACCTTCTCATCTAACCAAGATCCCAAGAGCCCCCTCTTTGGGTCACCTGACCAAGCTCCCTCAGGCTAAGGAAGCAGCAGGCCAGGATTAGAACCCGGACTCCCTAACTTCCCATCTAGTGTTCTTTCCACTATGAATGATGAGTGGGCACTGAATCCAGGTGAAGCTTGGGAAGGCCTCAAGAGGGCAAAAGAAGGGGCATTTAGCTATTAGTGTGGATGCCTGCAAATGCCAACACAATGTGAGATCAGACATGGCTCCTTGCCAGGCTGGCATCCTTTATTGCAATCTAAGAAATAGGGTGAATTTCCCTTCCCCTGCACATCCAACTCCCCCTGCCCCAAGACATCTGGAGGACCTTCCATGGGGGCGGGGTGTGAGTCTTCTTCTCAGCCCCACTGGACATTGGGCTGCTGGGGCCATCCCCCAGGAGGTGGGGCCCGCAGGGATGGTGGAAGATCCTGGATGGGCGGCCAACCAGGTGGGTACTGGAAGATCACGGGTTTGGTTGATAGAGTGCTAGGAGAAAGGAGCAAAGAATTAGCCCAGAGACTTGGACCCTGTGTCACGAGAGATACTCAGGCTATCTGGGGAGTCCCCAACCTGGGAGGCTTTCCCCCATCCCCCATACAGCCCTCCCTATGTGCCTCAGGACCTCGACTGAGTCACACAAACTAGCCCCTCCATCCCATAGTCTTATGTTGTCCACTTGACACAGTCATGTTTCATCTGCCCAATCAGATTATGCTGGGCCCCTCTTGGTGGCATGGACTGTCTTGGATTTCCTTTGTGTCTCTCCCACCCCCAAACACTTTCCCTGCTCAGATCCCCTTCCCTCTGCAGTTGACGTAAGTGAAATAAGAGGTGAGGAGGAGAGTGCCCAGGACACTCATCTGGTGTCCTCTTTGGGACTGATCCCCAGGGAAGCCTGGCCTGGCCTGGCCAGGGAGGCTGGAGACACTGGTCCCACCTGGCACTGGCTTCTTGGGGCATGAACCTAGGGAGAGCCCGTGGTGGCTGGGTGGGGACCCCTAAGCCATCCGCTGAAAGTTCTTTCCCCTGGGTGGGGTGGGGGCCAGCTCTGTGAGGATCTAGATAAAAGGCTGCTTGAGGAGCAGCTGGGAAGGCAGTAAAGAGCATGGATGGTCCCCGCGTGGCTACAAAGTCATTCCAGCCCCAGGAGGTGGGGAACCGCAGCATCATTTTCCCATTTTCGGATGAGCATATTAGCAGCTCCCCTTTGTCCCAGAATTTAAGGTTTGCAAAGCACTTCATAGCAACCTTGGGAGATAGGGAGGGAGTCAAAGTCTCTTCTTCCTTATTTTGCAATCCAGGAAACTGAGCTCAGAGAGGGGAGGCCATTGGCCCAGGGTCACACAGCTAAGAAGTCTGGGAAGGATTTATTTGGGCTTCTAATTCCAAGTCCAGTGCTCCTTCCACTTCTCTGCCTCAGTTTCTCCATGTGGAAATGAGGGGGTGGCTTGGCGGATCTCCAACGTCCTGTCTAGCTCTGAAGTGGGACCCTGGACATCTGTCCAGTTCTGCCAGGGCCTGGCTTCTCCCCACTCCTCCCTCCGCCTCCTCCCCAGGCTCTTACTGCCGCAATTCAGGCTGAAGGATGCGGGGATGCTGCCGATCCAACGTGCGGCTGTAAAGTGCTTTATGGATGTGTGATTTACACCGCTGAAGAGGCTTCCTAGGCTTCGTGCCTGGGGGAAGGAAGCTTCCCCAGGGCGTTTTGAACCACAGTGCAGAAGGAGGGGCTGGCTGCCCAGCCTGGGAACGGGCACCCGGTCTGCAGCGGCTCTGCTGAGCCCCCGGACATCACCAGAGATGGGCACTCAGGGAAGGCAGAAAGGGAAGCTTCCCTACCCTAGAGGCTGCTGGCTCGTCTGCAGGAAGCAAGGGTTAGAGCTATCTTTCGCTTCCTTTGCAATGGAGCTGCCAGCGTCCGGCCAGGTGCTGGCTCAGTGCCCTCAGCCAAGCCTCGGCAGGCATCTAAACGGCCACCAAGCCCCCCGAGAGCCTCTGCCCACAGTCCAGCTGCCTCTAAAATGCTTCTGGCTGGGCCAGGGAACAGAATCACCGTGGTGGAGTACTTCACAAGGAACGAAGCCTCTTCATAAATCGGTCCCTCCACCCGCTTGGATGGGATCCAAGGCAGACTGCTGCGGAGAGCAAGAATTCAGCTCTCCACTAACGGTGGCCTGTTGCTGGGGCTGCTAATCAAGCCTGGGGCGGGGGTTGGGGGGAGAGTAGGTGGGCGCTGAAGCCAGATGTCCCTATAAAGTGGAGGAGGGAGGAACACAAGCAGGAAATACTCAGGGAAGGAGGGGTGAAGCACAGACCCTCGGGGCCAAGGCAGAAAGACTGAAAGTGGGTCATTTTCAAGGTCAGGAGAGGTCAGAAAGGACTTTAGACCTTCAGAGGAACAGCACGGTCAGTCCGGGAGTGAGAAGTGGAGCGGGGAGACCGGCTCTGCCACTCACTGGCTCTGTGACCTTGGGCACAGGACACTTCACTTCCTTACCTGTAAAATAAGGGGCCTGGCCTAAAGGCTCCTCATCCTCTTACAAAGTCTCTCCGGATCCTAGAACCCTGAGCTTGTACAAACTGTCTTCTCCGAGTCTTTCAAATGCCCCCTCCCCTCTCCCCCAGTCATCCCCAACTGCTCAGCCTTCAGATCTGAGACCAGGAAGGCAGAAATGAGGAGGAAAACAGAACAAGAGATAGTCAGGGAAGAATTGTCTGCCCAATCAGAGGGAAATCAGCCCAAGGGAGGCCAACAGAAAGAAGCATCAACTTTGGCAGAAAAGAGGAGAGGGACTGGGAGGGACGAAGAAGGAATCTGAAGGACTCGGCAAAGCAGGGTGAATGGGAGTTTGGCCACATACCAGGGCAGGCCAGCTCTGGCCATTCACTAGGACAACACTAACCGGGTTCCTATTGGGCAGGGGAGAGGGCTCAATGTGGAACTGTATTCCTCCTGGGACCGGGACAGTGTAACCCTAAAGGCTGGTGAACTCTTCCACTTCTATGCCCATCCTGGTTCTGACAAGTAGGCTTAAAACTCACCCAGGCTCCAGACCCCGTGATAGGCTGAGGCTGGAACCACTCACACATGGAGCACCACTTCCCCTCTGGGCAAGTGCACTGTGCCATCTACAATACCTCAGGGACGTGGTCACATGGGACTGATTCCCCACTTTACAGGAGAGGAAACTGAGGCCCAGAAAGGACAAGTAACTCCAATAAATGTCACACGGCTAGTTAGTGACAACTCCAGGGCCCTGACCCTTGGTCCTGTGCTCTCTGTGTTCTGAGGTCAAGGGCCCAGACATGTCTTCTAAGGGTTCTACACACAGACACAGACACAGTCACACACATACCCACAAACACACATACACACACATACCACACACACCAAGGCCAAAACTGATACAGCCACGTCCTGCACACGCACCCCTCCCCCACCCCATTGCAGTAGTGATAGAGAAAATGGCCCGATCCATATGAGAAGCAGCGGTGGTTCAGTGTGACTAGCTGCTGCTGATACCAGGGGGCAGCACCAGAGTTCTCCGAACCAAAGCACAGCCCTTTCTTGGGGGCAGAACCTTGCCATGCTGTGAAAACACAGGCTGCATCACTAATAAAAGTGCAGGTGGGGCTGTGCTTAGGAGAGAATGGGGGATGAAAGTGGTCAAGGCTCCTGAGCCACATGCAGCCTTCATCTATCACGAGAAGGGGCCCCCACTGGAGAATGCCAGCTGGCAAGGGGCCCATCCTCCCCATCACCATCGCTATCATCATCAAAGTACTAGCTCCCCACTCAGGAGTCCAGTTTTCTAAGATGGAACAGACCTTTAAAAACAGGAATTAATTCTGGCTTCCAGCCCCCTGGGGAGGCAGGCAAAGGAAGTGCTGGTGGCTGCCACCAGCAGCTGAGAAAATGGGGCACCCAGGGAAAAAGTACCCAGATTACTCAAGGTCAGGAGGCATGAGGGGCTGGAGAGAAAACCCAAGAGTTCTCCACACCCAGAGGCTGCTCCCAATAACAAGTCATCCTGAAGAAAAGAAAAATAGGTGACTGACCACCAGATGATAGATTTACAGGTTGAAAGAAACCTCAGACACACTAAGATCATACATCTTAGAGCTGGAAGGGACCTCAGAGGTCAGCTAGTCCAAAGCCCAAAATGCATAAGGTCGGAGAGGTGAAGGGCATTACCCAAGGTCACACATGTTAGAAGTGGCAAAGTCAGGATTTGACTCCAGGGCTTTTGACTCAGATGATTCCTTTCCTCCCTGTTGAGGTCATATTTCAGCAGGAGTTGAAAGAACCAAAATAAATACCATGAATAGTTGAGGGAATTATAGAGGAGGAAAAGACGTGAGGGAGAAACAGCGGCTGCCCTCAGCTGCCTGAAAGGCCGTATCCTGGAAGAGGATTTGTTTATTCCACCTTAGGACCAGCGGGCAGTGGTCACAGGAAGACCAAGCAGCTCAAGAGTCAACACCAGCCCAATACGCAGCCTCAGATGACTGGAGAGAGGTCTGAGCACACGCTGGGGGATGTTTCCTCGAGATATCATGCAGGGAACTCACTGCCCAGACACGGAGCTGGGCTCAGCCATCCTTAGAGTCCCTCCCAGTCCCAAGGGGCCTACGATTCTTCAATGCCAAGTCCCAGTTCCTCCAAGGGCATCCCCATGTCCCACCTCCTTTCTCTCTAGATCATCCCCTGGTACTACTAGTGGCTATCACAGGCCCTGTGCCAAGTTACAGCTGCTCAGAACAAGAGAAGGTGCCAAATCTCTGAAGAGTACCCCTGCCCTGGTGTCATCGGGTAGGAGCCCCTCCCGTTAGGACTCAAGTCCTCAGTGCTCTCTCCCCAGGATGAGGGGCGGCCCAGGGAGGGGACCAGACAAGTCCTTGCATTCTTGGAGCCTGGAAGCATAAGTGGCCTGTCAGGATGGAGGCCTGGCGTTGCTCCCGACAGGCAGGTCTTAAATCTGGATCATTTGTACCGGGACCCGGACAAAGCCTGGATTCCCAGCCACTTGGTCCTTTCCTCAGATCAAGAGTTTTCGAAAGCCAGGAACTTCCTGCTCTACCAGACACACAGAATCATCTCCGTGCTACTCTCCATGCCCAACCTTTACGTAAGGGATGTAGTCAGTAGCTTGGGGGAACCTCTCGTCCCCTCCCCATGGCTCATCCCTTAGAATACGGAGTCACCTATTCCTGGGCTGGGCCTCACTCACAGAAATGAACCCAGGATTTGGAGGCTGAGGACCTGGGTTCAAATCTCACCTCCACTACTCAGTAACTTGGACTTGTCCTAGCATCCACATCACCCATGGTAAACAAAGAGCTATACTACATGACTCAGCACCCTTATCAGAGGAGATGGTATGGAAAGAAGAGGCTTTATCATCTGCTTTACCACTGATCCCTAAGGACCATGGGAACTTCCCCTCAGACTTGTGTCTGGGACCCTTTTACGTGTTGCCTTCCCCATGAGCCCTTGGAGAGTAGGCTGAGCCACTGTCCTATTTGGACCCTTGTACATAGTAAGCATTTACTAAATGTTTCATTCATTCATTGGCTTCCTTCTCTAAATCCAGGTCTCCCAGGGGATAAAATGCTAGTCTTGGAGTCACAAAGACCTGAGTTCGAATCCAACCAGACATTTAACGGTTGTGTGACCCTCAGGCAAGCCCCTTAACTTCTGTCTGTCTCAGTTTCCTCATCAGCAAAATGGGAATAATCACAGCACCCCCCACCCTGGATTACGAGCACTTCGGTCAGCACCAAAGTTAAATCTGAACCCATGACTGTCGCTTTTTGTGAGGGTCCCATGGCCCTGAGAGGCAGGACCGGCGTCATCCGCGGCAAGGCAGGTACCTGATTCACACAGATGAAAGCTAAAGCTGGGACACCCCAGCCCAGCAACCCTACAGCTGTCTCCCAGCCAAGGGCACAGACCTACCACTCATGGCTTTCTGCCAGTAATCCTGGCTTCTCAGCTCTGCTCCCCTGCCCATAATTCACTTCAGCCTCCATTTATCAGCTCCCAACTGTGGTCCGGCACTGTGCATGAAGGGCCATCTGCAGAAGGGGGCCCATTGGAAAGAATCCAGTGCCTCCTTGGGGCTGGGTGGGAAAGCAACACACGGAGGCTAACCCAAAAAGGCCTGGCCACTAAGCTAGGCCCAGGCAGGTCCATAGCAGGGGCTAACTGCTGAGTATCTTTACTGGGAGGCAGAGGATGTTCTTTAGGGGAGGAGGGGAGGATCTCCCTGTCCCAGGGTGGGTACCTGCTGCTCTGGGCAGAGCTCCGTCGCTTGGCCCGCTTCTCCAGCCAGTCTTCAATGCCCCCCTCTGGCACTTCTACGATCTCTTGCTCCCTGGACAGTCTCTCCTCTGCACCAGGAGGAAGAGAGAAAACTAGGTGAGCTGAGGCCTGTCCTTGGCCCACCCCATGAAGCCTCTGGCTTTCTCCAAGAGCCGGTGACAGCTTCTTGGGGTGCTCAGGGCACCGTACCCATTCCCAGCTACCCATGCAGTCAGCTCTGCAACACAGTCCTGGCACAAGGGCCAATGCACCAGCCTCACAACTGGGGAAGAAGGCCAGACATTTGCCAGGAGGTTGGCTCTGTCACTAAGGTGGGCAGCCAGCCTCTTCCCTCCACCAAGGCAATCCAGTCTCAATCCCTGTTCCTTGGGGCTAGTGGGAAGGAACCCCTCTACCCAGCCACAAGGAAGCGTCATTTGAGGAAGGCCCACCTCCCTCAACTGAGTTCTATGGCCCCTGAGAGGCCAAGGAGTAGTGAATGGTCTGAGGTCAGTTTGGAAAGAGGTCTCCGGTGGGGTGCCGCAGGGATCTGTGCATGGCCCTGCCACACTGAATACTGAGGTCAATTTGGATAAAGGCATAGACAGTGTGCTCCTCATACATGAAGAAGATACCAAGGTGAGAGGGAAAGCCAGCATGGGGGAGGAGAGAGTCAGGATCCAAAGGGAGCTGGGACAGGCTAGAAAATCAGCTAAATATAAGAAGACAAATTCAGTGGGGACCCATGTAAAACTTTACACTTGCATTCCAAGCAATTAGCTTCATAAGTGCATGGCAGGAGAGGCAGGGCTGGATAGCAGTTTGTCTGACAAAGATCTGGTGGGGTCTGAGAGACTTCCACTGGTCAACTGCATGTTGGGACTGCCACAAGAGCCAGTCTTGGGCTACAGGAAAGAAAGTGTGGAATCCAAGAAGGAGGTGAGAGTGTGCAGGCTGAGGACTGTGTCCAGTCTGAACAAGAGCACTGCTAGTTGGCATGTCCAGAGGAGGGGCCCCAGCCAGGAAAGGGCTTGAGAATTCACACCGTATGAAGAAAACTGTGTGAAAAAAACTGAAAGAACCAGGAGAACACGTGGGAGGTGAGGAGGGGGTGAGGGCATGGCTGCCATCTATACCGTATTTGGCACCAGAGGGCTGGGCCAGGGCACTGGGGGCCTGGCAAGGTAGGGAGGAAAGCGGATCTAGAGTCATTCCACAGTGGGCTGCAGGCACACACGAGCAGCTCTGGGAAAGGAGCCGGAAGCACCAACCTGCCTCCCACCCTCTTGCCAGTCAAACACCATCTGGTGACGAAAGGAAGAAACGGTCATGGGAAGCTGGTGCTTCAGGCGGGTCTTGGAGATCACTATGTGACCAATATGGCCCCATTTTCTAGATTGAGAGAGCGGAGGCCGAGGGGTGAGGAGGTGATCTGTCAGAGCCGGACCCTCAGCCAAGAGTGCCCCCTGACACCTCCCACCCTCCAGTCTCTGACACGGGGCTCATGAATATCTATAGCAGGCATGGCTCATTTGCCAGTAGATCTTTTGGGACACAATAGGGGCCCCAGACTTTCCGAGTGAGAAGGGGTCTCCAAGTCAGTAGGTCCCACCCCCCTCAAACAACAGCCCCCCAGGCACTAGGCCCTCCCATGGAAGCCCACAGCTGCCCACTAGAGAACAGGCCTGGGTAGGGCCCTGGTGATCTCTGGAGATGGGGAGGGGGAACCCCAGCCCCACAGTCTGAAGCATTCAAGGCTTTGTCCCTCCCCACTGTCACACCTCCTCCTCCACATACTCCACCCAAGCCAGACGATTTTCAAGGTCCCCTAGAAGGGAGGCCCAGGCTGCCCACAAGGGCCAAAGAACGCTGCCCAGCCAGCCACTTTTGGCCAGCAGGGGGAGCTGTCTCACTGACCTCCCCAGGGCTGCTGGCCTCTAGCTGGGGGAGAGCCCTAGGGAAGGCCCTGGCAAGATTAGGGCATCCACTTGGGCCCAGGGCTCCTGTTCTTGGCGGGGGGTGGGGGGGCCTTCTGGCCCCCAGGCTGAAGTCAACCCCACCCCCCCTACTCAGGGCTGTGAGCTGGGGGCAAGTCATGATTCAGTGTAGCTAAGATCTATTAGTATGGAGCAGGGCACATCAGGTTCCCCCTGCTTCAGTTGCCTGATCCATAAAATGGGGTTATATCACCTCCATTTCCTGCCCTACAGGGTTGGCAGGAGAAACAAATGTATCAGAAGCACTTTGTAAACATGAAGGCTGATGTTTCAGAATCCTGGTCAATCCCCAGGGAAGAAAGTGTGCCTGTCTGGGCTGGAGGCACTGGGTAGGTGGGTGGGTGGGTGTGCTGTGGTCTCACCCTGTTTCTCCCCTGCTGGTCACTTCCCCCAGAGCCACTGCTGACCCCCAGTAGGAACAGAGACCTTCCCTCCTCCCATTCCCTTCACCTCCATGGAAGCAGGGACCCAAGGAGCCTGCAGACCCGGGTCTATGTCAGAGGTCACCCCACATGACCCCTCCACAAACTGCCACAGACCTGGGTTCAGGTCTGGCCTCCCAAGCTTCACAGCCTACATCCCTTCTCCACTCAGCCTCAGTTTTCCATCCATAAAATGAGTGTGATAATGCCACTGCTCATTTCTTCTCAGGGTGACCATGAAGAAAGCCCCCACTGAGTTATGACCATGCACAGGAGGCCTCCCTCCCCAGAACACTTACCGTGCACCTGGGCTGCCAGCTGCTCCAGGTCCCCAGATGTCATGTGTGAAAATCGGCAGTTGGAGTCAAAGTCACACTGACCTACAAAAGGTGAGAGAACCAGGGAGAAAACCTTAGGGAGGGGGCAGGGCTCCCCATGAGGCAGAAGGGGGAGGGAGAGGAAGGGAAGGAGGGAGTGAGGGCCCCCTCAGATTGGAGGGAGTGGAGCCCCCAGGAGGCAGGAGAAGGGTGAGGAATGGAGAGGGAGGGAGGGAGCGGGGCCCCCAGGAGGCTTCATGTGGATAAAGAAGCCAGGGCTTCTCAGAGGGTCTCGGGGGAATGAATGAAGATGGGGGAGGGGAAGGAAGGTGTGCCAGTGTGCCCAGCCCCCAGCCCAGCAGCTCAGGCTGAACTGCCCAGCCTCTGCTCTAGATCTAAAGGGCTCTGGGACGGGCATCCTCACCTGTCTCCAGAAACTTCCTGCATGGTCTCTTGTTCTGCTCCTCCATCAGAATAGCTGCAGCATCTGCCCAAAGAAGAAGCCCGTTAGGCCAGGGCAGATCGGAGGGGGAGGGGCACGGAGAGGGCCGGCCCCCAACACCAGGGCCCAGGGAGAGCCAGAGGAGCTGAGGCCTGAGAGGCCGAGATCCCCTCAGCTTTGGACCGACCAGACCACACGAACCCTCCGCCCATTCTAGGATGGTGAGGAGACTCCACGCAGAGGATCTGAGAGGGGATTCTCCCTTGGCCAGGGGCTGCTCTGGAGGGCTGCTGTGTCCTTGGGGCTCCAAAGGAAGATCCTGTGACTCAGTGAGAGCCAGGAAAGCCCCTGGCCGCCCCTTGAGGCATCAGCCAAGAGGCATCAGGGCCAACTATTCCTGCCTTCAGGTGGGTCTCCCTGAGGTCCCCAAGGGCAGAAAGGGTCTCCAGTGTCCCCTAAATCTGCCATCTTCTGGTCTGCCTCAAATGTCCCCTTCCCTCCTTTTTGTCTGTGCAGATGCCATAAATCTCCAAAGCCAGACTCAGGCTCACAGGGTCTTGGGCAGCTGCTCCCCGGTATTTCATACACGCAATCTCAACTTCTTAGAAGACCCAAGATCCAAGGGCAGGGACAGCTGCTTGTGGAATAGGACCCTGGGGCCCAGAGCAGGACACCAGGGCCTCATGCAGGGCCAAGCTCAGAGCAGGAACCCAGGGCCTCACAGGGGCCAGGCCCAGAGCAGGACTCTGTTCTTGAGATGCTCCTCCTTTTGCCAACTTCCCTCTACGCAGACAGGTGGTGATATCCCTCTAATGGGTTGAGGAAGATGCTCATTCCCCTCAGCCTGGAGTCTCCTAGGTTAAGATGCTGTCATCTCGCTCTGGGGGTGGCATGGTGGAAGAGGTGGCTGCTTGTCTGTTATCCAGTAAGTCTGGGTAGAGGCAGGCTCACTGGAATTATCCCACGCAGCTGGCACCAGCAGATGCCCACCTCTCCCAAGGGACTACACATCTGAATAAGGCAAGCAATGTGTGAACTGCCGCTTGGCCTTTGATGTCCTTCCTAAGCTAGCCTTCCTTCTACCTTTCCAGCCTTCTCACCCCTCCTCCCTCCATCACACACTCTTCCATCCAGTGACACTAGCCTCCTGGCTGTTTTCCATACAGGACACTCCATCTCCAGACTCCAGGCATTTTTCTCTGGCTGTGCCCCCTGCCAGGAATGCCATCCCTCCTCACTCTGCCTCCTGGCTTCTCTGGAGAATGAGCCAAAATCTCACTTTCTACAGGAAGCCTTTCCTGCTTCCCCTTAATGCCAATGCCTGCCCTCTGCCATGTGCACTATGTGGCTCTCATCTACAGAAATACATGAGTGCTCCTTGCCATTAGACTATGAGTCTCCTGAAGGCAGACACTGCCTTCTGCCTTTTTCTGTGCTCAGCACAGTGCTTGGCACATAGTAGGCCTGCTGACTGGCAGAAGAGCCCTTCTGAACCTCTTCTGGGGTGGGCCAGCTAGCTGCCACAGCCAATCAGTGTATTGGCAAAAACACTGCAGTGATTAAACATTTCCTTCTTCAGTGGATGAAGGCAAACAGGGTGAAGTGACTTGCCCAGGGTCACACAGCCTGAGGCCAGATTGGAACTCAGGTCTTCCTGGCCTCAGGTCCAGCATTCTAGCCACTGAGCCATCTGGATGCCTCTCACCAGGCCTAGGATTTGTCTTGAATCCCAGCTCCTCTCGTCCACACCTACAGTCTGATCCTAAGCTCAGCTCTGGCTGGCTCGGGGACAATTCTGGTCACACTAGCTCACTCAAGTGGGACTTTCATTCCAACAGTCTGATCTGGCCCATGAGCAGGACTTAAAAGCCCGCGTTGAAGTCAGGGAGAAGGAACCAGTTCATCTCTGCCACTTGCCGGCAGTATGACCCCAGGCAACTTCTTCAAGCTCCAGAAAACTCTCCAAGACAAAGCTGAAAAGAAGATGGTGGCCAACCTGCTTTGGTAGAGGGTCTTTCCTCCCCTGGGATTTACCCATCCCAAAGATATCCAATAGATCCCTATCAGTTTGCAGCTCACAGGCTAGGCCAGGAAAGGTCTCCTGCGGAATGTGGCCTTATTCATCTGAAGCCCATGTCCTGTAGTTGAGTGCCAGCAGTTACCTGTTCCTTCCAAGGGTATCACAAGGTATAGTTTTGAGGCAGGTGAGGACTAGGGAGCCCTGGAAAGCACCATCTCAAAGAGTCTTCCTCCTACCTAGATGCCCCAAGAGGGTTGAGCAGGGGACACCAGCATGGCCTGGGCCCAGGAGACACAAACCTCTGGCTTGTAATTAGTCTCAGAAACCAAAGGGGCCCTCTGGAGACAGCGGCCCTCCTCGGCCTACGTAAGGAGCACCAAAGGAGACTTGGCCTCTCCACCCACAAGGCTGGGCAAAGCCACACCCCAGAAATGGATAAGCCCATCAGGCCCTGACCAGAGGAAAGATGCCCAAGGCCACGGCTGGGCCTCCTCTAGGCTGAGCTGCAGCCCAATCTCCCTCATGTGTGAGCTCCAACATGTCCCAGAAAAGCCAAGGTGTGAGGGACAGGTGGGCAAGCGCCCCTGGGGACAGAGATATACAAAATGTGAGGCCTCAGGCTCTCTCTGGCCCCCTGCTCTTCTCTCCTGGTCTGAAGGTGCTCCCTTCCCCTCCAGCTCTGGTCCCAGGCCTCCACATTTCACCAGCATGGAATACGGTCCCCCTCTCCCATGCACCCCTGAGATCATGGCACCAGCTCCCCTCCCCAGGGTATTTCTCCTTACTTCTTCTGGCTGGGCAGGAACTCCAACACATCTCGAGATTGTGAACTCATTGAGAAAACCCTCAGAACTGACACATACACTCACTCACACTCACACATGCACACACACATACACATCCATACTCACACATGAACATACACATGCAAATACACACAAGCACTCACATGCATGCACACATACACATGCATACTCACACATGCACATACTTAAACATGCAGACACACACAAGCACTCACTCACAAGCATCACACATACACATATGCACACACACTCTCATATCTATACCCACACATACACACATGCATGTGCAAACACACACACTCTCACACACACTCATCCACACTCACACACATGCACACTCACACACTCACATGTATACATATACCTCACACACTCTCATACTCACACCCAGACGTCCTGCCCAAGTCTGTTTTCCTGACCCCGCTGGCATATGAAGAAGGCTTCCCTGTGCCTAGAGAGCACCCACCTCGGAATAGGTCATACCAGACCTTCTTGGCTCTCAGATGCTGGACTCCATTCAGATGCTTCTTGCGATTGTGGAGGTTGTCTTGGAAGGAGCGGTCACAGTAGTCGCAGAAGTATCTCTTCCCCATGGTGCCCTGTGGGAGCCTGGAGAGAGGCTGCCCAGACTCTAGGAGGCAAGAAGAGAATGTTCACTTGAGGGCCTCTGGGCAGCATCCACCTTTGGCTAGGACAGGAGTGGGGGACGGAGCCTCTCAAGGTCTGTTTTAATTCAGGGATTGTGTGGTTCTCACTCAGGGAAACCGAGGCACTGGAGAGAAAGTCTCTAGGTTACTCCTCTTTGTATTTGACAGGGTCACACAGAAACCCCTTAGTCTGGCAAATACAGCCTCCCGCACACATTCTGGGTCCAGCCCTCCCTTCTGGCCTCCAAGAATCCTAAGCTGCTGTCCCAGTTGGGCTGCCCACCTCCTATGTCAGGCTGGCCCCCAGGCCTGGAATGCCTCCTGGGCATCTCTTCCTCTCATCTTCCTGATGCTCCTCTTCCTCCACAGCTCAGGGCCCCCTCCTTCCTGAAGCTCTCCCTGATTCCCCCTTCTCTCCCTCCTGCCCTCACTCTACAAGCAACGCCCTCCCCCGGACCCTCCCCTGACCTTGTATCAGGCTTCTCTGTGCACCTGAGGTCAGTCCCCATCAGGCACTTACTAGACCCTTATCAAGTCACTACCACTCAGCCTCAGTTTCCTCATATGTAAAATGAGGATAACAGTACCCCCACCCCCCAGATGTCAGAGGGTCAAATGGGAGAATTGTAAAGCATTTTGCCAATGCTCCATAACTCCAGCAATCCTTATTGGAGCGATCACTCTTGGCCCCAGCCTGCCCACAATACAGAATCTGAGGGCATCCATTTGAGTACACCAAGCATGGGCTCAAAAAGGCAGAAGGAATGTGGGCAGTCTGGAAAATCAGGAAAGGGCTGACGGAGGAGAACCAGGGGCCTCACTGGCTCGCCAAGTCCAGGCTACCGCAGCAACAGGCCCCCCTGGAGGACTCAAGAGGTAAATTTAGGCCCAATAAAAGAAGTCCTACTTAACCTAGAAGGCTCATGGGACAGAAGCAGGCCCCGCTAAAAATATCAATAGGTTCAAAAGCCGTTTGGTGGAACATAGGGATGAGAGGCCCAGAATGGGTTACCGAAGGAGGAGAGAAGGTGGAGGGGCCACTGCCATCCTACTGGCCTGTTGTGGTCACCTCTTAGAGACAAGCTCTGTGACCCAAGGGTCCACATGGCTGACCCAAAAGGGCACTGTCCATGTCCAGGGTGTGAATCCATCTACCAACCACCAGGAATAAGGCCTGCCCTACAGCGTGTACAGTTTAGGTGTCCAGGGGGCAAAAATGCAGCCAGGACCCATAGGTGAGGAGGGGAATGGATGCTCCTCCTGAGAAGTTACCCCTGCCCCCAACCTCCCATCCTGAGACAGATACAGAGCACAGTGGGAGAAGGCTGAGCCCAGAGTCAGAAAGCCCCAAGTTCAAATCCAGCTGTGTGACCCTGTGTGAGCCACTTCACTGCCTGCCTCAGCTTTCTCAACTGTAAAATGGGGATAAAAAACCTTCTACTTTCCAGAGATGTCTAGAGGACCATATGACATATTCTGTAAAGTGCTCAGCATAGTGCTTGGCACGTCCTTCCTTCCTTCCTTCCTTTCGTAGGATCCCTGGCTTGGACGTCAGATGGTCATCAATGCCTTTCAAAATATCATGATATAGCTTTTTTTTAAGCCCTAGACTAGGAATCCCAAGTCCTAACTTCAAATTCCTACCCTTCTGCTCAGCCATGTGGCCCTGGGCAAGTCAATTCCTACTCTGGGCCTCAGTTTCTGGCCTTTTAAACTGAGGGATGGAGACACAGCCACCAGCTGTTGAGGTCCTGCCCAGCTGTGACTCTGAGTCGTATCCCTTCTAAGAGGCTTAAGTATTTTTATTGGAAAAAGTATTTTATTTTTTCCAATTAGTTTTCAACATTCATTTTTTAGGAAATTTTGGGTTCCTGATTTTTTTCTCCCACCCTCTTTCCCCTTCTCCCTCCCCAAGATGGCAAGCAATCGTGTATAGGTTATACACATGCAATCACGTAAACACATTTCCACATTAGTCTTATTAGGAAAGAAACAGAAAAAGGAGAAGTAAGAGGCTTAAGTGTGAAAACATAGAGTCGTGCTTTTAACAGAGATCTCTCAACATTCTCAAGAAATAAATCTCTCATGGTAGAATTTTGGGCACCATGAACAGGCTCCTCAGAAGTGTGTTTGGGGCTGAGGGTATTTCCAAGAGGCTGGCCAGCAGCTGGGCCAATAGGCAGGACCTGATCAGGGCACAGACTTCAGCAAGATTCAGGGTCTCCGCCCAGATACAGGAGATGCAAGAATGGATCCCATCTTTAATTCTGGAGTAGAAACACAAGCAGCAGCAGAAACTTCCAGAAAGCTGTCTAGGGGGATTATTTTGTGTCCGTCTCAAATCGGCCCTGTCAGGGAAGTCCCACAGACATTGCCCTCCCATTCTGCAGATGAGGAAATCAAGCCTGTGCAGGGAGGTGAAGGTTTCTACCATGGTAAGAACAGGAAGTAAGCTTTGATCCCACGTGCATCGACCTGGAGTCTGCAGGATCAGAGGTCCTTTAGGATCAGAGACAGCAGCTGGAGACAAGAGATAGGGACACCAGCCCCACTCCTGCTGAGCTGAGCTCACCGGGGGAGGGAGAGGACAACTTCAGAGAAATGGCTTTTTGGATGCCTTCACACCTGCCCTAAGGCCCAGCTTAGGCCCTCCTCTCTCCTCCTCCCTTCAGAAACCTGTTCTCCTCCCTCCCAGAAGACCTCACTCTCTCTTTTATGCTCAGTATCCAGGATATCAAGTGACATCCCTTTGTGCACTGTTTTGTGAGGGCGCCCAAAGCCTGCTTCCTGTCTGCCTACCTAAACAGGGACAGTATCTCTTTTTCTCTCAGTACCTTTGGTAGCAAACATCCAATCACTCTGCACAGCCAGTGGAACACATCCCAAGGCCTTGCTGGGCACTGAAGGCCCTCCACATTCTAGCTCCCACCCCCTCCCTACTGACTTTCCAGCTTGGCTGTGTGGAATAAAAGTGTGGAGCTCCAAGAAGGATCCTCTCAGTGCAGCCCACCCTGAGCCCTTCCCAGAAGCCCTAGTGCCCTCTGCTCCATCTGCCTAAGCCCATCCAGTCTAGCAGGGCCTTCATAGACTTGGCTTTTCCTGCTTGACTCCAGAGGGCTGGTGATGCAGGATAGTCAATTTTAGCACCGTGCCAACCATTTGGCGATGGAGTGGTCCGCCTTGGCATGCCAAGGAATGGCCCCGATCAGAAATTGGGGCCAGGGAATCGGCTAAACCCACCTCTCCCCAGAGCACTGACAACCCCACCCATCTTCCTCTTTCCTTTCTTGCGAGCCTGCCAGGACTTATGTACTCCCTTAGGCATTCACCCCAATCCTCCCTGCCTCATACTACGGGGGGTTTTGGTTGTGTCAGCCTTGTTATCTCCCCTGTGGGGCAGGGACCATGGCATCTACCCCAGTTGGATGCCACCAGCACAGCTCAAGAGAAACACCTGGTGACAAGTCCTCCATCTGCAGTCCAACACACTGACTAGGCTCCATGGGGGGACAGCAGAGGGAAAATATCCCAGGACACATACTGGCAAAACCCAGGTGGTACCTTTGGAGGGTAAGAGGGAGCAGGAGCATTTGATGCTCTGGGAAAGCTGTTCCTGACCAGGCCGAAAAAGAACCACTACCTTAAAGCCTGTAATGGGATCAGAAATAGACAGTCATTCGAAATGAAAATATATAAAACTTCTCCCCCATTATCACTGCAAAGGCCCATCCCAGGCCCTGTGACTTGATTTATTAAATCTGGCAGCACTAATCTCACCGTCTTGCCAATAAACTTATTAGAATTGAATTGAAATTGTAAAAGATGAACGTTTAACAGATGAGTGGTTAGCCAAGTCGTTCACAGGGGCTCGCGGCACTCATCAGAAGTGTCACAGACAAGGGGGTGCCCCTCCTGGGGTTCTGGAAAGCTTCAGGAGATTTGCTGCCCACACACCCCATAAAGCACCAGGAATGAGGTACAGCTGTCAGGAGGAGAGGGAGCCTTCTGCCGGAGCCATCCATTTTCCAGGGCTACGCAGGATTCCAAACTTATGGCAGCTGAGGGGCCATTCAGGCAGACAACCCATGGTTGCCTACGGGCTGAGCTGGGAAGGGCTTCATCCTCGGGTTCTGCCCACGTCTGCACTGGCCCTCTCTGCACCAGACTTCTAATACACATGCAGATATAGGAGACTGGGCAAACTAGGTCTACGATTCTGTTCACATCCTCAAAGCCACCAGCTCCTGAGGCACGTCCTAGAGAAGGGCTCAGAGCGGCCTGCTCTGGCCAACTCCTAGAAGCCACTGCACTGACCACCAAAGGCCCTTCCACTGGTAGAGGCCTGAGCACCACAGGTAGGTCATGGAGACTTCCCCACATCCTTCCCAGATACTGGCCCTGGCCCAGGGCGATGCCTCAGCCCTTAGTCTCTGCTTCACGGGTCCCACTTGTCTGGAGCAATCTGCTCCATTTGGGCTCCCAATCCAACTCCTGACTTGACCAACTGCTGGCCAAGTGCTGGGACCCAAAGCATCAAGGTTGCCTCATAATATGTGATTACAACCAGGGTGTGAGTGAAGTGAGGGAATGCGATGACAGGAATTCCGATGGAGCAGATACTTGATGAAATGCCCACTGGGCAATGCACCCAAGCTCCTTCCAATCAATCAATAAGCATTTACTGAGCACTGTCAAGGTACTAGCTGCCACCACTACTACTACCTACTGTGCTATTACTAGTACTACCACTACTGCTGCCACTCCCGTAGCCAGCCACCTCGCATCTACACAGCTCTTTAAGGTGTACAAGGCGTTTCACCGTGGCTGTCTCAGCTGATCCTCACAACCCTGGAAGGTGGATACTGTTATTATCCCCAGTTTACAGCTGAGGAAACTGAGGCAGGGAGCGCTGAAGTAACTTGCTCAGTCACACAATTAGGCAGGATTCAAGCTCTGCTCATGAAAGCTTCTGTGGGCCAGGACCCTGCTTCTGCAGAGCAGTCTACGTCTGATCCCACCCCACAGACCCGAAGCATACCCAGGCCCCCGGAGCGCCTTCTCTCATCCGGGCTGAGCAATCCTTCTCCTTTTCATTGCTTGCTTCCATCATGCCCCAGCCCCACCCTCTGGCCAGAAGTCACTGCTGTGACCAGACATGAAATATCTCTGCGCAGAGTAAGAGGGCTGCATCCATGAAGCAAACCATTTGCCCAGGTTGCCGTGATCCCCACACGTGTGTTTGACAGCTACCTGCCCCCCCAACCTCCCAAAGGCACGCAGGTTGGTCTCCATGTAGTTACCCGTTAAATGCCCCACACTCGTGGCCAGGGGACTTGGCATCTGTTAAAGTGACAGGAAGAAGAGTTCTCTCACTCTGGACATTCTCTCCCAAGCATGGCATAGATGAGCCTCAGTCAAAGAGCCAAAAGCCTTGGAGAGGCTGAGTTGGGACAGGGGGGCTCAGGGGAAGGATGGCCAGAACCCCTGCCCACCTGCCTGCTGTATGACCCTGACTAAGCTGCTTCCTGGGCTGACTCATACCACCCGCTCCACTGCACCAGCCTGTCGGGAACACAAAAGAGGGACAGAGGGATCCCAGCTCACAGGGAAAAAATTTGGCACTGGAGAATCCCAAAGGGAACAAGGCCTGGGCAGGGTGGGCGCAGCCATCTGACCCAGAGACCAAGGGCGTCCCCAACACACCAGGGGGGACACCTGGCTCTCGATGAAAGTTGCCAGCCCTCCTTGGCAAGTTCCAGTGTGTGTGTCCTTCCTTTAGGGTCCTGGACCCATTTCTGTTACAGGATTGCATTCTAGCCATACCCCTGCTCTGAAACCCAATGATGCAGTGGAGAGAACACTGGCCCAGGGTTCAAATCTAACCTCAGATACTTCCTATCTGTGTGACTTGGGACAAGTCACTTACCTTCTGTTGCCTCAGTTTCCTCATCTGTAAAGTGGTGATGATATCAGCACCTACTTTCCAGGGTTCTCAGGAAAACCAAATTATATCTTTGTAAAGCACTTAGCACCATGCCCAGCGCACAGTAGGCACTTAATTAATGCTTGTTTCCTTCCTTCCTTGGGAGTCACAAGACCTAGGTCCACTAGAACATAAACTTTTTTGCCTTTTTTCTACCTCCAGCACTTTAGTCAAGTCCACAAACATTGATTAAATACCTACTATGTGCTGGGCACTGAGCGAAGCTTCCCACAGAGCCCTGCACATAGTGAGTGCTTAATAAATAGTCATTTCAGACCTGTTTCTCCTTGACTCTGGCCCTTACAGACTGGGGTGAGCCACACATCCCACCCCTTAAAAAAAGTACTTGGGCAACCATCACAAATCTACGGACAGAGAGCCCATTTTAAATACTAGGCAGGTTGGGGCTGGAGGAGAGACTGAATTTCTACTTCACCTATGGCCCCTGTGCCTCCCCCCCACCCAATACATCTGCCTTGTTCTCGGGCTGGCTAAAAATAAACAGGCACTGCCAGTTCTGGCCATGGGACCAGGAATCTCACTTTAATTACGCAGACCTCTCCACCACAGACTTGGGCCATTCTGCTGAAGCCTCTTTGTTCCAATGACCTTCTTTCCAAGTAGGGGGCAGCTGCAGTCAGCCAGGGAGGCAGAATCCCAAAGCAGAGCAGCACCCTCCAGCCCAGATCAAAGCCCCCCTCAGAGGTTCCACTGGAGGATATGGCTGGTCACACTCTCAGGAACTCCAAAAGGTCAGGGGGAAAGTCCTGCAGGCATGTGGAGTCTTTAGAGACCTTCCTCTGACATTAACTGGCTGAGAGAGCCTCAGCTGCCACATCTAGAAAATGGGGATTAGACCTGGGTGCTTACCTCAGTGGGTTTCTGGAACATCAAATGAAATCATTCGAGTCCAGCTTTTTAATTATTTGTGGCTGTCGCTAACTAGCCCATGAACCCTCATGCAAGTCACTTCCCTGGGGACCTGTGCCTCCTCACTTGTAAAACTCAAGGGTTTAAAAAGAACAGGGCCCTGTGAAGTTGTTTTTAAAATGATTTGAGAGCTGAGCTGCAAAAAAATCAAGTTCCTTTGAAATTTCCCTAAGCATTTAAGTATGTGATTCTGAGGAGGGGGCCCTGAGCATCCACATAATGACAGCCCAAAGGGTCCGAGGCATCTTTAAGAATATGTAGGTCTCTAAGGACCCAAGGCCCCTTCCTTGCAGGTTAATGCTCTAGGCTCCCTGCTCCCTCACTGTCCCCACCCCGGCTCCAGCCCCATCATGCGTGAATTCTCCTTGAGCTCATAATGTGTCTTTCGGCAGAGTTCTGTAAGCCTGCTCCCTGCTGTGTGAAGAAACAGATGGCAGATGGAAGAACAGAGAGGTCGACAGACTTGTCCAAAGACACACAGTATACGTCTGACTCAACTGACCTCTTGTAAACAAAAACCACAGGCTAATTTCAGATTGCATGGATAGCTCTCTGCCTGGAGGGTCACGTAGAGGAAATGACCAAAATGAGTAAGTATTGGATCACCTAGACAGGGAAGGGGAAAAATACTGGCCCCACACCTCACTGGGCTCAGGGCTCAGGTCTGCTGCTGGCCACAAAGCCTCGGTTCTGAGAACAATGATTCCTTTCATGATCCAGGGCACCTATGGAGTGAGGGAAAGGTGTCAGAGCAAGTATCTGGTGTGTCCCTGAAAAGTTCCTAGACAAGGAAAGGAGGAGGGGACCAAGGTCTATTTCCTGCTTAGCCCTGGTCTACCAGTATAACTGGAGATAATATGGAGAGAGAGAGTGTGTGTGTGTGTGTGTGTGTGAAAGTACACCAGGCCACAACTAAAGATGCTTAGTTCGCTCCTGCTCTGCCACTAACTATGAGAGCTGGGGGAAATCCCTTACTCCCTCTGGAGGCCTCAGTTTCCCCATCTTGGACAGGAGGCCCATATATTATGCTGTCTCTCAGATCCTTCCCCACTTTAACTTGGGATGATTCTCTATCATCTTCTGCAGGAAGTGATGTACCGGGCACATTTTTGTGGGGGCAGAAATGAGTCACAGCTCCTCAGCCTACAGCAGAGATGACCTTGACTTGGCTGTTTGCTAGGCGAGTGTAATGCAGAGGAGACAGACACAGGGGATCAGAAAGGGCCTTCTTGCCCCACTAGCTAAAGACTGTGAACTAAGTCCTACAAAAAGGTCAACTGTTAGTCATCATTACTGCTGTTCAAAGCACAGCGAGTGGAGAGAGCCCTGGATTTAGACCTGGGTTCAAATCCTGCCCCAGATGCTTGCTAGCTCTGTGATATGGGCAAGTCACTTTGTTCCCTGGGCCTCTGTTTCCTTGTCTGTAACATGGGAGGGCTGGACTCCATGACTCAGGGGTTCCTATGAACTCTAGATTTGTGATCCTATGGTGAGGGGACCCCTCATGCTGTGGCTCTAGGAGGACTGAACAGGAAGGGTACAGGATGGACCAGGCATGGCTGGGGCACTACCTGCACTGTGAAGGGATGGATACAAATGGATGCAGTCAGAACTCCATTGGAATATTCCTGCTCTTATCACTGTCACTGTCATTTGAGCCTTGAATGGGAAAATACTGTAAAGTCCATCTGTCAAATGAACTGGAGAAGGAAATGCAAACCACTCCAGAATCTTCCAAGAAAACACTTAATGGGGTCATGGAGAGTCAGACAAGACTGACAGACCAAACATCAACGATAAGATATAGACCAGCATCTCACACTGTATAACGACATAAGGTCTGAATGGCACATGACTTAGACATGAAGCTATTATCATAAGCAAATTAGGGGAGCAAGGAATGGCATGCTAATCAGATCTATGACCAAACAAGAGAGAGCAAGCATTGTGAGATGTAAAATAGATAATTCTGATTACATGAAATCGAAAAGTCTTTGCACAAACAAATGCAAAGCAGCCAAGATGAGAAGGAAAGTAGAAAATAGGGAGAATTTTTTTTTTTTACAGCAAGTTTCTCTGATAAAGGCCTCCTCTGTCAAATACATAGAGAAGGAGTCAAATTTATAAGAAGATAAGTCATTCCCCAATTGATAGATGGTCAAAGCACATGAATAGGTACTTTTCAGATGGAGATATCAAAGCTATCTACAGCTACAAGAAAAAATGTTTTAAATCACTATTGATTAGAGAAATGCAGATTAAAACAACTGAGGTACCACCTATCAGAATGACTAATATGACTGAAAAGGAAAATGGCAAATATTGGCAGGGAAGTTAGAAAATTGGGACAATAATGCACCGTTGGTGGAATTGTGAACTGATCCAACATTCTAGAGACTGATTTGGAATTCTGTCCAAAGGGATATAACTGCATATACATATACCCAATAATAAATACCATGACAAGATCTGTATACCAAACAAATTTTTTAAAAAAAGGAGAAGGACTTCTAGTGCAAAAATATTTATAGCAACTCTTTTGGTGGTGGCAAAGAATTGGAAATTGAGGGGATGCCCATAAATTAGGGAATGACTGGAACGCTGTAGTATATGATTGTGATAGAGCTCTTGTGCTATAAGAAATGACAAGCAAGATCGTTTCAGAAAAACCAGGGAAGTCTTACATGAACTGATACGAAGCGAAATGATCAGAACCAAGAGAACATTGTACAGAAAAATAGCAACATTGTAACAATGATCAATTATGAAAGATTTCACTATGCTCAGCAATATGATGATCCAAGACAATTCCAAAGGGCTCATGGTGGAAAATGTTCTTCATTTCCAGAGGAAGAACTGGTGGAGTCTCAATGCAGATTGAAAAAATCTTTACTCTTCTTGGGAGTTTTTTGGAGTCTGTTTTCTTTTATAACATGACTAATATGGAAATGCTTTGTATAACTGTGCATGTATAACCTATATGTTTGCCATCTCAAGGGAGGGAAGAGAATTTGGAACTCAAAATTTTTAAAAACAAATGTTAAAAATTTTACACATGAAATTGGAAAAAAAAAATTTTAAATAAAATGGTTTGGGGGGCAGAGCCAAGATGGCAGAGTAGACGGACAGACCTGTAGAAGCTCCCCACCATAGCCCATAAAATACCTGTAGAAAAATGAGTCTAACCAAATTCTAGAGCAGCAGAAGTCACAAAACAACAGAGTAAAAGAGATTTCCAGCCCAAGGCAGCCTGGAAGGCTAACAGGAAAGGTCTATTACACTGGGCTCAGAGTGGAGTGCAGCCTGGCCTTGGCCGCACAGCATAGACAGGACTGGGGCAGGCCTCAGGGGGTGGAATCCAAGGCAGCAGCTGTGGTTCCCAGATCCCTCAACCCACAAACGCCAAAGGCAACTTCAAAGGTCAGTGAGAAAGCTCTTTCACCTGCATAAGAAGGGAACGAGGTCTGGCCCTAGTGACCCTAGGGCAGCAGCAGTTGCTGTAGCACAGTGTTCATTTTAGGAACCCTCAGCCTAAAGCCCCTGGAGGAATCGCACAGCTGATCTGGATCTCAGCCCTGAGTGGCAGCCGTGGGGTAAGGAGGAGCTCGGGCTGGCCTGGTAGAGCTGGTGGAGGCTCTGGAGAGGGAATTTTACTCACAGATCCTGGGCAGAAAAGAGTGCTTGTGATTGTTTCCAGACCAGAGTGCAGCCCAGGAGAGGAATAAACTCTTCTCCTTTGATTGTGCCACATTGGAGGAACTGAGAACTTACAGGTCCCCAGAGAATACCCTCCTCTCAACAAAGGACTCAAAAGTCAAGTAACTGGTTGGGAAAATGCCCAAAAAAGGGAAAAAATATAAGACTATAGAAGGCTACTTTCTTGGTGAACCTGTATTTTCTTCCATCCTTTTGGATAAGGAAGAACAATGCATACTATCAGAGGAAGACCTAAAAAGTCAAGGCTTCTGTATCCCAAACATCCAAAATAAATATTCAATGGTCTCATACCATGAAAGAGTTCAAAAACAATTTTGAAAATCAAGTAAGAGAGGTGGAGGAAAAACTGGGAAGAGAAATGAGAGCAATGCAAGAAAACCATGAAAAGTGAGTCAACAGCTTGCTAAAGGAGACACAAAAAAAAAATGCTGAAGAAAATAACACCTTTAAAAATAGGCTAACTCAACTGGAATTGAATAAGCCAATGGGCAGAATCAGCCAAATGGAAAAGGAGGTTCAAAATCTCACTGAAGAAAATAGTTCCTTAAAAATTAGAATGGAGCAGATGGAAGCTAATGACTTTATGAGAAACCAAGAAATTACAAAACCAAACCAAAAGAATGAAAAAATATAAGACAGTGAAATATCTCACTGGAAAAACAACTGAGCTGGAAAATAGATCCAGGAGAAACAATTTAAAAATTATGAGACTACCTGAAAGCCATGATCAAAAAAAGAGCCTAGACATTATCTTTCATGAAATTATCAAGGAAAACTGCCCTGATATTCTAGAACCAGGGGGCAAAATAAATATTGAAAGAATCCACCAATCACTTCCTGAAAGAGATCCAAAAAAAGAAAACTCCTAGGAACATTGTGGTCAAATTCCAGAGTTACCAGGTCAAGGAGAAAATATTGCAAGCAGCTAGAAAGAAAAAATTCAAGAACTGTGGAAATACAATCAGGATAACACAAGATCTAGCAGCTTCTACATTAAAGGGATTGAAGGGCATAGAATATGGAATTCCAGAAATCAAAGGAACTAGGATTAAAATCAAGAATCACCTACCCAGTAAAAGTGGAAAAAATGGTCTTTTAATGAAATAGAGAACTTTCAAGCATTCTTGATGAAAAAACCAGAGCAGAAAAGAAAATTTGACTTTCAAACACAAGAATCAAGAGAAGCATGAAAAGGTAAACAGGAAAGAGAAATCACAAGGGACTTACTAAAGTTGAACTGTTTATGTTCATACATGGAAAGATAATATTTGTAACTCTTGAAACTTTTCTCAGTATTTGGGGAGCTGGAGGGATTATATACATGTATATTGACAGAGAGCACAAGGTGAGCTCAGTAGGAAGGGATGATATCTAAAAAAATAAAATTAAGGGGTGAGAGAGGAATATATTGGGAGGAGAAAGGGAGAAATGGGATGGGGCAAATTATCTCTCATAAAAGAAGCAAGAAAAATCTTTTTCAATGGAGAGGAAAAGGGAGAGGTGAGAGGGAAAAAGTAAAGCTTACTCTCATCACATCTGGCTTAAGGAGGGAACAACATGCACACTCAATTTGGTATGAAAATCTATTTTACACTACAGGAAAGTAGGGGAGAAGGGGATAAGTGGGGTGGGAGATGACAGAAGGGAGGGCAAATGGGATGAGGGAATAATTAGAAATAAACACTTTTGGGAATGGACAAGGTCAAAAGAGAGAATAGAATATAGAATAAATCAGGATAGAAGGAGGAAAATATAGTTAGTCTTTCACAACATGACTATTGTGGAAGTCTTTTGCAAAACTACACATATATAGCCTATATTGAATTGTTTGCCTTCTCAGTGAGGAAGGGAGAGAAGTTGGAACTCAAAGTTTTAGGAACAAATGTTGAGAATTATTTTTTGCATGCAAGTGGGAAATAAGAAATACAGGTAATGGGGTATAGAAATCTATCTTGCCCTACAAGAAAAGAGAGAAGATGGAGATAAGGGAAGGGAGGGGTGTGATAGAAGGGAGGGAAGATCAGGGGAAGGGGAAATCAGAATGCATAATGTTTTGAGATGGGGAGGGGAGAGATGGGGAGAAAATTTGGAACTCAAAATTTTGTAGAAATGAATGTTAAAAACTAAAAATAAATAAATAAATAAACATTTAAAAAATAAAAGTAAAACAGTTTAAAAAAAGAATTTGAATGGGGAGTGGTGGTCTTTTGACTGGAAGTGAAGAATTCTTCTCATCACATACCCCACTTTCAAATCTCCCAGCATGCTAGAGGATGAAAGGGTGGTAAGGACCAAAGATAGGGCCTGTTAAATGGTTGCATGAACTGGACAGTATACATAGGAGGATTTAGAACCAGACCTGTGACTTCATTAATGTAGCAAATACCCCGAAACTCCCTCCACTCATGCAGGTTGGTGTCCTGGAGCACACAGAGGTGAGGCTGGCTGATGTCACACAGTCAAGATTTGCCACAGGTAGGACTTGAGCCCAGATCTTCTTGGCTCTGAGGTCAGCTCTCTCAAAAGGGCAAAAGACACATTTGTAGAATTTCAACATTAAAAGGAACTTTAGAAATCACTGCATTTAAAGACGAAAAAGACCATTCAGAACATCATGACAGAGATTCTCTGTTCCCCAGAGCAGGAGACCAGACCTGAGTCAAATTTAGAGGCTGCTCCCTGGGCTGGGAATGCTCTCTCCAATCCCCCAAACCTAGGCCCTTCACTTGTCTGATGACTTTGAAGGCCATGGAAACAATGCCTCCTCCCAGAAGCCTTCCCTGATATGCAACCCCCTTCTCACCCTGGTTCAGAACCAGGAAACCTCATTTTATACCTTAGTGTCTGTGTGATACCTACTTTAGCTGGTTGGCTTAGATTCCTAGAAATTTGAGCCAGAAGGGTCATCAAAGATTATATAGGCCAGTGGTTCTCAAATTTGTGGTCTTAGGACTCCATCATACTCTTCCAAATGACTCATGACCTCCCTGCCAAAGAGCTTTTGTCTCTATGAGTTATATCTAGTGATATTTACCATATCAGAAATGAAAACTGATCAATTTTTAAAACATTTAATTCTCTAAAAATAACAAGGATAAATGTATTACCTGTCAACATAAATTATGTATTTTTTATGGAAAACAATTATATTTCTCCAAAAGTAATTAGCAAGAAGAGTGACATCATTGTACAGATTTTTGCAGCTCTCTTGACTATCTGGCTCACCAGGTGGCAACATCTACATTCAATCAAAATTTTGAGTTCTTCAATTTCTATGAAGAAATTCTGGTCTCATAGAGAGGTATAGTTAGCCAAGGGGGGAGGGGAGAGTAGATAAATGAAGTCTTAGAATCATTAGGAAAATTGGTTTGACCCTGTGGACCCCCTTGAAAGGGTCTTAGGAACCCCAGGGGCCTGGGGGCCTCATTTGGAAAACTACTGATTCAGGCTGACTCCTCTGTTTCATAAACAAGGAAAATGAAGCCCAGTGAGGGCATATTTCCTAAGGTCACAGATGCAACAGGCAGTAAAGCTCCCAGGGTCATTGGGTCAGAGCTAGTAGGGCCCTTGGAGCCCCCCTCATTTAGAGAAGAATAAACTGCATCCTCAGGAGTGGAAGGGACTTGGCCAAGGTCACATAGGTGACAAGTGACCCCCACTGGGGGTTCCCTGCCACCCACTTCAACAATCCTCTCCAGCACCTATGTTAGATCTATAATTCCCTCCAGCTCTCTTACTCCCCCACTGGATGATGAGCTCCTTAGAGGAGCAGAAACCTTGTTTTAGCTCTCATTTATAGCAACCCCCCACTCCTGGACATCAGGCTCTGAATACAGCAGGAGCTTAATAATTGTTTGCAGCTGATTTGGAGAATCGTATCCAGTTCCGAGTCCCACATTTGGGGAGGCATTGACAAACAAGGTAGATTTTGATGAGCCAATATGTAAAGGAGGTGACAAGAGACAGAGACAGAGGAAGAGAACATGTCACAGACATAAGGAGACTCAGGGAGAGTCTGGGAGCTGTCCCTGAGTGTCTGGATGGCTGCCTTGGGACAGAAGAATTCGCTTCTCTCTGTGTGGCCTCAGCAGGAAGGACTTTGAATGATGGGGGCAGTTAGTTATAGACAGGTGGATACAGTGAGCTGTCCAACAAGGCCCAGGGCTTCCTGGGTGGGGAATCACTCCTCCCTTAAGGCTCTTGGCTAACCCTGAAGGTGCTATGTATATGCTGTCATTATTATCAAACTTCATGCCCTCCCCTCTCCCCCCAGGTTGTCTAAGGACATTGAGGCTAGAGAGCTAAGTGACTTACCCAGGGTCACAGCTACTGAACCTCGGTCTTTGGAGAAAAAGGGGTCACTCATCCCTACCTACTGCCACGCATAGGGCAAGCAAACCAGACTAAGTGGGGCAAGAAGTACCATGTGCCAGCAGAGCAAAGTCTTCTCACAACCCTGACCCTTCAGACCTTAATGGAAACAGCCCAGGACCCTAGACATAGCCTGGCTTCCAGCCCAGCACCCTCCACCAGCAGCATCCTGGGAAACCACCCTGGGGAGATGTAGCTTGGACCTGCTCCACTGAAGATTCCGGGCCTGGTCCTTGGTGCTGTCAAATGGCCCAGCACTGGAAACTGATCAGATTTTATCAGGGGATGACCTCAAGGAAGCAGCTCACCATCTGCTTTGCTGCTGGCCCCTAAGGACCACAGCACCTTTCCCTCGGACTTGTAGCTGAACCCATTCCTACGTATCATCATCCTTATCAGGTGGTGAGCTCCTGGAAATCCGGGGCTGCTTTATTTGCACCCCTAGCTTTGTACACAGTAAGCACTTAATAAGCACTTCCCTCCTTCATTCCTAACTCTTGGTGTGGTGCCCTATTCAGTGGTTGGGAGAAGGAGTAAAAGAGAGGGAATTGCCATGTCATGATGGGTCAGTCTAGATGGCTTCTGAGGTTTAGGCGAAACCGGACTCAAAATACAGGGTTCTTTCCACTAGAACTCATTGCTTCCTTTCCAAATGAAGCCCCTCATTTTGATACAGAGTGCTAGGCTTGGAGCTAGGATAGACGAATTCAAATCCTGCCTCAGATCTCCGATGCTTACTAGTCCTGAGCTGTTCATGTAACCTTTCCCAGCCTCAGTTTTCCCCTCTATAAAACGGGGCAACAATCATCAACCTTCCAGGGCTATTGTGAGGATGAGAGGAGGTGTTGTAAACATTAAAGAATTAGAGAACTGGTAGCTGTCATTATCATGAGTCACTTAGAGCAACGTGGAGACATCAACACAAGTATTTTCCCAGGGATGTCCTGAGTCTTAGAAAACCACAAGCTTCAAAAGATCCACATTGTGAGTGACCCCAGTGGTGCTGGAAGCTTGCGCTGGGGGCAAATGACTTAAGAAATGTGGAACCAGAACAGAAATGGGGGCCAGACATTTCCAAAGAAGGGATTACAGGTAGGGTTGTGAATGACCTTTAAAGACCTCACAGAGAGGCTCCAGTGAGCATGTGAGGGAGGAAACAGGGTAAGAATGACCCCTGAAGAGAGAAGGAATGAGGGGAATTCAATCAGTCCCTAGACCTCATCACATGCTTCTGTGAAATGAGGAGGTCCCTTCCAATTCCAAGAGGGAATAACCGCCCTGAAAGATTCAATGGGCAGCAGGCTGAGAGCCAGGAGGGCCTTTGAAGCACATCCAGGACAAAAGTCTCATTTTACAGAAGAGGAAACTGGGTCCTAGGGAAGTTAAATCATTCCACCCAAGGTCAGATATAGAGTGAGCGGCAAAGCCAAGATTCCAATCCAAGCCCAGGACAGGATAACTGGACCATGGGAGGTGACCTGGGAATGCAGGAAACAAATAGCAGAGGCCAGGATAGCCCCTTGGTGCTCAGAAGAGGGATGACCTGAGGGGTCAGTGGAGCGCCAAAGGAGAGCTGGGGAAGGATGGTACCACAGTGGAGGGGACGACTGAAAAAACGATGTCCTACCTGGGGGTCACCAGATCTCTGATGATCACCGGACAGATGGGAGCTTCAACTGGGCAAGGATAGAAAGGGCTTGAGAAGTGGCTAGGGAGGGGGGAAAAGAAGAGGCAACGGGGGCAGATGGATCTTTGTAGGGGTTTGTAGAGGAGAGAGGGGACTCATCCCCAAGAAGACAGTGTTGTGCCCAAAAAACCAGGAAGTCAGAAAGAGGGGCAAATGCATGGTGTTTCCCAGAGAGAGAAATACAAGGACTCAGGAGAAAGGTCAGGGCTGGAGATAGTACATACACATATGTACGTGTACGCAGATAAAGCTGTGGATACTGACATAGACACAGATGATATGGAGACAGAATTAGTAGAAATGGAGGCAGATATGGGTAGTGGTGGGAATGGGCAGAATCAATCACAGACTAGGAGCTCAGAGTCCGTCTGATCCAACTCATTTATTTTACAGAGGAGGAAACTGAGGTCCAAGAAGGGAGGTGAATTTCCAAGTAAGTTTCAGAGCACAGATTTGAACCCAGATCCTCTGGCTCCAGATCCAATTGCTCAGCAGGGTCTGGAAGACCTAGAGTTCGCCTCTCACCTCTGACACTTTCTACCTTTGGATGCTGGTCAAGTCAACGTAACCACCCGGGTCACTGTCCCTAGATAGGGCGAGTCAACCCTGCGTTCCCAATGACGTAATCTCCCTCATTAGTATGTAAGCGGCTGGAGGGCAGGCTTTGCCTTGGCTTCTGGGACTAGCGCTTCACGAGTTCTTAGTGGTTCATTCATTCATCCTCCCACCACCCCCCGTGCCTCCGTTTGCCCCTCTGTCAGATGGGTCCGCGCTTGGCCGCCCTTAAAGCGCCGCTGGTGGTCGTCCGAACTCTGGGCCTGGGGGCCCGTCTTACCTCCCCGCCCCGACGATGCTCAGGCTTCCGCTCCAGAGGACGCTCCGGGAGCGCGCTCCCCCCCTTCCGGCGCGATGGTTTGCCCCGCGGCCCGGCCTAGGACCAGCGAGGACTAGTCCAAGTGCCCCCTGGGAGAGGGGAAGGGGAAGACCAATTCTTCGGTCGCGCGCCCCCGCGTCGGTACTTTCGGGACGTCGCGGTACGGTCCGCTCGTCGCGCGATGCTCTCTGGGAATAGTAGTCCGTCCCTTGTTTTCAACCTAGGGCTAAGCCGCCGCTCCCAGAAGCCTTTGGGTCACGTAGGGGAAGAAAATTCCGCCCTAAAGGAGCGCGTTGCCCTCTGGGAGATGTAGTTCAAATGCTCCATTTGGCGACCTTGTGCAATCAAATAAAGAACATTTCAAATCTAAGCTTGCCCTTAGCTATTTGCAGATGATGGTCCAGGACTATATGACGAAAGCTGAGACCAAAAGAATGTCGAGAAGAAAGTTTAAAGCACTCCTAACTTCGGGAAAAACTATAAATCCCATGAAGCATCTCGCGAGGAAGCTGCCCCGCCCCGGGAGGAGGAAGCGGAGGCGCAGGCGCGGGCAAGGCTGGGCCGGTGAAAGATGGCGCCCCCATCGCTGCTCGGGCAAGTGTACTCGCTCTTGTTCCGTAGGACGTCCACCTTCGCGCTCACCATCGCAGTGGGCGTCCTGTTCTTCGAGCGCGCCTTCGACCAGGGCGGAGACGCCATCTACGAGAGCATCAACCACGGGGTGAGGCGGGGGTGGGGCCTGGCGGCCCTGACCTTGGGCCTCGGGAGGGCGGGACTGGGCTCCGGGCCGAGGCCGGGGGCTTGGAGGACCCCCCCCCCACGCCCCGCAGGGCCTGCCGGATCGGCCCTGGCATTCAGAAGAGGAAACTGAGGCACGGGCAGGCGCCCGCTTTTGCCCAAGGTCATGGGGTCGCGAGGCCCCCCGTTTTACGGAGGGGGAAACTGAGGCAGAGCGCAGGGAGCGTCACCGCGACCGCACTCAGGGTCTAGAGCAGAAAGGACGCGGGAGCTCATTCCGGCCGGCCTCCCAGTTTTACGGCGGGGTAAACTGAGGCAGGGCGGGGGGGGGTGACCCGCGCCCACAGTGAGGGAGGGAGGGAGGAACCGTGACGCTCACTGACAGTGTGGGAACTTCCCGGGGCCTCAGTTTCCTCCTCTGTAAAAGGGAGAGTGACATAGACCCCGGAAAAACCAGGGGCCTCTCCTTTGGGTCATGACTTGAATCCAAACCAGCAGACTCTAAGTATTTGAGCAGAACCATATGGAAAATGGAAGCCCTCTAGGGGAGGAGGGAGAAAGGGCAGGCCAGGCAGGGGGAACAGCCCAAGCAAAGGCTCAGAGGGAGGAGATGGAATGGAGGGAGCAGTTAGTCTGGGGTTTTTAACTTGCAGGAGCCTTTGTGGAGCTTGGACTTGATCTGAAGGCAGGAGGAGCCAGTGAGCCTGAGGTCACTGGGGTCTCTTGGAGGGCTCAGGCCTGGGGTGACTTGCCCCTGGGCCAGGTGCCTTGTGTTACTTGGCCCTGGCCCACCTGAGGGTGGCTCTGACCTCCGGGCAGGTCACCTCAAGCCTGACCCTTTGCCCGTGTCCCTTGGTAGTGTCATTCTTGAAAACACCAGCAGGGTGGTCCTGAGGGCCCTGCCCAGCTGTAGAACCTCAGCTGGCCTTCTCTTGGCCAGGGTCCAAGGCTGCCCACAGCATTAACATTCCCACCACCCTAAGCTGGTGCTTCCAGGATGAGTATTCGGGGACGTGCCCTGCCTGATGTCCTCCTAACTGGCCAAGCCCCCATCTGGTCCCTGGTCCAGAGAACCTGGGGTTGAGGGCTTGAGGTGTCATGACCTCACAGTCCTCGGGGTGGCCCAGTCCTCCTGAGTCCTTGGGCCTTTTCTCGAAACTTCCCCATAATACTTCCTGGACCAGGACAGTGTCACACACACATTTGGTAAAGTGATAAAACTGGTCTGTGCCGCTGCTCGCGGTGTCTTTCCCAGGCTTCCTTCATCTAGCCATGCTGATGTCAGCCAGTGACCTCTGGGTCTGTCTGTGTGTCCTGCTGCTGTCCAGGACCTGGCTTGCCCAGCAGGCCTCACCTCCTGCTTTCTATTTCTGATTTTGTGCATTTTAACTCATTTTCTGGCCGCTTAATTGAACCAAAGGCATCATGGTGTGGTGGAGAGGACTTGGGTTCTGATCCTGGTTCTGCTCCTTAGCTCTGAGAGACCAGGTGGATGAACGTCTTCCTTTCTCTGGCCTCACTTTCATCCTCTAGAATGAGATTGAAGTCAGTGGCCTAGATCTGAGGTCCCCTCCAGCTTGAGTCTCTAATGGGATCAGACTTACCGTACCCCAAGGGGTAGGGAGACCCTGCAATGGGCAGGATTCCTAGCCCAAGGAACTTCCGCAGAGCAGCTGCCCTCAGAGTTTGAGGAGGAGCCTTTGAATCAAAAAAAACTTTGAAGATGAAAGTTAGCTAAGAGATCCTCTGAAGTCCCATAACTCCTGAGGGAGGGGCCTGGAGCCCTTCCTTTCTCTCCTGAGGGTCAGTGTGACTCCAGATGTACCCTCCTGAAGGGTCTCCCAGTAGGCTCCCCCACCACTGCCCCCAGGTAGCGCCTTCCTATGCCTGGGAGACAGGCACATCAGAAGTCAGACTAGGGGAATCAGGTAGCTCCTCAGGGAAAGATTGAGGGCCCCACATTTGCCCAAGCCCCTAGGGTGGGAGGCCTGGGGGGTGAGGATGGGAGAGAGGGTCATCTCACCAAATAAAGGACCAAGCTCTGTCAGCTTGTGGTCATGTCTGCAGTTACCTTCTGGCATCCCCTCTGGTCCCCACTTGTGGTCCGTTCTCCTTTGGGAGGTCATGGTCCATGAAAACACAGGCTGTTGATGGCTGTGGCCTTTCTCTTCCCAATGCAGAAGCTGTGGAAACACATTAAGCACAAGTATGAGGAGGAGTAGTTGCTGGTACCAGACGTGACCTCAGGCTGAGGGTATCCGATCCGCACTACAGGGGAGAAAGCCCAGTGAGACGCCGCGTGGGACGTGGTTGTGGCGTTTGTTACTGCACATCTACTCCATCTGATTTGAGAACCTGCAAATAAAGAGGATGTGAATTATCTGTGAAGCCTGCATCTGGTTCAGTTCTGCTGGCGTCTCCGGGGTCACGGGGTATCATAGGAGGGGTGGGGAGGGAGCATCATGAATCTCAACTGGGAGTCGAGAGCAGCTTCTGCTAAATTATCCCTTGTAATAAGTGGGCATGACTGCCCTCAGTGGGCTCCTGTCCAGGTGTACTCAGTGATGTCCAGGTAAAGCAGGGAGGATAGTGAGGTCAGACTCTGGTCCTCCTGGGGTGTGTTAAGCTGCACTGAGTCTGCTTCACAGAGTCCTGGCTCCACAGTCAGTTGGCAAACATTTATTAAGCACCTACTATGTGCAAGACCCTGGACTAAGTGCCCAACAAAAGGCAAAAAATCCAGGCCTTGCCCCCAAGGAGTTTGTAATCTAAAGAGGTAAACTACTTGCATATAAATAAATACATATCAAAGAGACAGAAGGTCGCCTTAGAAGGGGTGGCACTGATGGGGCCACTGATGGGAGTCTAAGACCTGGGTTCAACTCCTAGCTCTACCCCTGACAGGCTGTGTGACCTTGAGCCAGTTATTTCTCTGGGCCTCAATTTCATCAAATGTTAAATGAGTCTGCTGAGCTAGAAGTTTGCTTTCTGCTCAAAATAAATTTTCTGAAATTTCTGTCTCTGCCACTGACATGCTGGATGACCTTAGGCAAGTTGCTTCTGGTTTCCAGTTCCTCACTGGTATTTCTATTTCAATCAGTTGACCAACTAGTAATACCCCATATGAACATGTAAGTTCCAGGGCATCTTTATCCAGCTCCAACTCTCACAGACAAATTCTGGGATCCTCAGCACTTGGCTCTATCTCCTCATCAGGGTTGTAGGAATACTTCTAAATGGTTAGGACTGATTCTTTAATGCTTCTGGCACTGATTTCCCACCAGAGGGCTTCCCTACCTACTAAAGTTATCAGCTGAGAATTAACTCAGCCAGCTGTAAGTAGTTTTTTAAAACAGAGTATTTACTGAAAGAGTACAGTCAGCCCCATTGGTACCCAAAGAAAAGAGTCTATGACTAAGTAGCCACAGGCTTGGCACATGTGGCAAATGAACCTCATAGTCTCCAGAAAGGCCTTTTCTCATTTGTAGGGTGTGTAGGAAGATCCCCTCAATCAGGTGAATGCGTTCAGTTTTTCCTTGGCTCCTGATGATACTACCACCAATATGTCTGGGGGTGCTGTTTAGTGTACCAATGGGAAGATGGAAAGTCCAATAGCCTTCAGACCCTTGGAAGCTACAGTATCTTCCTCCAAAGGGGTGGGCAGGGAGGGGAGAGGAGAAGGCACTCAGCCAAGGCCTCTCTTTCCTGCCCAGGAACGTGCTTGGCCTTGGCTGTGGCATTTCTATCAATGACTTGAACAAAGGAATAGATGGGGTGCACATCAAATTGAGAGCTGACACCGACCTGTGAGGGATAGTAGAGTCAGGCTCCGAAAAGATCCTGGAAGGCCAGAGCATTGGGCTGGATCTAATTAGATTAAAGTGCCATAGGAGTCAATGGGAAGTCTTCCACTCAGGTTCAGAAATCCTGTACTTCTGAAGTACAACATGGCTGGCCAATAGTTCCAAAGATGACCTGGAGGTCTTAGTGGACTTCAAGCTCAATATGTGTTAGCACAAGGGGAAAAAAGCCAGGGATTCTTTGAAAGAATGAAGAGAAACGGCTTCTAGGAATCAGTACATGGTAGTCCCACTGGACCCTCCTCCAGTCTGACTTCATCTGGAGGATTGAGTTCACTTCTGGGAGGGTGGAAGTTCACAGCTTGAGAAGCACACAGAGAAGCCAGAAAACAACCTGAGGAGAACCAAGATGGCATATCCTTATGAGACGAGGGGAAGGAACCAGGGACGTTTGTCCAGGAAAAGAGTGGGCCAGGAGGAACATGAAAACTCTCAAACACTGGAAGGTCTGTCCCTTTGAGGAAAGATTAGACCTCTTCCATCTTGCCCTAAGAGTAATGGGGGAAGTCTGCAAGGAACTCACAGTCTAATGGCAGAGCCAAGCTGAACCTCAAGTGGTGCAAACAATCAGTGAACATTTATTAATGGCGATTTTGGTTTAAAATCGGAAAGAACTCAACAATCCAAGCTGTCCCAAAGTGGTAGGGAGGGGCTGCCTGGGGAAGGGGAGTAGGGGTCTTCCTTTCACAGAAACCCTTCTAGACGAGGCTGGACAACCCCCAGACTGGTCAGGAATGTTACAGCGTGGATCCCTTTGGGATACGGGAGGCCCCTTCCAACTCTAATCCTGCCAAGTCTAGGAGTCTGGGAAAGAATGTTATCTTGGGCAGAGATGGTCTCCCCTCTGCCCCTCTGCCCTCCCCTAATAAACACAGGCTGCCCCCAGGAGCTCAGTAGAGATGCAAATGTCCCCAGACTTGGCAGGAACAACAAACCAATTATATAACAGCATACAGAAAGAATTCTCAGAGTAATTAATTTCCAATTTAGATCCTGTTTGTTTTGTCTCTTTAATTGGAACTTGGCCCAAGAAGGTTGTGAACACAGCAAAGCATCATCATGACTGATATTGATACAGACAGCACTTGAGGGTTTTGTTGTCATTCAGTCATGTCTGACTCTCTGTGACCCCATCTGGGATTTCCTGAGCAAAGATCAGGAGTGTTTCGTCATTTCTTTCTCAGGCTCAGTTGACAGATGAGGAAACTGAGGCAAACAAGTTTAAATGACTTGCCCAGGGTCATACACCTAGGAAATATCTGAGGCTGGATTTGAACTCACTTAGATGAGTCTTCTTGACTCCAAACCCTGGGCTCTATCCACTGAACCATCTATATATGAAGGCAGCTAGGTGGCATAGTGGGTAAAGCACTAGGTCTGGAGCCAGGAGGACTCATCTAAGTGAGTTCAAATCTAGCCTCGACACTTCTTAGCTGTGTGACCCTGGGCAAATCACTTAACCCAGTTTGCTTCAGTTTTCTCATCTGTTAAGTGAGAAAGAAATGGCAAACCACTCCAGGATCTTTGTCAAAAAATCCCCAAATGGGATCATGAATTCTGACACAATTGAACAACAATACATGATTGTTGAATTGACTTAGTCTCCGAGGAAGGAAAAGTTACTATATGTACAAAAATATTTTTAAAAGCTTTTTTGCTTTTGCAAAAAAACCCCTATAAATTGAGGTAATGCTTACGTATTAGGGAAAGCAGAACAATAACTGTATATGAATGTGCCGTAAGAAAAGATAAATGGGTTTAGACAAGCCTTGGAAAATTTACATGAACTGATGCAGATGGACGTGAACAGAACCAGAGCAATTTCTATAGTAACATCAATATCATTAAGACGTATAGCTTCAAAAGACCCAAGATCTCAGATCAAAGCAATGACCACTCACAATTCTAGGGCCCCCATGTGAAGCCTGCTCCCCTTGTCTGACAGGTAATGGATGGACTCTGGGTGCAGAATAAGGCAGACATTCTGGCCAACGTGAGAACTTGTTTTGCTAGACTACGCATATTGGTTCCAAGGATTTTATTTTGTCCTTTAAGTTGGGGTGAGGAATGAGAGGGAGAAAAAAACAAATTCTTATTAACTGGAAAATACAATGAAGTGAAAACAATTGGTCAGTTTGAAGTCGAGGTGAGTTTCTTTGTTTCTCGAGCGCTCTGGTGCCCCTGCTATAAACCAGGGCTTGATGACGCTAGCCCAGGGGAATTCCAAGTGGCATCAGCACTAATAAAGTGGTAGTAATTTTCCTGGTAATGCATGGGTGTGTCTGGTGCACACACAGGTGAGGGAAGCTGGCAAGGAGAACCCTGTGCCGCTTGCACTGACAAAAATGAGCTGGTATTGCACAAACCCTTTGGTTGCTTGACTTGATCCCACCAGAAGGAGTCTCTGGACTCATGTCTCTAATTTTCACTTGTGGGCACAGCAAAGCCCTAAAGTTAGGTCTGTCTGCCTGCTCACCTCACAGCCTGTAGTGAGAAAAAAAAGTGTCAGTATGTCCAAGAAACACATATTAAGCACCTACTGTTTCAGGCACTGTGCTAAACCATAGGGATACAAAGAAAGGCAAAAACTCAGTCCCTGTCTGCAAGGAACTCAGTCTAATGGGAGAGCTCAAGTGGTGCAAACTGACATTTATTAATCACCTACTAAGTGTGTAACAGGCACTTGGGCAAGGGGAGCTCCCATCCTTGGGGTGTGTCCAGTATGCTCTGTCTGCTGCCAGCCCACATGGAGGAAGTTGGGGAGCCTGCTTCGGGAAAGGCATGCGAAGGTGCAGATCCAGAACCTACACAGACCTGTAACTGGCCATGTGGGTACGGACCAGACGTTTGACTGGCTGCTGAGATAGAGCGTCATTCAAAAGGTATTGATTAACAGACCAAAGGGAGTTCAGGGAATCCACATCAGGATTTGCTGAAGATAGAGCCCAAGTAGACCAGCAGCAGAGACCCTCCAAAATAGGGGTCAAGTCTCAAACTTGACCCATCAGTTAATGGGACCCAGAAGCTGAGATGATGTCTTCTGAAGGCGGCTAAGTGGTATAGTGGATAGTTCCACGACTGGCATGAGTTCAAATCTACCCTCAGACATTCTCTAGCTGTGTGACCTGGCTAAGTCCCTTAACCTCTCTCTGCCTCAGTTTCCTCATCTATAAAATGGGGATCATAACAGCACCTACTTTGCAGAGTTGTTGTAAGGACCCAATGAGATAATATTTATAAAGTGCTTTGGCACTTAGGTGCTATGAAAAATGCTAGTTGTCATCTTTATTGTAACTTTATCAGCTACATAGCATTTAGAAGTGAGAGCTTTATTAAGTCTGATCTTGATCTCCCCAAGGCCTGAGGTGGTGTAGGTGCTGAGGAGGAAATGTGGCCTGGTTCTTGCTTTTCCTTCCTTATAAATATTCCTTTGTAAAAGCTAGTTGATGTTAATTGGTTGAATGAAACTGGGGTACTAATCCCTGGCCCTTAACTTTGGGAGAACCAGCTGGATGAGAGCTCAAGCCTTAAAGATACTCTCTAAGCCCTCAGGGGCACCTCTAGAACTCGGACGGGAGAGCTAGAAGTGACCTCCTCCAGAATCTCCCCAAAGTCTGTCTTACTGCCCATACCGCCAGAGATCAGTCTTGGGGGACCTTCCATCTTCTCACTGGTGACCCCCTGGCCCACAACTCTGTTTCAGCCCCAGCCAAGCTTCACTTAACTCTTTCTTCTCTGGCCTCTTCCTCCACAAAGCCAACCCCCATGCCACCTGGAGGGTGCCCTTTACACACACAAACACATGCACACATGCACACATGCTCATACTCCCACACGCATGTATGCATACACGCACATGTGCATGCAAAAACACACACACGCACCCTTTCTCATTGTGTCACTGTAAGTCATGATTAAATAAACTCTACCATTGTTTCAGGGCCTAGAACTAATTCCTCATCCCAATGACTTTCCCGAGGGCAGGGTCCCTCCCTGGCCAGGTTTACCCCATTAAAATGTAAATTCTTTGAGGGGAACTTCCTTTTCTATTGGATTTAACAGAGTAGTTAGCACATAATAAAAACTTTACAAATGGTTATTCTTTTCATTCATTCCAGGGTTTTTTCCCCTCTCAACATTTCCAAAAGAACTTTGCCTAGACCATTTCTTTGCTCACACTTATCCCTATTTGGCTCAATGGGTTATAGAATTGAGGCCAGAGTGTGAAAGATTAGAGTTCAAATCCAGCCTCAAACATGTTACTAGCTGTGTGACCATAGGCAAGTCATTTAACTTCTGTCTGCCTCAGTTTCCTGAGAGAATTACAACTGCCTCTACCCCTACAGAGGTAAGGATCAAATAAGGTAGTATTTGTAAGCACTTAGTGCAGTGCCTGGAACCTAGGTAGGGCAGCTAAGTGGTACAGTGGTTAGAGCTTAGGGACTGGAGTATGGAAGACCTGAGCTCAAATCTGGCCTTAGACACTTACAAGATGTGTGACCCTTGGTCAAGTCACTTCATCCTGTCTGCCTCAGTTTCCTCTCTATAAATGAACTGGAGAAGAAATGGCAAACCACTCTAGGATCTCTAGAAAACTTCAAATGGGGTCACAAAGAGCTGGACATGACTGAAATGACTAAACTTAAAAACTTTAAATGCTTATTTCCTTCCTATCTTGCATTTTTTTTTTTTTTTTTTTGCTATGGACTTCTCATATTGGCCTGTTTGAATGTCAGTTTCTTGAAGGCAGAGACTGTCATTTTATTCAATCCTTGTATTTGTATTAAATCCTAGAGAAACATTTGGTGCTTCAGAGTCAGGAATACCTGGTTTCAGTCCCATCTCTGACACCTACTGACTATGGGACCCAGGACAAGTCACTTAAGCTCTCAAAGACTCCATTTATTCTCTAAGACCTGCCTTGGTAGAAGGGATTTCCTTACTGAGAATTCTCTACACTGATGAGATCGTTGCTGTGAACCAAAGATTCCCAGCTCCTAGCTCACAGTAGGCACTTCATGAATATTGAATGTTTGCTGTTGAAAGGAGGACTACTGTTCTTGGGAAAGGCAGGCAAATAATAGCATTTTAGCAAGAACCCAATTCTCCCCCTTCTGTCAAATTTGTTCATGAATAGAAATAATTGTACAGGCAATGGAAGCAGCTGCCCATTCCAGATGGGCTTCCAAATAATTTCAAAATTCATAGACTTTGTCAAGAAAAATAACTTTGAGAGACTGAAGACCTATGACCAGTACAATAACCCACACTAACTCCAGAGGACTGATTGAGGGTGATGTACTGTACCTCACTCTTGACAGAGAGGCAACACATTCAAGGTCCAGAAAGAAACACACATCTTGAAGATGGCGGATATATGGATTTGTTTCACTCAACTATGGTGTTGTAGCAGGGGATTGGCCACCAAGCCTAGTCCTTAGGGGCAGACACAGAGTACATGTTATTCCTCATGTGGACAAGGCTAAAAACCCATGATGATGTAGAATGGGAGTACCTTGGGGAGACATTGGAGCATGTGTAAACACCAAAAGCTGGCTTGATCTGTCAACCACTTAACAGATGGTGAGATGGCAGCCCATGAAGCTGCCTCCTTCCTTCCTCGGCTTCCTTCAGCTCTCAGCTAAAGTTCCATCTTGTGCAAGAAGTCTTTCCCCAGCCCTCCTAAATCTTAATGCCTTCCCTCTGATATTTTTGTTTCCAGTCAGTCCTTTCAGTTTGACTCTCCATGACCCATTTGGGGTTTTCTTGGCAAAAATATTGGAGTGGTTCTGCCATATCCTTCTTCAGCTCATTTGGCAGAGGAAGAAACTGAGGCAAAGAGGGTGAAGTGACTTGCTCAGGGTCACATAGCTTTTAAGTGTCTGAAGCCAGATCTGAACTCAAGTCTTCCTGACTCCAGACCTGGCACGCTGTGCACTGAGCCACCAATCTGCCCTCTGAGAGTACCTCTAATTTATTGTCTTGATAATATTTAATATAATTTCTAGACTTTAATAAGGGCCGAAGTTTGAATTAAGAAGAGCTTGGACCTAATAATCTCCTTTGTTTAGAGGATGCCTTTTGTCAAGCAAATGCGACTTCCTTACCAGATTCTCCTTTTGGCATCTTAGTGATAAGAGAAAACACAGATGCCTTGGGTTGTAACTTCAGCTTTGTCTGTTAAGATACCACAGCTTCAAAGCCCTGCTAGGACAGGATCTGTTATCTGGGTGATGGGACTTTGTTTTTCCTTATCTTAAATCACCAGGCATGCTACGGAAGGAAGATGCCTATAGCCTGGGGTCATAAAACCCCAATGGTGCCATTTGTTTACTACGTGTTTATCTAAGAGAACTCCTTTCTCATGGCAAAATGTAAAGACGGATAATTTCTGTACTGAGTCAGCTAGTTCTGATCCTGGCTCCATAGCTCTATGACCGTTATCTTTAAGAGAGAATTAATTAAATAATAACGCAGGCTTATTAGCCTGATGTCTTTTATTTAACCAAGTTTTCAGGTTAACAGTCTACATCTTACTGGTATGTGTTGTTTGCATGTTGCCTCCCCATCAGACTCTAATCTCTTTGAGGACAAAGACTGATTTTTGCCTTTTTTTGGTCCCCCAGGGTTAGCACAATGCTTTGGTACAATACGATGCCAAGTAATTGTAGGGAAATAGATGGAAGTGGGGGAAATTCCCTAATTGACCTCTTTCCTACTTTTGGGATCAGAAAAGGGAGAAAGAAGGGAGACAATGCTCTAAGAGAAGAGCCTTTTAGCTCTCCCCATCTTAGGATGACAGACTGGCCTCCTGAACACCTTCACTCACTTATTCACCCATCCATCCATCCATCCATTCCCTTGTTTGTTTTGTTTTCGCCTCAGCTTTTGTCCTTTCGGATTTGGGAGATTGACCTGGAAGTGATGATCTTGCATGTTTGGAAGATCAGAAGAGTGAGCTTCATGATGTTCAGGAAGGGTTCTACAGCCCCAAGTGCAGCATCCCTGCCTCAAGGATCAACCTTGGGGAGGAAGCCCAAGGATTACTGAAATAGTGGGTCATCTGGAAGTCAGTAACTGGTCAATAAACATTTATTAAGTGCCTACTATGTGCCAGGCACTGTGCTAAGTGCTAGGGAATACAAGGCGGGGGTGGGGGGGAAGACAGTCCCTGTCCTCAAGGAGCTTACAATCTATCTAATGGGAGGAGACAGATACCAATGGGCAAGGTGGGAGAGGGGAAGGTTTCTATTCCTACTTGATTAGGAGCCTGGTGGAAAAGCCAGAGATGTCCCAGAGCAGGGCAGCCTGGTGAAAAATGAGACATTTTGAGCTGGGCTCCCTCCTTCAAGGGAAGTTCATGGCTCCAGCCTCCAATCAGAAGGACAGAAGGGGGTGATGAGGCAGCATTCCAAGGTTGATGGACAGATGATGATAGAATCAGGCAGCTTTTGGACATGGAATTGGTGGGGCAGATACTATGTAGAAACCATATTAACTCTGAATGAGGCGAAGGTGAGGAGAACATAGGTTTACCTTGTGTCCCAAGAGATTCCCTTACTAGGCTTATATCCCAAGGAGCTCACCAATAAGAAGAAAATCCCCATTTATAGTAAAATATTTATTGAAGCACTTTTTGTGATAGTAAAAAATTGGAAAACAAAATTGATGCCCATCAGTTGGGGAATGGCTAAACAGATTGTGGTATGTAATGTGATGGAATATTACCATGCTGCAAGAAATGAACATAGAGAGGCATGAGAAGATTTACACAACCTGATGTAGAGGGTAGTATGTGATGGCAAGGAAACAGTATTACAATGACCACAAGGATGGAGATGGAAACACCAACCACCACAAAAGATCAAAGCAGGGTGGTGCAAAGTTACCAAGAGCCATCTGGCCCCCAAGGCAATCATGAGGAGACCCTCCCTTCCCTTCCCTACTCGTTGACAGAGGTTAGATGTCTATAGGCCTGGTACATTACCTATATTATGAGACTCCTTATTGGTTTGCTAATTTTTTCTCTTTAAAAATATTGTCTTCTGGAAATATGTTTTGCATGATTAAACATGTATAACCTATGTCAAATTACTTACCATCTCAGGGAGAGGGGACAGAAGGGAAGGAGGAAGAGAATTTAGAACTCAAAATTTAGGAAAAAACAAATACTAAAAATTAGTTTTACATGTGACTGGGGAAAAATAAAACACTATTAAAAATTAATCTTTATAAGGGATGACTCTCTGGAAAAGGGGATAAGAAGGGATCCTAGGAGACATTCCAGTAATGTAAAAAACAAAAGACATCAATAACAACTAAAAAAGAAGATAACATGTACTATATACTGCAAATTGTACATAATTGAGATTTATTTTACATATAATCTTTTTCTATTATGGAAATGGAGATTTGGGGAGACATTTATTAAATTCAGAATAAAAAAGAAAACTTCTAAAATAAAAAAAGAAAGAAGTCATTAATAGCTCCAATCAAAATTGTTGGCTCCCACAAGAATTTGCTGATCCCCAGGAAGGGTAGCCCAAAGAGAAAGGTGCATAGGTGGAGAAACTGCCCAGCAATCATTCCCAAAGACTCATGGTCCTAGTCAGATCCCAAATGGAGGACTGTGTTCAAGTCTTAGTATTTTGGGGAGGGGACAAAGGCTATGACATCTTAGTATCTAGAATGATGAAAGGATTTGCAATCATGCCTCAGGCGGACTCACTGAAGGAAGACTAAATAAGAGAAGGGATCTTGTCCTGAGGCATCTTGGATAAGTCACTTTAAAAAAAAATTCATTGGGCCTCAGCTTACCAAATTGTAAAATGAAGAATTTGGAATAGATCAGAGGAGTCACATGTACACTGGCAGTCCAAATCATATTGAAAGGTAATTGGAGAGAAGGAGGAAGAGAATTTGAAATTCAAATTTTATTTAAAAAAAAAGTTGAAAATGATTTTTACATGTAATTGGAAAAAATTTTAAAAAAAAATTTTAGGAGAGGCTTAGCGGTGCCTAAAACCAGGAATATCTGAATTCAAGTCTGACCTCAAACACCAGTCATGTGACCCTTGGCAAGTCACTTCATCTTGTTTACCTCAGTTTCCTCATCTATCAAATGAGCTGGAAAAGGAAATGGCGAACCACTCCAGTATATTTGCGAAGGAAACCCCAAATGGAGTCATGAAGAGTCAAATATGACTGAATAACAAACATTTTTAAAAAGGTAATTGCAAAATATTTAACAAAATAAATGAAAAAACAAAGAACATAGATAATGTTGATGGGTGGTTTTCTGAGTCAGTATGCTGCCAAGTATCCTTGGGTCTGGTTTAGTGACTCCTGTTTCTATTTGAATTTGACATCACTGGATTAGAGGACCTCAAAGTTCCTTCCAGCTCTCAATCTAAGGCTCTGGGATCCCAAGTCTCTGGGCCCCAGTTTACCCAATTGTAAAACGAGAGGTTTGGACCCTACAACCTCAAGTATTCTTATAAGTACACAGAAGAGAAGAGAAGGATGCTTAGTCACTTCCACATATCAACCTTTCAAATATTTAGGAACATGGGGTCACAGATTTAGGATTGGAAGAGATCTTAGAGATCATGGAGCTCATTTCCCTCACTTTACAGAAAAATAAACTGAGGCAAGAGAGTAATTTGTCCAAAGACATCAGGATGGTCAAGGTTCTGTTTGGCCCCAAGGGGCAGAGCTAACAGCAGTTGGTGGAGAGGGTGGGGCAGAGATGGAGTCTGAGAAAGGCAGATTTTGGCTTGATCTAGAGGAGACCTTCCTCCCAACATAAGCTGCTCAGGCTGTCCAGGGGAGCAGTGGGCTCCCCCTCTGCCCTCCCCAGAGATCTTCAAACAAAGTCTTGGACAGGTACAATCAACCAGATAATGAACACATATTAAGTGCCCGCCATGTACCAGGCAGTGTGCTGAGCGCCACACATGTCTTGGCAGGTACAGGATGATCTCAACAGCCTTCCCAGCTCTGAGATTCTATGACTGTAACCAGGACTCAGCCCCACAGCCAGTTCCTGAAGGGGAGTTCCCAGGGAGCTGCCAATTGTTCTTCCTGGCGAGCAATGGGAACTCTCATTCTTGAAATCCATTCACAACTGAGCAGGATCTCATTATTTTTTTCCCCAAGCCCATTTTAGTAGAGGTAGGGTGGAGTAGCGGATGGAGCACTGAACTTGGAGTCAGAAAGACTCCTCTTATCAGGAGACTGGGACTGTCCTACAAGTGAATCAATCAACAAAAGCATTTATTAGTCACCTTCTACGTGGCAGGCACTGTGCAATCTGATCTAATCCAACGAAGATTTTTTAAAGCATCTACTAAGTGCAGGGCACTGGAGGACTTCACAGGCAGAGGAAAGTTGAGGCTACAGAGGTGGAAAAAAAATCAGATGATTTAAAATGTGCCAAAGCAACAGGCCAGCTCTGAAGGGGTCTATGATTCTACCACGGCATGAAATTCCTGGAGGGGACAGTCATTCCACTAATGCAGTCTAGCAACTGCTTTATAATTCATGGTCTCAGAGAGTTGTCTGGGGCATTGGGATGTTCAGTGACTTGTCCATCGTTACAGTGTGTGTTAAGCAGATGGCTGGACTCAAATCCAGGTTTTCCTAACTCCTGGGCCAAATTTATGATTCCTAACTCAGGCTACCTTTATGCCAAGCAGAAGGGATACAAATTCTGTGGCTGTGACTCAGTGGATCAGTTTTACAATAAGAGGGAAAGAGGCACATTCTCTATTTAAAAAAAGGGAGCAAAGGTCAAGGTCATATATCAAAAGAAGATGGTGGGACAATGAGGCAGTATGAGAGGAAATTCCAAGTCATAGTCACAAGACAAAAAAAAACAGAACAAAAAACCAAGAAGCAATGTGACCACTTCCTCCAGTTGGGATGTTCATTTTTTCAGCCATGTCTGACTCTCCATTATCCCTTTTGGTAATTTCTTGGCAGAGATCCTGGAGTGGTTTGCCATTTCCTTCTCCAACTTTTTTGACAGATGAGGAAACTGAGGCAAACTCAAGTGACTGGTCCAAGGTCACAAAGCTATTAAGTGTTGGAAGTCAGATTTGAACTCAGGTCTTCCTAATTCCAGGTCCAGCACTCTATCCGTCGAGTTACCTTGCTGCCCTATCCACTTCGGATAGAGCTCCATCAATGCATATGGTCCCATCATTGAGGCTGTCCAAAGCAAAGTTCAAATGGGAGAGAGGTTCCCTATGAATTACTAAATCTTCTAGATTGGGGTTCTTTTCCCCTATCTAACTTGATTTTCAAAATCCTTTTTGAGCTCTTCCATGGCCTGAGCTCATTGGATATCTATTTCAGATGTTTGGGATACAGAGGCCTTGACTCCTATGTCTTTACCTGATGGTAAGCATTGTTCTTCCTCATCAGAAAGGAAAGGAGGAAACATCTGTTCACCAAGAAAGTAACCTTCTATTGTCTTATTTTTTTTCCCTTTTTCTGGGCATTTTCCCAACCAGTTACTTGACTTCTGAGATTCCTCTTCACCCCTGGCTAGTGCTTGGGGTCTGAGATTCAAATGCTGCTCCCCAGCCTCAGGGCTTTCAGTGGCAGGCCTGGCTGCTATTCAATGTGAGCTTAAGTTCTGATGCTCAGGTGGGGGAAGGGCCACCTCCCAGGTTCAGTTCCCTGGTTTTATGTGGAGTTTATGTGGAGACCTTCAGTAATGGACTCGAGCTCCTGCCTGCTCCAGGAGTCTCTTGCTGCCTGCTGCCTCTGCTGCTGCCTCCCAAGGGGGCCTGAGTTATGGAGACACTCCACTCCCCTCTCGGCCAGCCCAGAAGTCTCTCTCACTTACCTGTGCGCTTATGGGTGGAGGGACCTTCGTGGCCACTGGAGATTCCGTCCCTGAAGCCTGCTCGGATCTGCTCCTCTCGGTGCCATGCGGCCAGGGAAGGGCTAGGTTCCGCTCCTGTCTGGTGTGCAATGGACCTTTGGAGTTGGTTTTTCAGGGCTCTCTGGAACGGAAATCTCCTTCACTTCGTTGCTGTGCAGCTTCCACTGCTCCAGAATTTGTTGGGAGTTCTTTTTACAGGAAATTTATGGACTGTGGGTTCGGAGCTAGCATATGTGAATCTTTGTACTCTGCCATCTTGGCTCCTCCCCTAAATTGAGGTTCTTAACCTGGGGTATACAAATACATTTTAAGGGGTCCATGAACTGTGAAAAGATTATTTTCATTAACTTTTGGTTTCTTTTGTCATCTTATCTATTTTATTTTGTACATTGAAAAATAGTATTCTGAGAAGGGGCCCATAGACTTGACTACATTGTCAAAGAGCTCTATGACACAAAATGGGTTAGTAACTCCTGCTCTCCATGGTTCTGGAAATGCATCAAGCCTTGGAAAACTCCCAAATGAGATCCAAAATCAAACCACTCCATGGAGTTCTATCTAACTATCCGCATAGGAAAAACCAAGTGGATGAACAACGCCTATTGTTTGGACCAGGGAAAAGGAAGCCACAAATCTACACACAAGGAACCCTGTGGGCTGCATATTGACTTAGTTTTAACATGTAGTGTTATCTATATTTTACTACATTTTTATTTATTTTGTTAAATATTTCCCAATTATATTTTAATCTGGCTCGAGTGTTGTAAGTTGACACTTCTGGTGCAGCTGAAAGGATGGTCTATCATTCAAGTTCAGTGGTACACACGCATTGGACAGACTTTTTGCATGATTCAGCTCCAGAATTGAATGACAAAAGGAGAGCAAAATGGTGGTTTTTGGCTTCAGCATCTCTGAAAAAAAGGAGACTCTTTTTTCATCATATTCCTCTGGCAATGCATCATGGGTATGAGAAGCTGAAGGTTCCAGTTACCCACATGGCACTGAGGAGGTGCCTGGCAAGTGCAATATGCAAGCAGCATATTATCAATAAAGATTGTTGAAGAGAAGTGGTGTCTGAGTTGTCATCCAGATATGGGAACCAGAAAAGGAAGCAGATCACAATGACCAGAGAACTGCCAGACAGCCCGCCCACTCTCTTAGAGTCTACACAGGGCCTAGAGTTTCAGCCAGTAGAAGTTTAAGGATCATACATCTAAGCTGGGAAGCACCTCAGAGACTAGATCCCAGCCCTTAACCCACCCGCTCCCAATTTTATAAATAAGGAAACTGAGACTCAGGGATATGAAGTGACTTGCCCAAGGAGTGAGCTGAAGAGCCAGGGTTTGAACCCATGTCCTGTGATTCCAGATCCATCCCCCTTCTACCTAATCATGCTGCCTCCCTGTCTTTATGGGAGGACAGAGGAAAAACCCGTCCGGGACAGGTGGGTCCTTCCTGCCCCAGAAGGAATACAACCATCACTTGTCATCACTCATAGACCATGATCTAAGAGAGATGAGGGTGGACTGAGGTGGTCAAAGAATGGGGTGGTGGGATGATAGGGCTGAGCCTTGAAGGATGGATGGATAAGCAGAAAAGAGATATCATCTCAGTGTGAAGAGAAGCAAAAAAGCATGCAAGAGCTCACATTTTTAGAGCATTTTAGAGTTTGCAAAGCCTCTCTGTGGGGTACGTATACAGGAAGTGTTATTATTCCCTTCAGCAACAGGGAGCTCACTACCTCTCCAGGTAGCCCATTGCTCTCTGGGACAGCTCTCATTATTAGCATGGTTTTCCAGACATCACATGCCTTTTCTGGAACTTTTAACCATGACTCCTTGCCCTGTGGAGCAAGGTGTCCTATCTCTCTTTGTCCCTAATAATCCTTCAAATATATGATAACAAAGATGAGTTTCATCGAAATCATTTCTTCTCCGGGCTGAATATCCCCAGAGAAGCCATCCTCACCTGACCCAGATTCTTGGTCCCTCCCTAACCTGGTGGTAATGGGTAGATCAGTTTCATCCAGGAAGGATGAGACCTTTGAGATCCAATTAGCAGAAAATTCTGCAGTCACCTGCAGTGGGAAGGGCTGTGAATCTAGGATACTCCTTGAACCAGGTGATTAGTCAGGATTTCTGGACCACAGCAAGAGATGCTCCAGAGCCTGTGAGTATGGGAAAATTTTTTTTTTTTGGAAAACACGACTGGAGGTGGTAAGGAGACATATATCATGTTTGTGAAAGCTGGAGTTAAAAGATAAGGACTGAGGAAGAACACTGGAAATTAGAGGAATTAGCAAAGGCACTAAAACAAAGAATGAAAACGAATTTGTAGAACACACAATGGAAGAAAAACTCAATGGAACACAAAAGGGGATGGGGAAGAGAAAATAATGAAACAGACTTACAACTAGCGGGAGGGAAGAGGAACTCTCTGAAACATTGGAACTTCTACCCAAATACTTGCATGCAAGAGATGTGCTCATTTACAAGCCATTGATTCATTAAAGCAGGCCCCGAAGGGCTTCTCATGAGTAGTGCCATAGAGTCTGCTTCTACTGCAACCTTCAGATAATGTGATCAAGTTGGTGTTTTAGCTTAAGAAATTTGCAGAACCATCAATTTAGAGCTGGGAGGGAATCTTAGATGCCGTCAAGTTGAACCCCCTCATTTTACAAATAAGGATATTTAGGCACAGAGAGGTTAAGACTTTCCCATAATGACACAGGCACTAGGGATCTATGGTGGGATTGGAACCCAGGTCTTCCTTATTCCAAGTCCAGAGTTCTATCTACTACTCCATACTGCCTTAGAGGAGGTCAGTAGTATTCAAATTCTGTGAAATCGGGAGAAAGTGGGGAGGTGTCAGGTGGAACAAATACTTCTTATAAGCCTCATTTCAGTATCATGGAGTAGAAAGAATTTTGAATAAGATATGACTTATAATCCTCTACTCACTTATCAACGTGGCCCTGGGCAAGTCATTGAGTTTCCTTATCTGAAAAAAAAAATAGAATTAGACTATGACTCTAGGTACTCTTATACACTGGAAAGAGCCCTGGTTCTAACGTCAGAGGACCTAGGTTTGACTCCTATCCCTGTCACTTTATTAGGGGCAGCTAGATGGTACAGTGGATAGAGTGCAGGGCCTGAGTCAGGAAGACCGGAGTACAAATCTAGCCTCAGACACTTACAAGGCTGTGGGACCCTGGACAAATCACTTAACCCAGTTTGCCTTACTTTCCTCATCTGTAAAACAAGCTGAAGAAGGAAATGATAAACCATTCCAGTATCTTTATCAAGAAAACCCCAAATAGGGTCACAAAGAGTCAGACACGACTGAAAAATGACAGATTAACAAGCAATCTCTTATAGTTCCAGGTCTATGATCATATTACCCCAAGGCCTCTGAGCTCTTGGGCCTGTGAGCATACTCTTTGGGAATGTCTTCCTCATTCCAATATGGAGAAATTCTATCCAGTACAAATTAAGAATCCTAGAATCTTTTAACTGTGCTCTTCCAAAATATAGGTACATGTCAGACGATGGCCGAATGTCTCCCCAGGGTTCTTATCTTTCTTACTTGAGCAACCAACTCTGTATTATTGGTCATAATCTGGTTTTATTGCTAGTAACATTCCTGAAATTTTGTCTACCATACTCTACTTTGTTATATTACTGATTGCCTTCCTATGTTGCAGCTTCATAAAATGCGTAACTGGGTTTTTACTGAAGCCTGGGGTGTTCTGTGTGCTTCGGTGTCGTGCTGGAGACGTGACATCTGAGTAGGGGAGAGAATACTGAGCCAAGGCTGAATATCTGGGGAAAGATGGAGTTGGTTTGAAAGGTTGTTCAGGAGACATGCGCTTGGAGATGTATGATCCCAGGTATTCTCCCAGAGAAATGGAGAGAGAAAAAAAGAGACATGCTTACCCTCATCAAGAAACTCAAGAACTGTTGCCTGGATTTGTAGACTCTCTGAGCTAGCAGGGACCTCAGCAGCACCTGGCCAAGAATCCTCTCAGCCTTTCCAATCAGTGGTGATCTAGCCTCTGCTTGGAGACCTCCAATAAGGGGGTCTTCTCCAAGGTAGCTTGTTCTACTTCTGGGGAGCCCTAACACCCAAATGCCCACCCGCACCTTCATCACTTCCTTCAACTGGCCTCCAAAGGGCACAGGCTGAAAGCTCTTCCACCACTGGGATGCCCTCCTCTGGACATTCTCTAGTTTATCAACTAATGCTACATGATTGTTGAAGAAACAACGGGGACTGCTTTACTTGGAGGAAAGGAGACTTTTCTGGCTGTGCCCTCAAGTGTTGGCAAAGCTGTCATAGGGAAGAGGAATTAGCTCCATTCATCCTGGCTCCAGAGAGGAGATTTAGGCTTGATGTCACAAAATGCCTAAAAGTCAGAGCTATCCCAAAGAGGAAAAGGCAGGTAGTGAGTTCCTCATTATTGAAGGTCTTCAAGCAGATGCTAGAGGGGACCATGCCACAAGAGAATCAAATGAAGGAACTGGGGGGATTTAGACTGGGGAGAAAAAGCCTCAGGTTGGAGGAGATAGCCTTTTTCAAGTATTTGAAGGGCTTTTCCTAGGGAAGACTTCTTTGTGCTTGGTCTCATAGGGCAGAACTTAGAACAACTGGTGGAAATTACAGAAAGGCAGATTTCACCAAGAGGCAAAGAAAACTTATTTCTAATTAAACCACCACCAAATGGAACAGATCCTGGTAGGGGGATAGCCGAAGAGCTGACACTTTTATGAAGTACTTTAAAATTAATGAAATACTTTACTTACACTGATTCATTGGATTCTTACAAGGAATCCACGAAGTTAGGTACTATAAGGAAACTGAGACTGAGAAAATAAGTGACTTGCCCAGGGTTGCTGAGCTGGTATCTGAAGCAGGATTTGAACTCAAATCATTCAGACTCCAAGTCCAGTGTGCTCTCCCTTGTACCAGAATTCCCCTCTCCATCCCTGGAAGTCTGGAAGCAGATGCTGGATGCCGGCTGGTCAGAGACCCCCTCCAGGTACCTGTCGGATCAGATACCCTCCAAGGTCCCTTCCAGCTTCATGATTCTGTTACTTCCTAATTATCTGACACCCCAAGTCTTCCAGTTACTCATGAGGCAGCCTTAGGCCAATCACTTCCTTCTCTGAGTGGAGACAGAGGATCAGACTTAATTCTGGAAGGGCCATTAAGTCCAATCCAAGTAACCCACTCATTTTATGGATGGGGCCAAAATGCTCTTGTCTGACATTCAAAGCCTTGCCTCAGCTGACCCCCTCTTCCCTCTCCAGTCTTCTCACACCCAACTCCCCAACACATATTCTTTGATCCAATGACACTGGTCTCCTTCCTGTTCCATGAGCAATATCCTCCATCTCCCAGCTATGGGCATTTTCACTGGTGTCCCCCATGCTCAGAAGGCGTCATTCCCCTTATTCCCCACTTCCCGGCCCCTCTCCCCCCCGGCTCCATCTGCCTCCTAGTTTTCCTAGATTCAAGTATCAACTCAAATTCTCTTTTCTCCAGAAAGTTTTCCCTAAGCCCTCTGAATTCTAGGGTCTTTCTCTGTTGATTTCTTATCTATCTAGCCTATAACTTCTTGCATATATTTGCTTACTTTTGTGTTCGCTCCTCCATTAGACTATAAACTTAAGAGCAGGAACTTGGCACTGAGAGAACAGATAATTGATAATCAATCTCTTGGGGAGATTCAGAGCTCTCACCTTCTTCCAAATTCCTGATTTTAAAAGGTTCAGTCCCTTGAAGGACATCACTGATAATGAGATTGCAGTAACTCTCCTCTTCTTGGTCGGACCCAATCCAACTTTACAAGGAATTTAACCTAAAGTGGGGAAGCTCATGGTGTTCTACTCAAGCTTCTGTGTAGATAGATCCTTTGGTGTAGCTAGCCCAAGGCTGGGAGTGGTCTGAGTAGGGAGAGAGATTTTCCACATGACGTCACTCTCAGCTCCTCACTGGAAGGGTATATAAACTGTAAGCCTGCCCCTTTGATGGTCTTCAGTCTAAGAGAGATGACCAAATGACCATTTTTTAAATTAATAACCTGCTGGCCTTATTAATAAAATGGTCAAATGATCCGGAAACTGTGTCTCAAAACTTTTTAATCAGCATGGCAGTGTCAGGCATTTTATAGCTGCTTAATAAAGATTTATTGACTGATTCATCATTCTAGGTTTTTTTAAAAATCACATTACTTATCCCAGTGGCCTACTTTGCTGACCTTGGCATTCCTACCTCCATGCTTTTGCATAGGCTATCCCCCACACCTGGTATGCCCTCCCTCCTCACCTCTACTTCTTACAATTAATCTCTCACTCCTTTTAGCATTCAGGTTAAGTTCATGTACCAGCTTCTACAGGAGGGCTTTCCTGATTTCCTCTGTTTGTTCTTGCTTTCTCCTGCCTCCAATTTTCTTATATCTACTCATCTGTTTATGTGATGCACTGCCACCTCACCCAGAATGCCATCCACCTGAGCACAGGGGCTCTTTTCAAACCTTGGTCCGGTATCCCTAGTACCTAGCACAGTGACTGGAATGTATTCATGGATGCTTGTTGAGTTGAATCATATGCACTCAACTAGGATTCAGTAGGATCTGTTGGGTTTCAAACCCAAGCCCTCTGACTCTAGAGGCTCTGTCCACTGAGTTTTGTTGCGTGAAACTTACTTGTTGTTACTGAGTCATTTCAGTCCTGTCCGACATTCTGTGACCCCTTTTGGGTTTTTATTTTTGGCAGAGATACTGGAGTGGTTGACCATTTCCTTCTACAACTCATTTTACAGATGAGGAAATGGAGGCAAACAGGGTGAAGTGACAGGGTCACACAGCTAGGAAGCATTTGAGGCTGGATTTGAACTCAGAAAGAGGAGTCTTCCTGAACACAGTAGGAGCAAAATGAACATTCGATGAAATCGCAATGGAGGTGCGTTTATTGAATTGGAGCAGTGAATTGGACAAAGGTCTGTCTTTCCTGGATCAATCGATGCCGTTTGAGGCATCCTAAGCCTCTGGGTGGGTTCCTGTGTCCCCTGGATGAGACAGAATGAATGGGGTCTGAGTCATGAAGCCTTTCTGCAGACAAGCACTGAATTTTCTTCTTGCCAGGATCAAAGACATCACAGACGCCTGGACTGGAGAGAGGGGGTGTTAATAGGAAAGGCTCAGTTCCTGGGGGATTCGGCAGATCCTCAGATCTCTTGCCAGAAGGAGACTTGCTATGAACTTTCTGCTCAGTCTCAGGTAGCCAGCGAGGTTCCAGCTTGGGCTGAGGCGGCATCTACAAGCGTCTTCTCCTTGAGAGTGATTAGGGAAGTCAGGGGGCATTTCTCAGATACTCTGATCCACCCAAAGCCCTGCTCTGGGGAGGTCTGCCATGGCACCGGGGGTCAGGAGGTCTTCTGGCTTAGTCTTTCAGGAAACAGAAGGTAAAATTGGTCAGCAGAGAGGGGAAGGCAGGCTTATCTTCTTCCAAGCCAGTTCCCATCAAAACAGCATTTGAAAAATTGCTCTCCCAAGGCCTGGAGAGACCTTGGAGGGCTGGCTTCTTTAAATGGTGGCTCTGCCTTCAAAACTTTGCGCTGGTAATCCTCAGGTGTGCTGCACTTTCTCTCTTTGTCCAATTTCCTGGACTCAGAGACACAGTTAATGACAAGTAGATAGAGTAGGGGATCCCATTTACCCGCCCAGAGTCTATTCAATAAGCAAGAGGTTTGGGGATGTGGTGGTCCCTTTAAACCTTAGAGCATAGGAGAAATGAATGAAAATTAAGGGCTGGCTTATTATGTCAATCAAAGTGCCAAGGGGACAGCTAGACCTGGAGTCAGCAAGATCTGAGTTCAAATTTCAGACACTTCTTAGCTGGGTGACCCTGGGCAAGTCACTTCACTCTGTTTGCCTCAGTTTCTTCACTTGTAAAATGAGCTGGAGAAGGAAATGGTAAACCAGTTCTGTATCTTTGCCAAGAAAAAACCCCAACGGCATCACAGAGAGTCGGCCATGACTGAAGAAATGATTAAACATCAGTGAAAATGCCAGGCATGCAAAAATAAGGGAGGCAGTCTCTGCCTCGATTGTAATAGGGAAAGACAATACATTCCCATGTAGGGGAGAAGAGTGGCCAGGGAGGGATTGCTCTTGGGAGTCACTGGGACGGTGAGGGAGAATCAGTCACTGGTGACTGAGTAACATGACCTTTCCAGGAACAGAGGTGACTATTTGATTACAGTTCCCAGAATTAGCATCCTTCTTATTCAAATGAGGCTGAGTTTGATCCAGTCCAACCCAGACCTGACTCCAGAGGGTTCAAAGCTTCCTTTGCTTGAGAAAGCCCAAGGATCCCTTCTTAGAAGAACCTTTCAAATTCATAAAATAAACTCAAATGCATTACAAAAGAAACTGAAATAAATTTGAGCTAAAAACTAAACTAAAATAAATAAACTATGAAATAAAGATATTAATTTTCCCCCATTCAAGTTTATGCACCCTTGGAAGTTCTCAGACCCCAAGTGAAGGACCTCTGTGGTATACATGACCATCATCCAGCCCTTGCTTGGAGCCCACCACCTCCCAAGCCAGTCTGGGACACTCTGGATCAGTTCTCCTTGCACAGAAGCTTTTCTTGACATTCAGACTCAATTACCCTTCTAGTTCCCGGGTCTCTCCTCTGGGGCCAAACAAACAAGGGTAACCCTTCTGCCCAGTGGTGACCTTTCATGTAACAGAAAGGATTTCTCCCTCGAGGTGGTCCTGGGCCACCAGGAAAGCCAGCCTGATTTGGAAAAGAGCCCTGAATCATTGGAGAGAAGCAGTGCTATATTAGTGAACAGGGTGCTGAATTTGGAATTAGAAAGACCTAGGCTCAAATCTCATCTCAGATACTACTGCATCCTGTGGAAGATGTGTAATCTCTCTGCTTCAATCTCCTCATCTGTAAAATGGGTGTGATTTCTATCCTCCCTACCTCATGAGGGTGTGTGTTAAATGAGCAAGTGATTTGGACACCCCAGGCAAGCAGAAAGAATTATGCAAATACAAGACATTCCCTCTGCCTTACTGGAAAGGAAACTGAGGCATGACGGCCAGGGAGGTGAGAAGCTTGCTGCCGGCTTCTGGTCTGGTCACATTCTGCTCAGTTCTGGACACCTCATCTCAGGAAGCTCCTGAATAAGCTGGGGAGTGTCCAGAAAGCCCAAAGAAGGGCCTTCACTGCACGTGAAGATCAGTTGAAAGAGCCCTGGAGGGAGGAAGCATCACTGATGTGTTTGAGTCTTTGAAGGGCGGTCACATGGAGGAGGGATTCATCTGGGTCTGCTCGGCTAAAGAGGGCAGAACAGAAGCCCTGGGAAGTTCTAGGGAGGAAAGTTTAGTCTAGATCTTAGGGAGACCTTCCAACAAGTCAGACCTGTCTGAATGGGGAATGCATAGCCTGGGAGGAGGTAAGCTCCCCATTCCTGGAGGTATCCAAATACAAGCAGGATGGCTCTTTGTTGGGAACAGTGTAGAGGGGATTCAGATGCTCTGAGGTCCCTCCTGGCTCTGATTCTAGGCAGCAACTTGTCCAGGGCCTTTTCAAAGGTGCCTTACTGTGTGCACAATGACCCTAAGGCCCTGCTATGCATGATTTGACTGTTCCCCTAGTGATTAAGCCAACCAGTGGGAAGCAGTCTGCCAAGTGGCATTTAAGGCCTTCCTTCCAATATGCCTCAGGTAGGGAGAGAAGCACTTCAGGTGGCAGCAAAAATGGACTTTTGGGTGGTCATATGGCCCAGCCCATGGCCAGGCTTCAGTCACTAGGCAGCCCTTACCAGCACTGACCTGGCGCTCACCCACTCTGGAACCCAGGGCTAGGAGGAGAGCCAGAAGCCGGCCTGACTAGCTAAAGGCTGATGAGTCACTGACCCAACTCTGCGAGGGAGCTGGATGCCAAGAGCTTACTAGGGGCATTAGGAAGGAATGTCAGCTAATTCCTTCATTCCATCTGAATCTTCTGCAAAGCCAAGTGAGGTGAGCTACACCTCCCAATCTCATCACCTTTGTTTATCCATTGGCACAGCTCCTAGTAAGGGCTTGTCTCTGGCTGGGCCCCCCTCATCCCATCCCCCTCTTCTTCCTCTCTCTCTTTTTGCCTCCCTTCTCCTATCTCTGCATCAGTGAGGATCCCCCACATCCCCACAGCAGAGGGCTAATGCCACCATCTTCCATAGGTCCCTCTTACCCTCCTGAAATATCCGACAGGACTCCTCTGTGTCTACAAGATAGGCTGTCATCCTGGCTCTGCTTCATTTCTGTTATGTTTGAATTTGTAAATACTTATATTTCAGCCAACATTCAAATCAATTCAGGCAGGTCAAATACTGAGACTGAAGCGGAACAATTTTAGCCATATAATGAGAAGACAGGACTCATTGGAAAAGACCCTGATGTTGGGAAAGACTGAAAGCAAAAGAAGGGGATGGATGGCAGAGGATGAGATAGAGAGATGGTATCAGGGAACAACGAACACGAGCGAGCTCAGACAGACTTTGGTGGAGGACAGAAGGGCCTGGAGTGCTATGGTCCATGGAGTCACGAAGGAGGCTATGATAACAACAGCAAACTTTCCAGGGTTGTTTCAAGAACCAAATGACTAATGTATGTGATGTACATTGCAAACGTTAAAATACTATACAATGTGATTTCTTATTATTAGCTATTATATGCTTCTGATCAAACTCAGAGAAACTGCTTTTTCTTGCTGCCTCAGTTTCCTTATCTACGAAATGGGGGGGACAGAATGAGATGACCTCTAATCCCCATTCCATTGGGACATCTTTGAACCCCAATCCTAGCAAAGAATTCTAGTCAATTATTTGCCATTTATGTATTTTTTTTAATGTTAGCTCATCTTAGGGGTGCAACTTATATTTAGAACAATATAGCTCTTTCTTTGCAGGAAATACCACAGTTGTACATAAAATGGCCCATGATCAGATAATCAGAATGGCAAACGGTTGCCAGTACTGGGAAATCTCAGCTGTTCCCCCCTCAAATGCAAGACACTTCTGGGCTGGACTACAGGCTCCCCAAAGCCTCCTGCCAATTTAAGAATGTCACATTTCCTAAGTGAACCCATGCTGGGACCTGAGAAATGGGAGGCCCTGTCCAGTCTGCCACCGCTTTACCAGGTGCAGCTAGCTCAGCCCTTGGGAAGGGGGACTGAATGTCTCCTCCTTCCCTTCCTGGGGAACTATCTTCTCTCCCGACCTCGTCCCAACCTATCTGTCACCTGGAGGCTGTGGGAGCAAGGATGGGGTGGAAAGGAAGGGAGAAGACAGGAGTCGGGGCCCCTAGGGACTGGGAGGTAGTCAGAGGAAAGGCGAGCAATGACAAGGTCTCATCCTGCAATGTCTGTTCATCCACCAAATGTTTATTAAGCCCTTGACCTCGTGCAGGGTGGGCCTTGTTGGGCGCTCTGGGGAACTAGAAAGTTAGGTAAGACATAGAGACATAGTCCCTGCTCCATGGAGCTTACAGGCTATCAGAAGGATAAGAAGTCACCAGAGGTGGCTAGAGGACAGAGTATTCCATAAGTGCATTAAAGAGTTATAAAACAAAGTGCTCCGTGAGGGGAGGGTGAAAGGTGATATCAGGACAGGCTTCCTGGAGGAGGTGGTGTTGGAATTGGGCTTTGAAGGGTGGGTCTAAAGTCAACAGGCAAAGAGGGAGAAGGAAGACATTTCCAGCATCCAGAAGAGTTGTGAGCAAAGGCACAGGTGTTTAGGAGGCAGCATGGCTGATCAGTTGGACAGGAAAGCGAGGTGCACCCCCCTCCCCAGGAAAGAAGTCAGTGACAGCAAAGGGGATGGAAGACAGGCCAGCTCAGCTCCTTCCTTCTTCCTCCCCAATGAAGACCAGCCACTGTGACTGCCTCTCACTTCACTGTCTGCACTGACCACCTGGCCCCCAGCCACCATGGCCATGGGACGTCCCTTGTGGGGTCGGTGGTCTTGTGTGTGTGTGTGTGTGTAACAATGCACCCTTGAGTGTGTGTGAGCCCCATGAAACCAGATCCCCAGCCCCTACCCCAACCCCTGGAGCATCACATGATGTGTGTGGATGTGCTGGCCCTCCCCAGCTCATCTGTAAACTCGGGGGTATGAGTCACGGGTTGGGCACATCCTGTGACATGTCCCCCCATAGTGCCCTGTTCAGAGCTATAAAAAGAGGAGCTTGTTGGTTGAATGAATGCTGGTGGGGGAGGGACAAGAGACTGGGATGTTTCTGCCGAGAAGTCTTCAAGGGGAATGGAAGCCATGACATCGCTGACAGAGCCCCCAGGTGTTGAGCAGTTGGCACTCCCAGATCATCTGAGTCCTTTGGAGAGCCTCGGCTGGGAAGGTGCAGTTCACAGTGCTGTGCCGAGATGCTGGAGAGAAATGGGGACTCTGATTGGACAAAGAGCTGCACTAACTATGAGGAGGGAAGGCTCCAAGGTCATCTGCAAAGGGCCCAGAACCAGGGTGAGGGGGGAGCCAGCTGGCACCCTCTCCTGCATCCTAAGTGGTGCAGAGAGAACGCAGGCCCATGCAGAAACTGCTATTGATTTTCACTTGTGAGGGTTGATCTAACAAAGCTCATTCGTCAAGTGCCTGTCTGCCTCTCCAGTTAATATGCTCATCTCCAACGTGGGAGAATAAATCGTCTTCGTCCAGGGGGTGATTTGTCAGAGCTGGGGTGGGCAGGGGGTTCCCCGCAGAGCAGCGCTAATGGAGTTCACTCAGTGGCCAGAGTTGAAATCAGCTCCCTTAGAAAACCCTCTCTCTCTCTCTCAGGCGCCCTTGGCTACAAGCACTGACCATATTATTTACTACCAGCTGAGGCCAGGGTAGGGGAAGGCAGGAATCAGAGGTGATTTGTGCCCTGGGCCTGCTGGCAGCTATTGTGGACAGGCTGGCTAGAGGAGGGGCCACCCATCGAGCTTCTCTGCTGCTGCTTCTTCCCTCCCCCCAATCATCCTGGGGGGTTTCTACACTCTCGGATTCCCTCCCATCTTATTTCCAAGTGGTGGGGATTGCCAAGAGCCCTGGTCTGAGAATCGAGAGGCCTGGACACTAAATCAAATGGCCTAATCCTTTCTCTCTGGGGGCCTCAGTCTCCTCCTCTGTAAAATGGAAAAAAGATCACCAGGAAGACTATGCCATCAAACATGACAGACAGGTAAAACTTGAGAAAACTCTCACCCATGGTGCACACAGGAAGTATGAGTATGAGTGCTTCCTGCTGTGGTCGAGGCCCAGGAGCTGGAGTAGGGGATGGAAGGGGGCTGCTGGCCCTGCACAGACAATGCCAATGGCTTCAGAGAGTTTATTTGTGGGTCTTATGTACAGAATTCTTGCCACGCCCTGCAGGAGGAGGAAGGCCTGTCGGGGGTCCCAGGGGGGTCCTGTGGACTACCCGCAACATGTGCTCGAGTTCGGCAGCCCTGGAGTCAGGTCACTGGTGGATAAGGCACTCGGTGGTCAGAGGGAAGGATCCTGGAGTCGGCCACTGGCCCTGGCTCACCCTGGGCCTGAAAGCCCTTCTCTGGGGCCTACACAGCGGACACATCCTGGAGGGGAAGACAACACGCTCTCTGGCCTAGGTACAAATGTTGGTGGGGAGGCCTGGAGGAGCAGTTGGAATCACAAATGGCCTTGGGTCCAGTGCTTTGGCTAGAGGGGAGGGGCCCAGTCTGGCAGCAGTACTTGTTTGGCTGCCCCTCCGAAGGGGGTGGGGGAGAAGGGGGAGGAGGAGGGATGCTCTCAGGATGGGATCATGCCTTTGGTCCTCTTCCTGTCTGCCATGAGCCGCCGGTTGTGATTGGCCCTCGCCCCCTTGTTGGCTTCCTTCCTCCGGCGCTCCTGAGTAGTCTCCCGGCTCTGCCCGTGGCCCCGTGGGTTGCCAGCAACTACTGAAGAGTTATCATGCCTGTACCTGGGCAAGAGAAGCACCATCAGCCATCTGTGCCCTACTCCCCTCCAGGGTTGTGGATTTGGAGGTACATGCTGGGGGAGAAGGATGCTGCTCAGGCCTCCTTATGGGGGGCTGAAAGGTGAGGATGACCTTTAGGCCTTCACCTTGGTCCAAGTTCTCTGATTTGTAAAATGGAAAAAGCCAGGCTTTCAGAACCAAGGAGGTGAGTGCAGGGCACTTTGGGAGAAAAGGGCACCATGCAGCCAGGACACAGGTCAGGAAAGACCAGGGCAAGGAGCTACCCGAGGACAATAGCACACCTTCAGGGCCAGCACTGAGAGGACCCAGGGCCCTCTGTGAATATGGCAGAGGGAGGCAGCTGGGTCTAGGATTCAGGAGCTGCTGGAGCAGCCTGCCTGCCCCTCCCCGCCAACCTGTCTTGCTCACCCCCTCCGGGCCAGGTAGGCCATCCGCTGGGCTTCTGCTCGCTCCCTTAGCACAGCTGGGTCCTGCACAAAATGGTCTGGCTACAGAAGGAAGAGGAGACACACTTTTGAGCCACGAGACAAGATTTCTTCCCTGCATGACAAATCCTCCAGGATGCCCAGGACCCAGTAGAGGAGAACAGAGCATCCGTGGGGCCGTCAATGTGAATCAGAGGTTAAGTGACTCACTCAGGGTCACACAGCTAGTCAGGACTTAAGGCAGGATTGGAACTTGGGTGTCCCTGACAAGAAGCCTTCCCCAACGATGCCCCAAGGTAAAAATGCTGACTCCCTTCTCCAGCTTCTTCTGAGACTCTGCCCAAACCTCTCCCAGGCGCTGAGTTCCCCTTTCCTCAAGGATTCAGGACTGTGAGGTCCCCCCCAAAACCCATCCAGCCCAACTGGCCAGGACTGTGCCTGCTCCCGTCTCCCCCAAGGCCGACCTATCCCAGAGGGGCCTTTCTAGCTCTAGCACGGAGCACAGGCTTTGCACAAAGGATGCTCATTATACCAGCTAACATTTATCTAGAGATTTCCAGCTGACCCGGCCCCCTACATAATCATCTTGCTCAGGGGCCACCCTGTGGGATAGATGCTCTTATTACCCTATGGTACAGAGGAGGAGACTGAGGTAAACAGAATTTAAGTGACTTAAACAGGATAGATGCTAGAAGGTGTCTGAGGCAGGATCTGAGCTCGGATCTTCCCACCCAAATGAGACCAGATTTGTAAAAGCACTCAGCATGGTGCCCCACACACAGTAGGTACTCTATAAATGCTTATTTCTGTTCCACCTTCACCTCAGTTTCTATGAGGCTGGGCAGAGTCGAAGAAGCCCAGGGTGGCTTTGCTAGAGGAGTCTAGGCTCTAGTCCTGCAGCAGCACCTTGGATAGCTCCCTTGCTGACCCATATGATGAAGGACCTTTAAGATCCCTCCTCTCCACAATGGCCTGTACTTTTTAGACTCACAACCACTGGAAGTACCAAGATCAGGTGCGGACACAACACTGCCCCTGCCATGGTCACCAGAGGAGCCGGGACATCAGGGGTTACTTAGGGATAGCCCCGAGGGAGGTGGCTCTGGCTCTCACTCAGACCCTGGACCCAAGGCGACCTCTCTTGCCCTCCCTCTTCCCCTTGGGACTGATGAGATGCACTGAGGAGTCTGGCAGTCCCCGGCCCCCAGAGGCTCCAAGGGGGAAGACAAGATACCTTAGGTCCTTCTTCTTCAGCTTCTTCCTCCTCCTCCTCCTCCTCTTCCTCCGGTCCCTCATGAGGCACTTTGGTTCTCAGCACCTGTGGGGTGGTGAACGGCCTGTGAAAGAGACAACCGTGGTAAATCTTTCTCCTGGAGAGCCCAGAGATCCAAACCACAGCTCCTCCCCCCAGCTGCCAATGCCCTTTCTTCAATTCTCTATCCGTTTGTCTGTCTACCGTGATTCCTTCTCTAGTCCTCTCTCCTGACCCCAGCAGGAAAGGAAGGTAGGGAACACAGTAGATGCTTATGGTCGCAAGCTCATCAGAACAGGCATAAATGCTTAAATGCTTAGGAATGAATGAATGTTAAATAGGCCTGGAGAATGGAAGGGAAGGGAATAAATAAGGGGGCCCAGGCAAAGGATGTGGGTGGCTCTCCTGGTAGGACAGGTTCATACCATCCCCCTCTGCCCCCCACTTCAGCTCCTGACAGCAGGAGGGCATCTAGGGGGCAAAGGAGAGAAGTTCCAGGCAGCGTCTCTCATTCTTCTATGTGTCTTCTTGTAAACAACCCATGGCTGGCTTTTTAATCCATTTTGCTATCCTCTTCAGTTTTATGGGGGAGTTCATGCCATTCACATTCAAAGTTATACTGACTACTTGTCAATTTCTTATCTCTATCTTTTGTTAGAATGTGAGTCCCTGAGGGCAGGGCATGGGACTCTGTATCTTTCAGCCCAAGCCCCATGCTGGGCCCAGGGGAGCAGACCCAATTCAAGGGGTCCCTGGGACAGATCCCTTCTGGAGCCCTGGATGCAGAGTCAAGAATCCCCAAGAGACCCTGGGCAAGGTGTTTAGCTCCCCTGGGCTGGGGATCCCCTTCAATAAGATGGCCCCTGGGGTCCCCTGGTTCTACAGCCCTGCCCCTGGCCAGGCTCCAGACTTTTGTTTGGAGAGCTACAGAAAAGTCAGGGAGCCATGCTCTCTGTGTCCCCGCTAGGGAGCCCTAGGAAGCAAAGCATCACCCACCTCCGTGTGATGAGCTCATCATCTGAGTCTGCGTCGTTGGCGCCCACTTGGTTGCCATCGTATGTATCGTCATATTCGTCCTCGTAGTCATCTCTACTGAACTGGCCCTCTGCACCCCCTGCCTGGATGGTAACCTCGTCTACCACCACACTGTACTGGCTGTAACGCTCACGCTGCTCTTGGACCAAGCGCTTGTCATTTAGCAGGCTCCGTGTGTTCTCCCCTTTCCTGTGGAGGGAGCAAGGGGAGAGGTAAAGGAGGCTGGTTCCACTGCAGGTCCATGGCAGCCCCTCCACACTGGGAGGGCAGGGCGGAGGTGCTCACTGAGGAGTCCTGGTCACCCTTACCTGCTCCTGGACCCAGGCCCTAGGCCTCCCTTCTGGGGACAGCCTGGGTTGGCACACCTTGGCGCTACATGTGGCTAGGGCACCAGGACCCAGGTGCCAGCCACTTTCTCCATGGGGCCTGGCCTGCCTGCCCAGTGGGTGGAGTCACCTTTATCTTAGTGTCTATGTCTGTCTGTCTGTTTCTCAGTGTCTGTGTCTGTCTGTCTGTCTTTATGTCTGTCTCTGTACCTTCCCAATGACTCTGAATTCCCTCCTCAGGGGGCAAATGGTAATGCTCTGCAGGTGGTAAGCCCCTGAAAGGAAGGGGCTGCTTCACCTTGGCCTCTGAGCCACCAGCACCTGGTCACCCTGCATGACCCTGAGGAGGTGACTAAGGTTCTTGATGGTCTGGACAACTCTAAGCGTATCAGCTGCAGAGATAGGGTTGACCTGCCTTAGTGGATGGAGTTTTCTCACCTGGGAGGGCCCCAGTCTGGCTCTTCTCTGTTCCAACGGGGCTCCTGGTGTGGGAACAAGGAAAAAGGGCGCGGTGCACCAGGGCTAACAACCTCAGCCAGCATTTTTCTTGTGCTCTGTTCCATCTCAGGGGATGCTCTCAACAACCCTTGAGAGGTGCTGTTAGGATCCTCATTTTTACAAATAAGGAAACTGAGGCTGCAGGGGTCAGGTGACTTGTATACAGCAACCAAGATTCGAACTCAGACCTTTCTGACTCTACCACTCTAGAGTCAGAAAGCTGACCTTGGGGCCTGGAAAGCCTGTGTTCAAGTACTATTGAGGACCTATCCTGGCCATGTGACCCAGTCATTACCTCCAGTTCTCAACACCAGACATGGTAAAGCAAGGGCTGCCTGCAATCACAAAGGGAGTTTTCCTCAATGGGATTTCCTTAAACTAACAAGATCCCAGGCCCAGGAAAGACAAAGGTAACTTGGCATAGTCGATGTGCAGTCTGGGAATCCTGGGTGTGAATGCTAGCTCTGACACATTAGGGTGTGAGTCAAGGCACTCAGCCTCAGTTATACCTATCTGTAAAAAGATAATTCTGGTAGTACCTAGCTCCCTGGGTGGTTGTGAGGATCACATGAGATATCATGTGTTAAACGTTTTTAAATCTTAAAGTTGAAGGGCCATTTTACATGTAATATGAAGACATTTATACCAACATAAATGGTGTCAGTCATTGTAAATTATCATAGGCTAGAGAGGGTCCCCAGGGCATTAGCAGGACGACCCATCACATCACCTGACAATGGCAGCTCATGCTGGGGTTTGTCTCTCTCCCTCTCTCACTCTGTCTCTCTCATTCTCTCCCCCCCCGCCTTGCTCTCTCTCTCATTCTCTCCCCCTCCCTCTCTTCCTCTGTCTCTCTCATTCTCTCCCCCTCCCTCTCTCTCTGTCTCTCTCATTCTCTCCCCCTCCCTCTCTGTCTCTCTCATTCTCTCCCCCTTCCTCTCGCTCTGTCTCTCTCATTCTCTCCCCCCTCGCTCTGTCTTTCTCATTCTCTCCCCCTCCCTTTCTCTCTCTGTCTCTCTCATTCTCTCCCCACCCTCGCTCTGTCTCTCTCATTCTCTCCCCCTCCCTCTCTCGCTGTCTCTCTCATTCTCTCCCCCTCCCTCTCTCGCTCTCTCTCATTCTCTCCCCCTCTGCCTCTCTCTCCCCCTCCATCTATCTCCCACTCTCTCACCTGTCTTTTCTCTCCATCCCCCCCACCCCCACCAAAGTGTTTTACCAACCTTAGCTTCATTTGTTCCTGAATAGCCCTTGTGAGGTAGGGTCTGTGGTTACCCCCACTTTATAGCTGAGAAAGCTGAGGTTCAGAGGGGCTGAGCAGTTGGTCAGGGTCGCACCAAGGAGCTGAAATGAGATCTGAACCCAGATCTTTTGGAGTCCAAGGCCAGCACTCTCTCCTCTAGGCCACACATCGCTTAATGAAGGACCCTGGCATCCGGACCCTGGCATCCTGACAGCTGCAGATCAGTTAAAGGCCTGACCTCTGAGAAAAGTCAGGGGAGGGGAGGGGGAGACCCTGACCACTGCTTCAAGGCTCTAAAGGGCTGTCTATCCTGGGGTAGAGGGCAGGGGAGGGGCCCGAACAGCTTGGGAGCAGAGGGTCCCTCCCCCCGAGGCCCTTGGTCAGGGATGCTGGTTGGACCTGGTGCCCCCTGAGGCCCCCTGGAGGCCCCCTGAGGCTGTGAAGCCTGGCAATGCCCATGCACTGAGAGGGCTCCTGAGTGTGGTGGGCTCATAAACAGAGCACCGTGCCAGCCATGCACAGGGAGGCCACCCTCTGAGCCCCATGCTGGCATTTTTACAAGGATGGCAATGGTAACATCTGGGTCCTTGAACAACCACACAAGACAAGACATTCCTCAATATTTTCCCCTCTAATTCAACCCACTTTAGGATCCAAGGTCTGGACCACAGAGGCCCCCTAGTCTAACCTGTCCCTTTACAGATGAGGGAACTGAGGTCAGAGACTTGCCCAGGGTCACATGGGGAGTCAGCAGCAGAGGCGAAAATGGAGCCCAGGTCCCCAGACTCCAGAAGCAGAGTTCAGTCCAGTAGACCACACACGGAGCTGGGAACAACTTTAGCAAACAGTCCCTCAGATGAGGAAAGAGAGGCCCAGAGCTTAATGCCTTGCACACAGTAGGCAATTAACAAATGTTTATAGGCTATTACTGAGAAAGAGGAGATTTGCCCAAGGTCACCCACATTAGCAGCGATACTGCCTCCCTCCCAGCCCCACTGTCACCCTCACCTCACCCCACCCCAGTCCCAAGCACACCACAAGGCCTTCCTGGCTGACACGCTCCCAGGGGATTCTCATGGACCCCTGCTCTGAAAATAAATCAGGAGCAGCTGCCTTCTGACAACTCACATGTTTCTGCTGAGTGGGTCTTTACCTTCGGGACTGTACCTTGTCAGGGGTGGCCCAAGCAGGGATCGCTGGGATAGGCAAGGGGTGAAGGTGGGACCAGATGATGTCTGAGGTCCCTTCTGACCCCACGCTTCTTTTTAGTTCACATTTCCTCTGTTTATCTGGGCTCCTCAACTAGGCTGGAAGCTCAAGGAGGGCAGGGTCGACTGGTTCTACCTCTGTGTGCCCAGCACAGTGTTGTCAAGTTGACAAGCTATATGATGGGCACTGTGCTTAACTCAGGGCAGACAAAGGAAGGCCTTGTCTAGAGTAGGAGCTCAAAAAAGATCCCCTGGGCATCACATTGATTTGTGGGCATCAGTACCATGGTCTGAGAATGGGGTCAGCTTGCAGGCTGAGAGGTCAGGGCCCTCCCTGAAGACGGCCAGTCTAGGCCAACCTGGTGACTCTCAGGGGCAGCTCCTGGAGCTGACCTCGACAGATAGAATAAAAGGCCTGTCAAGGGACTGAACGGGCCCTGGGTCAAGGTCAGAGCCAATCTGCTACACAGGATCTGGGGCACTCAGGTAAAGAGCTGGTCTAAGCCCCCTGGGCCCAGATGGCTAAGGCAAGGGAGTCATGGCCAGCCTGGGCGAGGGAGCTACAACTGGCCGCACCTTTAGTGGGTATGCACCCCTTCCCCCACAGCACAGCTGCCAACCCAGGATAAAGATCTCAGGTTTGGTATTTGGGAGTGTTGCAATAGGGGTGACTAAGCAGTTTATAATCACTGATCCTTCCTGGCCGGTTAAACAGCTTTGCCAGGGCTGGGGCAGAGGTGCCTGAGAAGCAATGTGGGCCTTGGCCAGAGCCCTCAGATATCCTTGAAGGAGCATATCCAGATCCTGGGGAAGGTCTGGATCCCAGGGGAGGGCCAGGGCAACTGGACTAGCCTGAAGCCAGGCCTCTCCCTGGTTTAATAACAATGCCACTCATAATCTGTCAGTCAGTGAATAAACACTGGTTAAACACCTACTATGGGCCAGGCACATAAGGATTAGAAAGCATTTTATGAGGCCCTTTAATAAATGAGAGGGGCTGACTTCCTGAGGTGTCTCAGTAGAGAAGAGATGCCTGGCATGTGGTGAGCTCCCCGTCCTTGGAGGTCTCCAAGTAGAGACTGGCTGGTCATCTGCTGGGGATGCTGGGCCTCCAAGGTCATTGATGCAGAGCTAGAAGGGACCTCAGAGGTCAGCCAGGCCAACACCCTCATTTTATGGACAAGGAAACTGAGGCCCAGAAGGGTAAGGGGCTACTGAGGCAGGGATTCCGGGCCATCTGCCAGGGCCCTCCTGTGCAGGGTGCTGGTGCTGCCTCCCAGGGCTTGGGGGTTAGGCTCATTATATGACATGACATTACATTAGGCTCAGATACTTGCTGGCTACACACTCAGCAGCCAGAGGCTTCCCCTCTCTCTTGGTCGCAGCCACACTCACCGCCTGCCTTTCTGCACACGAGAGAGATCCACGTTGTCTCTGCTGAACACATCGAACTCATCATTCTGGAAAATGTTATGGCGAGAATTGACCAGTGGAGTTGGCACTGGCTGCATCTGCCTGGGGGAAAGAGAGACAGGAATTACAGAACCTTGGGAGGCCTGGCAAGGCTGGGGTTCTGGGCCCAGACTGCTCTGATACAGGAGGTTACAGAGCCAAGGCTGACAGGGGCAGGAGGCAGATACGAGGCCAGATTCTGGAGGGTAGGTAAGAAAAGAGAGCTCGGTGGGGCGGTAGGGAGAATAGGGCTCTCTGCTTACAATCTGTCCAAAGAGAAATCCTCCCCAGCCTCCATCCCCTGCATGGTAGGCTAATCCTGAAACAGCAACCTGCCCTCTTGCTTGACTGCCTGACAAGACTGGGCCAGAAAAGACTTCATACAGGGCCTAGCCCTGGGTCAGTCTGACTGGGCCAAGGTCAGGTTCATCATGGCAGACTTTGTCACCAGCTGGTGAATTTTTTTGGCTGCATCAGTTTCTGAAAACAACTTACTAAGGCAGGGAAGGGCTATGGTCAGCAGGCAGGCAACCTATATGGATGGGATCCCAGATTCTTAACATATCTTCAAGGAGCTGTGAAATCTCAAGGACTAGAGATGAAGGGACATCCCATCTGCCACAAACCTCCATTCAACTTGGAGATGCCATACCAGTTTAGTAAAAGGCTCACACAGCAAGCAGGGGCAAAGGCAAACAGTGGATACCTCCGTGTGCTACAAGGTTTTCCTTCTATAACAATCCCTTCTGACTCAGATCATTCAAGGAGAGGCATGTGTGTGTGTGTGTGTGTGTGTGTGTGTGTGTGTGTGTGTGTGTGTGTGACACACACGGGGAAGGGGGAAGTGGGTGACAGAGAGACATTACTTGGGTTTAATCAGGTATCGGTCCTGGACTTGGAGGACCACTGAGTCACAGATCCAGAGCTGGTGGAAACTGAAGGGAAAGCCTCCCAGCCAATGCCACCATTTTACAATGAGGAAACAGAGGCCCACAGGTGTGAGGTAGTTTGCTCAAAATCACAAAGGGCACCACCATGATCCGACCCTGCACTGCCGCTCATGATTTGGAGTTTATGTACTTTGGAAGGTAACTCCTATGCCTCCATCTCGTTACTGACCCCCAGGCCTATGTTACTAGCTCAGGGGAGGTAGAAGGGAAACCAAACTCAAGAATGAGGTAGGTGAGCAGAGGGGTGGTGAGCCCTCTTGGCTAGGGATGATCAAGGCAGCCATAAGCTCATGCACCCTGTGAGGCAGGTATGGCCAGCCTCACCACCACACCCATTTTAGAGATGGTGAAGTTGAGGCTGCAAGCTTACCTGAGCCCAGGCCTACAGTCTAGCAGAATCATTTTCCTTTGACACTATTTCCAGCCTCGGCTCTTTTCCTTCAGGATTCTCATCCATCAGGATAAGTCCTGCCTGTTGTCCTATCTGGGCATCAAGTTCCTCAGTGTTGGGGAAAGATGTGACCCCAATGACCCCTGGGCTCCACCACAGCCTCTGCTATCTTTGACAGTGTGAGCTTGGCCAAGCTAGCCCCCTTCTCTGGGTCCCTAAAACGGGGCTGCACTGGCTCAAATGTCCTTGATCTTTTTTGTGTCCTGGACCCCTCTGTGGTTACCTGAAAGCTCAGGACCCCTCTGCTGTGGACTAAGACCTAGGGACCCCAGGAACCGTTCTACAGTCAGCTGAGACCTCAGGGATAACCTCCTTCAACACACACCTGTTCAGGGTGCGGTCCAGGTAGCTCAGGGCTGGGGCCAGCCTCTCCTCCAGGATGTTGTTGATCACCTGCTCAGCGCTGTAGCTATAGTGCTCCAGGCAGGCCAGAATGAAGCCCTCCCCCAGGTCCGGCAGCAGGTCCTTTACTTGGGAGATCAGGGAGTCCAACTGGACTCCGGAGATACGGGGGGTGGGTGCAGCAGCTGCTGCCCCAGAGCACTGTGGGATGAGCAAAGGGTGAGTTATTGGTTGGGGCGATGCAAAGAGTCCTTGATGAGGCAGGAAGACCCGGTACAAATCCTGCCCTAGCCAGGACAGGCTGTGTGGCCCTGGCCCAAGTCAAGCCACTTTCCTGAGCCTCAGTTTCCTCAACTGTAAAATGAGGAATTGTTGTTGGCTTCCCAGACTGGAGTATCTGACTCAGTGACAGCTATAAGAGGAAAGAGGTCAGGGTCTCTGGGCTAAGCTCAAACCCGGGGGCCTTGTGGCTGACTGCCCCCCACCCCCATCTTTGGCCTAACATAGGGCAGGGGCAACTGTGCAAGATGAGGTCTCCAGTGTCTCCCTTCCCTGGGAGGATCAGCCTCAATGAGCCTTGGACTGGTGACCCAATGACTCCTTGCTCCCCCTGTCTGGGCCCCAGTTTCTTCCTCTACAGTCTCTTTGCTCCCTCATTCTACAATCTCACCATTTCCTTGGGTCCCTATAGAAGAAGGAGGCTCCCTAAAGATCTTGCAAAGGGAGAGGAGCAGAGGCCCCAGGACGGCCCTTCCTGGACTCTCACCTACCTCCTCCTCCTCCTCATCTGTCTTCAGCAGTGCTGGAGCTGCTCCAGGCCTTGGCTCAGGAGCCTTGGATGGTGGTGAGTCCTTGACGGCTGTGGCTCTCTTCCTGTCCACACCTTCCCAAGCACTCTCCACAGCCTGGAGGATGTAGGCGGTCCGGGTCTCATCCCTGGGGGCACCTGTTAAGGGCGTCAGGCTCACAATTTCCTCTGTGCCCCCTCGGCTGGGGCAGTCAAGTGACTCAGTGAACAGAGCAGTGGATTGGAAATCAGGAAGACCTGAGTTCAAATTCTGTCTCAGACTCTTAATACTTGTGTGAGCTGGACAAAGTACAACTTGTTTGCCTCCCTTTTCTCATCTGCAAAATGGGAATGATACCCTCATGAGGTTATGGGGATCAGTGAGATTACAAAGTTGAGCATCCTGTGACTCTGGAAGCGCTGTACAAACATTGCCTGTCTTTTCTTCACAAGACAGCTGGGGTCAAATGACTTGCCTGAGGTCACACAGTTAGTAGGTATCAAGTGTCTGAGGCTGGATTTGAACTCAGGTCCTCCTGACTCCAGGGCCAGTGTTCTATCCACTGTGCCACTGAGGTGCCCTGATGTTCCCTATTATTTTCCTTTAGGTGCTGGGGGTTACAACAGTCCAAAGAAGTGAGCAGAAATCTGGAATACTGGAAACGTTCTGTGGTCCTGCAGGGGCCTTGCAGGAGGAACAGGTATCAGGTGATCAGCAGGAAGCCAGCCCACAGTGGGGAGCCAAGATGAACCCCCCCATTACGGCGGTGTCAGGGTTCCCAGGAGGTGGTGTCCCCCTCCATCCTGCTGCCAGGGAAGGGCTGCACTGTGGGCACTGCAGGCCAAGGCTGGCACCTTCCTTCTCTGACCCAATGACTGACAGGGCTGTCGGACTGGAGGTTGTGGGTCTACTCCCTGCTCTCACCCTCAGGGCAGGTACCCTCAGGTGCCTGGCCCTCACATCGGTGGGCCCTGCTCCCCAGGGATCACCCTCCTGGTGGCTAGTAAAGGATACAAGGCAGAAGATGCCTGCTGCAGCAAGCTCACGTCATCCGCTACAGGGAAGAGCTCATCATAATCTCGGAGAAACCTGCCAAGCCCAAAGTCACGGTAACCAGGGAGGCGGGAATCTAGTTACCGCCACATAAACTCAGGGGGCTCCCAATGCCCACCAGAGAACTGCCTCTGAATCTTGGATGAGTTATCCCAGAAACCAGAATAAATCCGAGGTCAACTAGTCCGGCCCCCTGCCCAGCCTGTTACTGATGTTAACAAAAGCTAGCAGCACTTCACACTTTCAAGTTCGCAAAGCACTTTGTAAACATTGTGTCTGATCCTCCCTACAGATCCTGCCTCAGAGAGAGGGGCTACTTTCCCCATTTTAATGATGAGGAAACTGAGGCACACAGACTGCCCAGGCTCACCTATCTAGGAAGTGTCTGAAGCTGAACTGGCACTCAGGCCTTAAGGGCTCTAGGCCTGGCACTCCCTCCGCTGGCCACCTGTGTCTGGCGGGAGGCCAGGGCCTGGGCCTGGCCCACCGCACTCACCTCTTCTCCTGCAGCACTGAGCTGAAGAGCTGGAGAAAGTCCTCAATAAAGGCCTGGTTGTTGTCACAGCTACACAGGGAGAGGAAGATGCAGCTGAGGCTGGCCTGTCCCTTATGTGGGGTCCCAGCCCATGACCTCCCACTTGGGCCCTGACCTGCCACCTCCCACTCTCAACCCCAGGTTTTACCCACTAAAACAAGGATCTGATCATGGACAGGCCAGAGAAAGATGCCACTGGCCTGGGTTCCTGGTCACTGCCCTGGGGAAGAATGGGAAAGGGATGGAAATGACCGAAGCAGCAGCAGACACACCACCAAGTGCCTTGAGGCCCGGCTCACTGGCGTTGGCCCTGGTCACTCCCAGTCTCAGGCCACGGGCCATGTGTGGGACATATCCCTTCTCATACTTATGCCCCTCTCTTCTCCAGGGAACCTCCAGCCCAGCTCCTCTTCACACAGCCTTGTCCCGCCCTGCCCAGCCCTCTCCTTCCACCACCCCGTGTCCCCACTGTCCCAGAAGCTTCTTGTGGCCTTATCTCAGCAAGTGTCTGCTGAGCACCCACAAGGATGGAGAAGGTGGTACCTGCTCTCTAAGATGGGGAGGAGACAGATCTGGTTAATGAGGATATGGAAAACCTCCACCAACTTCTTCCGGGAATGGGAAAGCCTCTGCCACAGGTCAGCTAGCAGCCTGAGAAAAGGAAAGGGTACACAAGAGTGGGAAGACTGAGGAAGACACACAGGGAAGCAGCAGACTCAAGAGGAGGAGACACAGGCAACAACCACAGAGAAACAAAGAAAACAACTGAAATGGATGTAGTCAAATGCAAGTGACCGCGCTGGTCCCAAAAGCAACAGAGGAGAAGGCAGAGGTGGAGGTCTATGGGTGAGGAGCACTGAATGCAGCATCAAGCTTTGTTTGCTGCAGCGTCAACTGGCTTATAAGGGATGACTCTGCACTGGGAAACAGAACTGATGAGAAAACAAATGGCAGCCATGATATTTCAATAAAAAAAAAGACATGAGGACAGAGGAATGAGAGGGAAGAGACTAGACACACAGTCGGGCTGAGTGCCCTGGCCAGGCTGGTGCGGGCCCCTCCTGCCCCTTCCTCGCTGAGCCGGAAGCAGCAGGAATTGGGCCTCACAGGTGGCTGGGAACACCTGCCCAGCTCGCAGGGCCTTCCGAAGGACTCGTTCTGTCTACACAGCTCTCCCAAGCGCTGGCCTCTCCCTAGGGCGAGAATTGTGCCCCCTGACAGGAGCAAGAACCGGAGGCCTGGGGAGGGAAGGGGACTCTGCGAGGGTCAGAGCCAGACTGAGGAGATACTGCAGAGGAAGGAGGCCAGAGCCTGACTCCAAGCCCAAGATGTATCCAGGGGCTCTGAGATGTGCTGTGGACAGAGCAGGGAATTTGGGGGCAGCCTGGCTGTTGACTACCTGTCAGTCACTTACTGGCTCTGAGACCTTGGATAAGTCACTTCTCCTTTATGAATGACCCATTCATTCACAATGGGAAATGGAGGAAAGAGGAAGAGAAGCAGGGCATGAGGAAGCAAAGCCAAGGGAAGTGCCTCTCGGTGAGAGATGATCTACCCTGGCAGAACTTGGGAGTCAAGCCTGGCTTCTAGGTCCAGCTCCACCATATATTTACAGTGTCATGAGAAGGTCCCCGCACTGGGTCACCATTGCCTTCATCTCAGACATGGAACCTCTGGCCATTGAGCTCTGGGCTCTATGGGTACCCACTGGGGTCTGGAATCAAAGAAAGGACGTGAATTGAAATCCCAGCTGGAAATGACTCTGACTATCCTCACTTGGCTTCCATGATGGCCTCTAAGGTTCCTTCTGGTTCCATACCCAGACGTGTGACCTTCCAGAGGGGGTGCACAGGCATGTCCTCAGCCTTGGACTCACTGAGCTCAGCGAGGCTTACGTGAGAAGCAGAGGGGAGGGGAGCCTGGCAATCCTACCAGCATCACGGCCATCCTTACTCGCTATCCTCTCGCCTCCTCTTCTTGATTGCAGACTCCAGCTCAGGGATCGATGCCTCATAGAAGGCAGCCAGTCTGCAGAGGGCACAGGCAGGGCTAGGGCAGGTAGGTCACCCAGGCAGTGACCCACACACAACCCCAGCATCCAGCAGGGGCCCCAAAGGCTGGGGAGAGACTGAAGCTACCATCTGTCCCTCCTCCAGAGACAGAAGGGATGGTTTATCAATCAATCAATCAACCAACCAACCAACCCCACTTCTCTCCCTAGGCCCTCATCCCTCCAGTTCCCTCCCTTGTAGCTTGGTCAGAGAGTTACATGACTGACAACTCTGACCCTGATGCAGAAGGGGTTGGGGTTTTCACCCCAATACTTCCAGGTAGGGGATGTTGTGACTTGAGAGGAACAGATCATTCCTCTCCTGCTCAAGAAGTTACAAAGACTCCCTCCTACTTTGTATCTCCAGGGTGAACTCCTATGCCTGGGGTTGCTCACCAACTACCTACTTTAACGAGATCAATGCCCCATCCCAGCCCAGTCAGGGGAACCTCTGTGGTCCCTCCCAGCTCTAAATCTAGGACCCTATGAGTTTGAGGGCCCAAGGGGGCCAAGGTCAGAGTCTCTGTCCTACAGCCCAGGCATGGGGAGGATCCTTCCTTTTGCTATAACTAAGGCTCAGTCCCATGAGGGAACGAGTCTAGAGAAGGCACAAGCACTTCACTCCTTCCACAGAGGCCCAGAAGAGGGCCAGGCTGTGACAGCCCCAAGTGTGGCCCCCAGGGTGGCCTTCACCCTACAAGGGAAGGTCATGAGGCTCCAATGTGGACAGAGCAAAGTAGAGGGTCCTTTTCTTAAAGGGCCGGAACAGAGTGGGAGGCAAGAGCCCTTGGGCCCTGAAACTGTACCTGGAACAGAAGTCGTGCTTTTGGAAGGTCTGGGAAGCCAACGGGAAGACATCCAGAAAGGCCCAGAGGGTGGTCGAGGTATCACACAAGTAGAAGACCACGTCTCTCAATTCCTGGCACCAGAATAGAATATGGTGTTAGCCCCCAAGGGTTAGAAGCTACACTCAGCTGTACAGAGAAATCTACAGCAACATGGAGAATGCTGGGGACCTCTACCAGGAAGCCCAGGTTCAAGTCTTGAATTTACTCAGTGACCTTGGACAAGTCACATCTCTCAAGTCACTGTTTGATGTCTGTGAGTCAATGTGGTGGAAGGAAAGCTTAACTCAGCATCAAGAGAGGAGGGGGCTTCCAACACCCTGGCTTATAGAATTGCCAAACCTTGAAGTGGCATTTCGTAAGCAGTTACTATGTGCCAGGCACCATGCTAGCCACTAAGGATACAGAGAACTGTGCAAGTCCTCCCCACATGGAGCCGCCATTCTAACTGGACAGTCTGGCTTGTGGCTGGACACACATCCCCACACTTCTCTGCTATGTGACACTCAATCAATCACCTCATCTTTCTGGCCTCAGTTTCCTCATCTGTAAGATGGGATAACAATATGAGCCCCAGAGAGGTCATGAGACAGAGCAGAGGGAGGGGCAGCCTTTGCATCTGGACAGCCAGGGGTCAAGCCTAACTTCTGATGTAGGTTGGCTGTATGGTCACAAGCAAAGACAGAGAGACGGAGAGCACAGGGTGAGTTGAATAGGAAGGGATCATATCTAAAAAAATGAAATTAAGGGGTGAGAGGAATATATTGGGAGAAGAAAGGGAGAAATGGAATGGGGCAAATGATCTCTCATAAAAGAGGCAAGAAAAAAACTTGGAAAAAGTCTTTTTGGAAAAAGGCAAGGAAAAGGGGGGAGGTGAGAGGGAAAACGGGAAGCTTACTCTCATCACATTTGGCTCAAGGAAGGAATAAAATGCACATTGATTTTGGTATGAAAACCTATCTTACAATACAGGAAAGTGGGGGAGAAGGGGATCAGCAGGGTGGGAGGGCTAATGAAAGGGAGGGCAACGGGAAGAGGGAGCAATTAGAAACAATCATGTTAGGGGAAGGACAAGGTCAAAAGAGAGAACAGAAGAAACGGGGGGCAGGATAGGATGGAGGGAGTTATAGTTAGTCTTACACAATACAACTATTATGGAAGTCATTTGCAAAACTCCACAGATATGGCCTATATTGAATTGCTTGCCTTCCCAAAGGGGATGGGTGGGGAGGAAGGGAGAGAAGTTAGAACTCAAAGTTTTAGGAACAACTGTCAAGTACTGTTTTTGCAACTAGGAAATAAGAAATACAGGTAATGGAGTATAGAAAGTTATCTTGCCCTATAGGACAAAAGAGAAGATGGGGAGAAGGGAATGGAGGGATGTTAGATGGGGGGTCAGATTGGTGATAGGGGTAATTAGAATGCTCGGCATTTTGGGGGTGGGGGGAGGGGAGAGATGGGGAGAAAATTTGGAACTCAAAATTTTGTGGAAATGAATGTTGAAAACTTAAAATAAAAGAAATAAACCTAACAAATAAATAAATAAAAATTTCATGCTCTCTTTCCAGGCTTAGTACAGCTGTCCTTCCTGAGGCTTTTCCTGACCCCCGTCAATCACTGTGAAGCTCTCAGCTGTCTCTTCAATTCTTACCCATCTCCCCCAATAAAATGTATGCTCCTCCAGGGCAGGGAATGGGTTTGTTTTTTAAATCTCTCTATCCCGAGAGCCTAGCACACAGCTGGCACTTAGTAAATGCATGCTGACTGAATAATCTTTATATAACACAGAGACAGGCCAGGAAATGTGAGTTATTTTCTGAGCTGCATGACTTTTCTGCTGTGGCCTAGAGTCTCATCAGGAGTTTATAGACAGCAAGAGTTGTGAGATCTTGGGTAAGTCATCTCTCCTTTACAGACCAATGGACGAGTTGGATGAGACACCTCAAAGGGCCACGGCCAAGAGCCATGGGACACAGAGGTGCCTGAGGGATTTGGGGGATCTGGGATGCCCCTGCCTGGGGATTCGGGTGAGCCTCGTCATGGCTGCCAGAAACTGCTTCACAGCTGCCATGATGTGAATGGAGACAAACAAAGACAGGTGGGGGAGAAGCCACTTGAGGGATGTTCATGGAGAAAGGCGTGCATGAACAGGAAGCAAGTGCCAGCTCTCGGGCATTTCTGGCAGAGACACTGATGAAGACCCTGGGGACTAGAAGGGCCCTGCCTTCCCCCAACCCCCACCCAAGGATGAGTTCTGGGAGAAGCGACTGAACCATACAAGATGGGCAGGTGTGGATGAGCAGAAATCTAACCTGCTGAAGGAAATACCCATGTCCACGAGCTGACAGATCCCCACCTTGCCACCCCAGGGGGAAATGTATGGCTGAGTTATCAACCTTGTGAGGAAGGCAGGACAGGTATGATCATCCTCATTTTAGAGATGAGAAGGAGAGAGACAGAGACAGAGAAAGAGAGAAGGAGGGAGAGAAAAAGACAGAAATAGAGTCAGAGAGGCAGAAAGAGACAGAAACAGAAACATGGGGGCGTGGAAAAAGAGAGACTGCTGTGGGGGGATTGAGAGAGGGAGATAGGGAGAGAAAGATGGAGACAAAGAAAGGGAGGGGGGAGAGGGGAAAAAGGAACAGAGGGAGAAAGAGAAAGGAAAGGAATGAAAAAGGGGAGGAGAGAGAGACAGAAATAGGGGAAGGGCGGGGCCGAGAGAAAGAGAGCAATCTTTCCAATTCTAACAGAAGCGGAGCAGAGAAGCTCTAAGCACCACTGGGCAGGCCAGGCCTGAGAGGGAGGGCAGGGGCTCAGGGCCAGATGAGCTTACCTGAAGAGGCATGGCACTGGGGGTCATCCTGATTTTCGCTTCCAGTCTCTGGGGCTCAGGGGAGGCCTCTTCACTCTGCAGGCCACACTGCTGGAGGATATTGCTGAAAACCTGAGGAAGTAGAGGCCATCAAGTGCACTCCCTCCATCAGAGCACTCTCAAGAGCCAAGGAATTGGGAAGGGCAGAGAGGTCCCACAGGAGTCCAGAGGCCATTCAATTCATCTCCCCATTTTACAGAGGAGAAAACTGAGACCCAGAGTGAAGTGCCCAGCCCATAGTCAACCAGAGCTTGGATGTGAACCCTGATCTTCTGACCCCAGAGCCTTCCCTTTGCACCAAGTGGGCCATCTGCCCCTATGGGATGCTTGAGGAGGGCCAGCAGCCAGAGCCACTCTGGGGCCTTGGGGAAAAGCCAATGCTGACTGACAGAACGCCCAAATGTCCACACAAGCTGCCTGGCACCTCAGGCCCCAGCCAAACACTGGGGATGTTCTGGGGAGCGTGAGCACCCGGTAGGCCCTCTGTGCCTACACTTGCAGGAAGGAGGCCGCTAGCAGAAGCGGGCTCCATGGTCTTCAAGGCCTTGCTTCTAGAGGTTCCCCTCACAGTCCTCCTCCCTGCCCGCGCCCAAGAGGAGACAGAGCCAATACCTGAAGGATAGTGGGTACAGTTTCATCCAGATCATTGTAGTAACTTGACTGCTGAGTAAAGATGTTTTCTAAAAGAAGGGAGGAGGACAGCCATCAGTGTCTTCCAGGGCCCTTCGTCCCCTCCTCATGGGGCCACCCAGGTAAGGGCCAGTCAGTATTCAGTGGTTCAGCTGATCCAGTATTTGGGGCTATAATTCCCAGTAGCTGGTACACAGTAACTAGTGCTTCATAAATGTTCACCTCTGAGGACTATAACCCAGGTCCCTGGATGACAGGACCCTGAGGCTGTGCTCGGCCAGTTAACCCTTTCTGGGCCCTTCCAGGGCAAAGTACACATGTGACCTTCAAGGCGGCCTGGCCCTGATGCTCCCAGGGAGGGATCCCATATGGCACCATGCCCTGCATTACAGACCTGGCTGTGGATGGTGCTATTAGTCAGCCAGGAAAACAAGCAGATATAATCTATTTGCTCAAGAAACCTGGAGGCCACCACCACACCGTCCTGCCAAGCCCTCATTTCCATGAGGGAGAGAGCATTCTCTTGGCCCTCTCTGCCCCAGGTTTAGGATCTGACCCTGAGGCCAAGCCTGGCAAGAGAGAGCCTGGGAGTGAAGGTGTGAGGGAGAGAGCCCACAGAGACAAAAAGCCTTTGGGAATGCTGCACGGAGCCCAAAGTCCCCCTCTACAAAGGCTGGTAGTGGGCAGATGTGGGTGCCACAGACAGAGACTGGGGCCCAGAAGCACATAATCTAGGAGGCCCAAAAGTGAGCAAGGCAAGGCAAGGCAAATCCCAGCAGTCCAAACTGAAGCCAAGCCCTTGGGGCACTCAGAGAGGATGGGTCCAAGTTGACAGGGTCAGGCCCAGGCTCAGGCAGGGCCCTGCTCCAGTCTGACTTTCTCAGGCCCAGTAATTGAGTCTGGGTAGCCGTAGCACTGACCTCACCATCTGCTGCTTGGGGATGAATGAGGGAAGAGGCTAGGTTGTGCTGGATGAGGAAGCTGCAGCTGAAGGACCCTGGGGCCTATGGAGCCAGGCCTGCTCAGACTCCTGTCTGCCATCCCCACAGGGGCTGAGGGCAGAGAGGAGGGAGAGCAGGGTTGGCTCCAGCACCCTCTGACATGCCACCTGCAGTGCTGGGCACACAGTAAGACCTCAATGAATCCTCATGATCGACTCAGCTGAAAGAATAAGGGGTGGTGCTTGGGAGGTGTCCTGGCTCTGCCCCATTGCAGGGAAATCACTAGACTTCAGAATCTCAGTTTCCTCATCTGTACAAAGGGAAGGTCACCTCACAAGGGCATGGCAGGTGACAGCAGATACAAAGGCACAGTACAAGCACAAAGAGACTGACATAACAGGCTAACAAGTGGGCTCCCATCCTGCCTCTGACCAAGACTGGCTGGGAGAGCCTAGGCAAGTCACTTCCCCATGGGGCAGACAGAGCCGAGGTCCCAGATGGAAATCACAAACCCCAAAGAACATCAGGGTAAGGAGAAGCAGGAGCATGCAGAGCACAGTCTCCTACAGGACCTCAGCCCACCCTCTGGCATGGTCCTGGGAACCCACACTCTCTGTGTGATGGACTTTCCTCCCTGAGAACTTCACATCCCATTGGGACCATGGGTCCTAGCACAGCCCATCTCACCAGTAATCTGTCACTGCCAGGCCTTTCCTGTCTGTTTCTAACAGAACAGAACAACAGTCCAACAATAGCAGCAGCCGACCTCTATGCCTCTATCCACGTCTATCCCCCACCTAGTTTTGCCAAGTTCTCTACAGACAAGTCTTACTGACCCTTACACAAGGCTGAAGGCAGATGCTACTGTTATCCCCGCTTAGACCTGGGGAAACTGAAGCCCAGAGACAGAGCTGCAGGGACATCCTGGGGTCACTCAGCTAGTCGATGGCAGAGGTAGGATTTGGACCAGCTCTTTTCAGGTTCAAGTCCAGAATTCTGGCTGCTCCTCCAGGAAGCTGTTGTGCTGTCCACCACACCCTGGCTTCTGACTCCCTGGGCCCTGCCCCATTTTCTGAATATCAGGGCTGAGTCACAGGATGCTCCAAGATGAGCTACACTAATAACCAGCCTGTATTGCTGTTTTTAAGGTGGAAGATGCTCACAGTCTGAGCAGCCCCTGGCATCTTCCCACCAAGTAGTCAGATAAAGAAACCTCAAATTCAGAGCCAAGCCTTAGGGTTTCCTGAGCCACTGTTTAAATGCAAGACTGCAAAGATCCCACTGCCCTTTGGTCTCTCTTACAAGGGAAGGCAGAGTTTTGGTCAAGCTCCATCAGTCACAGCCATGACCCCCCACCCTGGTGTGATGACTGCACGGCTGATATCTGCAAAGTGTCTGAAGACACTCTGGGCCAAAGGGTACCAGTTCTCTCATGTGCTTGTGCTGGTTCCTGGCAGCCTCTGGCTTTTCGGCCTTAGCCCCTCTTCCCTGCTCCCCTCCCGTGTAAACCTCATTACTGATGATCTCCCTTTCCTAGGCATTACTCCAATCATACTTTCGTAGGGAGACAAATCAAGGGGCCTCCCCTCCCCCAGAAAAGGATCAGTCTCACAGTCCTCTTTAGAGCCCCTTGCCTCCCATGGACGTTTGCATCCAGGCTGGCCCTTGAGTTATAAGTTTCCAATGCCAATGAAATCACAGCTCCCAGAAGGACACTGAAGTCAGGGGCCCACAATCACCCAGCTAGGATATGAGAGATTATACGATACCCTACACTGCCCCTAAAGCACTACATGCCAGTCAGGGCTTCCCTATACCTAAGGAAGGGACTAGACCCGTGATCTCACTGGCACAGGGCATTCCCATGGGAGGAATTGTGGGTCAGCCACTGCCCCACAACTGGGAATCTAGCATGGCCAGAACTTTGCTGAAGGTCACGGGCTGGTACACATCAGCAGCAAGACTGGAACCCAGACCTGTCTGGCTTTGAGGTGGCTCCCTGACCTGCTTTACTCACCGATCATCTTCTGCAGCAGGGGCCCATTGCCCTTTCCGAAGAGCACACACAAGTCCAGCATCTTTGGGATGTCAAAGAGGAAGTTATTGTAGAGGATTTCTCCAAAAGCACACGGGGAAATGAAGTGATCCTACAGGGGAGGGAAAAGGGCTCAATGAGTGAAAGGAAGGCTAGAATCGATGTTTTTCCTGATATCTGTGGCCAAGAGGCCCCTGGGTTCCATTGATGAGACCTTGGGAAAGAAAGGGACCTGGCAAAAGCCAAGGATAGTCAAGAGTTGCCCAACAAAGGCCGGGGAGAGACAAAGGGCCCAGGGCCCCCTGGGGTCACTCAGCTTACAGCCCTGCCAGGGAAGAGGGACTGCCACACTCACTTTGGATTCTTTGTGTGTGGACATGCGGAGGAAGGTGAGGAAGACGCTGCGATGGAGGCGCTGCTGCATCTCACTGACCGCCGAGGAGGGTGCAGCCAGCTCATCGAACTTGCGGGGGGCATAGCGCAGGTAGGAGTCCAGGCACTTCTGCAAAGTCTCGTCGAAGATCACCTGCTCAGGGACCAAGATGAAGAGAGTGGGTCAAGCATATGCTACCATGCCTGAGGCCCCATAGGCTGGAGCAGGCAGGGTACCAAGCCACCTCTGTGCCCTGCACAAGAACACCGTGAGCCCCAGGAGGTGCCCAGGCCAGGTCTGGGCTCCAAAAGAACAACTCCAACGAGGAACAGAGAAGAAAGGGTGCCCTGGGCAAACCCAGGTAACCCCCTGAGACTGGAAGGGGCAGAAGAGGTGGGTGCACTGGTGGAAGGCTTCCTGCTCCTTGTGGGCCCCAAATGTGGGAGATCCCCATCTTCTGCTGTGAGGACTGAGATAATGTATGCAAAGAACTTCACGTGTCAGCTGCTATTATTGAGACCACACATTTTGAATGGGAAAGACCCTCAAGGGTTATGTACCCAATCCAAACCCCTCATTTTAAAAATGGCCCCGAAATGTCAGGTGACTTGTCCAAGGTCATCTTGGGAGTCACACCCAGGGAGTATGTGGAACCTGGGTCCTTGGATGCAAGCCCAGCCCTCCTCAGAGTGCACAATGTTGCTTCCTAGGCTGGTTTACTTAGAAAACCCTAGAGAAGCAACCACAAGATTAACTGAGACAATTAGAATCTTCAATAAAAGCACCAAGACACAAAATAAAATGAAAAGCATTAGTATCCCTAATTAGTTTTGTCATTATGACTTGTAAGACACGATAATCCCCCACTTTAATTTGCTGCATAATATTCAGCACGATGTGTGGAATAAAAACACCACCTGTAAAAACCCTCACAATTCCTGCGTTCTCCCAGAAGAAAGTGGAAAGGGAGGAAGAGCCTCCCATGTGCCAGGACTATGCTGAGTGCTTTACAAACATTATCTCATTTGATCCTCAGTGCTTTTAGGATCCCCATTTTACAGATGAGGAAACTGAGGCAAACAGGTGAAGTGACTTGTCCAGGGTCCCTCTGAAGCTGGATTTGAATTCTAGTCTCTTTGACTCCAGGGCTCGCCCTCCCCGCTCTGTGGTGCCCCCATATCTCGGCCCAGATAATTGGTTGTTACCTGGCACCAGAACTTCTTGTGGGGAAGGGCCAGCAGCCAGTCGAGGTCATCGGCGATGAAGGTGGCCCGTTCCAGGTACTCCTCTACCCGTGCAGTGGCACTGTCTTCAGGCGGAGGTTTGTACAGCACAAAGCAGCGGTCAGCCTTCTGGTCTGGGTGCTAAGGGATTGAGGAACCATGAGAAACCATGGGGGAAGTTAGTCATGAGGATGACCACGAGCCCAAGATCCCTTCGCCTGGTTTGACCACTCAGCCTGGCATTCAGCTCAGTCCAGCCAAGAAGGATTGAGCTGAGGGGACCGATCATGCACCCACTTCTCTCTGCTCCCCAAGAAGCAGGAGGCTACCTTCTTTGGGGGACAGCATGAGGCCACAGAGGTAGAGAGGGTGGGTAGGGCTGGAAGCAGTAGCCAAGGCAAGGCCCTGCCCAGCCGGGCCTCCTTCAGCTCTAAGCCTCCATCCACAACCCCCCACAGCCAAGCCCACCCCACAACCTCCGCCCTAACTCTTCGGTTCTAAGATGAGTGAAGCCCTGGGCCAGCAATTTCTCCAGTCCATTGCCTATTTACTCCTACCAGAGAGGAGCTATCCCCTTCAACTCCTATTAAAGGGACTGATACACACAGAGTTGGTCCCGGGGGCCAAGGAGTCCAACCCATCCCCAGAAGGAATCCCCCAAGATACCACCCCTGCCCTGTAAGCCTCCAAGTTCTGCCTCCCCAGGCAGGCAGGGACTACCTGGCTTTGGAGGAACCTAGATGAGCTACTCTGCAGCCTCCTCCCTGCCCCCACCTTCCTGCTTCAAGTTCTACCCTCTGAGGCCAAGAAGTTCCACCCCAGCCCTCCTCGATCATGCCAGCTCCTGTGTTTCCCGAGTCTTCTTGTATCCAATCTAAGCACTGCCAGTTTCTAGAACCAGTCTCTTCCTCTGGCCCATGCGGCTCTGCCAGATGGAAGGTGACGTGGTGCTATAGGCCGAGAGTCAGAGGACCTGAGTTTGAATCCCTCTCAGCCTGTTTCCTCTCCTGTAAAATCTTCTCTGGTTCTGGAGCTGGGATGCTGGGATGGGCCATGAGCCCCTCCCTCCTCCTTCATGTTGGCTCGTCCCACTTGTGCACATCTTCCCCCACTCTGATTGCTCTGTGGCCGCTGTATCCCACCATCTAGAGTTTCTATCCCCAACTTATAAGCAAAGGGGCAACTTTAGAAGGGCTCTGCCTCGGGCATCAGCAACAACCATCGACATAGACCAGCTGGCTCCACTCAGAACAAGGCTCTGCTTTCCCAATGACCAGATGGGAGCAAAGACCAACAGAGATTATCTGCAACCCAGAAGCAGGAGGGATGCCACCAAAGCACTCTGGGATCTGGACTCTGCGTGCTTCTAGGGGAGAAGAATCTAGATGGAGGAGGAGCTGGGGAAGCCAGCAGGCCAGGAAAGTGGGGGCATTGATGGCCATAAGAAAACCTTCCTGCCCACTCCCAGGAGAGGGGCCCAGGTAAAGCAGCTCCTGCCTCACACAGCTAAACTCAGCAGCTAATGCTGGGTGCTCAAGCAGATGTTCACAGGATCCTGGCTCTAAAGCTGTAATGTCCCCTAACGAGTCATCGAGGCCTCATTTTACAGACGAGGAAACTGAGGCCTAGAAGGAGCCATCATCTGCCCAAGATCACACAGAGGCAGACATGCTTCCTGTTCCTTTTAGTCTCCACATTCTCCTAACTAGGCTGTCAACTCCCTGAGGGCAGGAACCCTATGCTCCCTATCTCTCCCCTACATCTGGGGCTCTGAGCACACTCAGCCGAAGCCCTCTCCCTCTGGTCCTCCCCACTTCCTGTGGGCCACAGGGACTGTTCAGATGCTAGAAATGAATGAGGGGTGAATCAAAGAAGGGATGAAAAGAGCTCAGACCCAGGTTGAGAGGGTGCACAGCCCTAGCACCTGGTTCAACAACATGGACAGTTGAGGTGCCAAGAGGAAGGCAGAAAGGTGCATGCACCACAGAATGTATCTGGTTTGGGTTAAGTGCTTTCTTTGTTACAAGGGAAGGTTTGCCTCCAGGGGCAGGGTCCACAACCAGAAATGCCCACAATGTAAAAGCTGCCATAAGATGATCTGAGAAAGCCAGAGAGAGGGAAGTGAATGGGAATCAAGCCCTGGTTCCCAGCCCTTTTCCAGACTGCTGATGAGCAGGGAAGCTCATGCTCTGGGGCATCAGATGAGTGGCCCTCAGGAAGCTGGGCCCAGGCCTGCCCCTATCAGGTAGCTCCACTTGGGTCTGAGATCCCTAGCACAGCTCATCAGTCAGTATTCTCTCGGCCCCCCTATTCTTCAGGTGACTGCTGGGACACCCCCTAGCCCTGCAAGATCAAGGGTGGTTCCAGCCTCACAGTCAGTATTCCTGTACACATTAAACAGTTCAGGGCTGAAAACTGCTCACCAACCCACCTATGAGCCAAGACATCCATAGGTCTGATTCCTTCTGGTGCTCTGGTCTTGTAATTCTGAACATGAGCCACTGGAATTGGTCTATGACTAAGCATGACTGAAACATAGGCCACTGCTAAGAAAATGCTTCAGTTTTCTTGCCAAACTGGCCCACTTGCTGATCCCTGCATATCACACTGTCTCAAGCCCTCAGCCTTTGCACAGGCTACTGTCCCGCATCCCTGAGACGCTCTCGAACTAAGAATCCAGTGCGAGAAAGCTGGAAGGGGCCTCAGTAGCATCTTGTCCAACCCATACCCCAAAGGCATCCCCACTTAGACATCCCCACTCAGACATCCCGGCCAAGTGGTCACGCCCCTCTGAGGAGGGTGAGGCTGTCAGCCCTGCAGGACAACTTTCCCTGTAACAAGCCTCTAGGACTGCCACCCAGGGCTCCTGGTTCTGCCTTCTCCTTCCCATCTCCTCTACGCTAAAGCAGTCCCTCCTTCCTCAGACAATATGGGCCACCTCCTCCTCCTCCAACACCAGGACTTTAATCTAACAGTCGGTCCTTATGACATAATACCTACTATGCGCCAGGCCTTTCCAGGGCTCTCAGGCTATGACTGCTCTCTCCCCACCATCTGCCTCCATAGTGCACATCATCTACACAGATGAGTCCAAAATGATCTCTCTCTTGGGCTCCAGACCCACACTGTCCTACCTGGACATCTTGGACACCTCAAGATGAATGACGTGGAGACATCCCAAATACAGCATGTATAAAAATGAGCTAGTTCTCATTCCCCTTCAAACACTTCCTCTCCCTCACCCTTTCCTCCTCCCAGCAAGGACACCACTATTCTTCCAGAAACTCAAGCATTCAGTCTCACTCTCTTTCCTCCTCCTGAGAGATCGTTCCCCTTAGCTGATCAGTTCTATCCCCAACACCGCTCACGTCAGGCCCCTTCTCTCCACACAGAGTCCAACACACACAGGCCAGCCCTTGTCACCTCTCCCCTGGACCACAGCCAGCTCATCAGTCTCCCTGACTCCAAAGTGAGCACTGGTTGGCCCAGATCCTCTGAGAAGCTCAAATCACTGCCTCTAGGATCAAGTACCAACCCCTCAGTTTGGCTTTATTACATATCACACCCTTTCACACACTCCTATCCAGCCAAACTGGTCTTGGACCCACATTCTATCTCCCATCTCCATACCTTCGTATAGGCTGTCTCTTATGCCTAGAATGCCCTCCTTCCTCATCTCTTCAACTCTCCAGCTTTCTTTGAAGCTCAGCTCAATTGTCATCTCCTACATGAGGTCCACTGTATTCTCCACCCCACCCATGGCTCCCTCTTTCCCAATTACATCATATTTACTTTGAATATATTCATATATATGCATATGGTTTCTCCCATTAATGCAAGCTCCCTGAAGGCAGAAACTGTTTCACTTTTGTCTGTACTCCCAGAACTTAATCAATGATTTTTGATTGATTATATGTTCAGAATCTACTTCCCAGCAAAAACATAAACTCCTTAATGAAAAGACTGTCTCATTTTTTTGGCTTTATATTACCACTGGCTAACCAACATGGCGCTTGGCAGACACAGACTAGGTTGAACACTTGGTTGGGTCCAGCTAACAGTTGACCACCCTACGTCAGCTCCCCAATATGGATAAACATTGGTCATGAAGTTTTTACTTGTAAACCTGCATGATGCCAAAGGGCCCCAAGTCACCCAACTCACCAGAGCTGGCACTGTCCTCAGTTTGCCCGTCTTTGGATCCTTTTCTGTGATCTGTAGTTCATCCAAGGGCAATGCAGGCATTTTGCTGGGGTCTCCTCCTCCTGAAGGCAGACACGAAAGAATAAGAGGTCAACAGGGCATGAGGCCAGCTCCTAGTTTACAAGGCAACCTCGTCTTCCTCCTCCCAAAACCCCTCCTGTAAGAGGTCTGATGAGAAAAGCAAGGCCCTTGGAGGTTAAGTAACCTGCCTAATGTCCTGCAGGCAGAGCCAGATCCAAACAGGACAAGCCAAGCCAAGTGGGGAGCTAACAACTTCATCATTAAATGCTTCAGTGATGTCATCCTTCCCACTGGAGGAAATCCAATGCCTACTCTGATTGGTAATAGTAAAGAGGCATTGGTTGTCAGGGTTTAAATGAAGGAAACCTGCAAGGAAGCAACCTTTCCATTGTAAAACTTGAGAGATGACAGAGAGCTCAAGCTGAGTCTCAAATGTATCCTAGACTTCAGGTCAGAAATGTCAAGGAATCAGAAAGGCTGGGTTTGGCCTTGAATTCTATACAGCCCCCTCTAAAGAAGAAATTCTGATGTTACACAGGGGAAACAACAAAGAGCAGTTGATAAAGAAGATAATGCAGATATGCAAGGAACTCATCCCCCCAACTCAGACTTTAAGAGTTGTGAGATGTGAGCACAGGAGTCAAGAGACCAAGGCATGGCATAAGCTCCTGCAAGGACAACAAAAAGGTTGCTGGGGGATTTTCAAGGCTATTTTGAAAAGAAGGATGAGAGGAGGGACAAAGCAAGTCCCCTAGGCTATTCTTACAGAAAATATGGGAGAGGCTAAGTAGATCAGAGTATAGGCCAACAGATGCAGAACTGGCTGAAAGGCCAGACTCAAAGAGCACTCATTTCCGGTTCAATATCAACTTGGGAAATCTTCAGTAGAGTGCCTCAGGGGATCTGTGCTGGGTCTTCTATTGTTTACTCTTGTTATCAATGACTTGGATAAAGGTAAAGAGGGCATATATACTTTTTAACTTTGTAGAAGGGGATAAGGGGATGACAGTCATGACCCAAAAAAAGTTCAATGGGCTAGAACACTAGGCTGAATTTTAAAAGATTAATAAACATGGATAAATGAATCATCTTACACTTGAGTACAAAAACCCTATTTTATGGGTTTAAAGACAAAGTGGCTAAACTAGTTCCCCATGCCTGACAAAGATATGGGGGTTTAGTGAAAAAGTTCAATACAAGTAGGTACTGTGATAGCACAGGGAAAAAAAGCTGTCATAACATTTTGAACCACACTGACGCATATATGGTGGCCCATGAAGGTGACCAATAGTCTCATTATGCATTGCTCAAACCTTATCTGAAGTTTGGGTTCGTTCTGAAGATCATTGGTGAGCTGGAGGGTATCCAGAGGACCAGGACAATTAAAGATCTTTGACTACGCCATATGAGAATTGATTGGGAGAACTGGGGATATTTAACCTGGAGAAGACTCAAGGGGATAGGAGAATTGTATTTGAAAGGCTGTCACAGGAAAGAGGAATTCAACTAGTTCTGTTTGGCCCCAATTAGACTCCATGGGTGGCAGGTGCCTAGGCGCCATTTTGGCTGGATGTCAAAAGAAACTTTCTAACAATGTGAGTGATAGAACAGGTAATCTGGGGTGACTAACCATTTGCTGGGAATACAACGGAAGGGATTCCTGCTCCAGTGAGAAATAATGCAGAACCAAAGGGAACTGGAAGGCCTCTAAGAGCCAAAGTTCAAATCCTACCTCTGCAACTTAGCCCCCTTATGACCATGGCCAAAATACTTTTTAATAGCCTCTCTAGGTCTTTTATAAATTGAGTGTGTTTGGACTCTGGCTCTAAGTCTATGATCCTATGTGTCTCTGAGGTTCCTTGTAATTCTGATTTGATCCTCAGTGGAGGACCGATAGAAAGATACACACACATAGGAACAATGGACATGGATGGACTGCCATCTACCCAGCAGGAGAGCCCAGAAATGAGCTTACAGGCCCATTAAAGCCTTGCAGTGCTCAGAGATGGGCCTGTATAAACAGAATTTCACTCATATTCAAAAGGAGGGTGTGGGACTAGGGGAGTTCTTGAGTCACTGTCACCTGCCCTAATCATTAATGTTAGGCCTCATTTATATTTCTGAGCATTTCAGAGGGGGTGAGGAGTAGGCTGTATTTCAGGAAATGATTACAATGTTTAAAAAAAAAATAAAGTGATTTATAGAGGGGGGAGGGAAGGTTCTGGCTCTCTCAGGATTTATAAGACATTATAAAGCCAGAGGGTTAGAAAGCGACATTAGCAGCCTAGTCCAACCTCTACCAGAAAAAGAATCCCAGTTATATCACTCCCCAAAAGTGATCCTCCAGACTTTAAAGAACTCCAAGGAGGGAGAGCTAACAACTTCCCCCAGTAGCCAAATGCACCAGGAAGACAGCTCCATGGGCAAGAATTGTTTCCTGACAGCCAGCTCCAACTGGGCTTTGTAATGTCTGCCCCATGGCTCCTACTTCTGGTCTTTGGGGCCAAAGGAAGCAAATCTACTCAAAGGATCCCAGGACTGGTGCTGGAAAGGACCTCAATGGCCAGAGTTTAGACCAGGCATTCTTCATGAGGGCTCCGTGAACCTGTCTTAAAAAACCATTCCATGTCTGTATTTCAATATGATCCATTTCCTTTGTAATTTTATGTACTTTATTTTCCATATGTAAGAGCATTCTTCTGCATAGGCTTCACCAGACTCCCATGGCACAAAAATGAGGAAGAACCTTTGTTCTAGCTGTCAGTACTTTCTGCTCCCCTCCCCACCATCCTCATCAAAATAACTATGGATCATGGGTCTAGAGCTGAAGGATCTCAGAGGCATCTAGTCTAACAACCTTATTTTACAAAGGAGGAAAGTGAGGTCCAGAGATCAGCAGCATGTGCAGGCCAATGCAAGTCAAGATTGGAAGCCTGATCATCTAACTCCAAAGCTGGTGGTTTTCACATTTACATGTGGACAGCTCCAAGGTCCCTGGAACCTTCTCTTTCTCCAGGCTAAATGCTACCAGTCCCTCCAGTAGCTCCTCAAAGGACATGAATTGAAGGGTCTTGGCTGCCCTCCTTTGAACCTTCTCCAATGTGTCAAAACCTCCTTAAACCAGGGTGCCCAGAACAAAACCCAAATGTTCTTACACAGTTGGAGCAGGGTCACTAAGGCAGCACAGAAAAGGCCTACATGAAATAATTCTGAAAACAGTAACCAATGGGGTGAAGATCCTCAATGAGTCTTCAACAGGAATGTGAATTACTGGTGTTCATAAGCTAACCAGGAGAAGGCCCTCTATGAGCCTTCAAATGCTCCAGGAATGTGAGTTACTGATACTCATAAGCCAACAGACCAGGGAGAGGGTGACAGAACCCTGAGACAGATAGGGTTTACCTTGACTTCTCGGTCTTTGGTTTTCCTCTTTATAAAATGAGGACATTGCTGCCACATAAAGCAACCCTTTGTACTTTGAAAAGATTTTATAAAGACAGTTATCATGAACACTGGGACACTGGGACTCTAGCCAATTGTCTCAAGGTCTGAAAGCCAGCTACCTGACAGGTACTGGACACTAGAAGGTCATTCCAGTCGGGCTCTGTAAGAAACAAGAGCTGAGCAGCAGGGTCCCCAGTGCTTCCAGTACACACAAACTATAAAGTACTTACTAACAGTCCTATAGAAGACAACAGATGTGAGACTATAGCAGCATGATGTAGTGAGAGATCACGATGCTTGGAATCCAATATACCTAAGTTCCAATTCTGCCTTAGACATTGGCTAGCTGTGAGACTCTGGGTAAGTCACAGAACCTTTTTGTGCCTCAATTTTCACATTTATAAAGTGAAAAGGCTGGACCCCATGACCTCTGAGACCTCTGCCAGCTCTTTCTCTATGATCCTATGACCCAAGGGAGCAGCACTGATGGTAACTGCAGGGTAATTTATGGAGTGGCAGCTTCCCTGCTCTCAAGGAACTATGTCCAAAGAGCCTGAAGCAGGAATCCATCGCCTGGGGAAATCCTTTAAATCCCAGATGCCACTCTCCCAATGTAGTCCGCTCCCATCACCAATAACACTGCCAGCCTCCCCATAATCCACTCCCTGCTCTGAGCTCCAGGCAGCACAAAGTGCAATAAGAAAGAGGACTCAATTTGCAATCAAGATCCAAATTCAAAGTCTGGCTCTGTTTCTAGAATGACCTGAGCAAGTCAATTCACCTCATTAGACTTTTCTCCCCATCTGTATGATGGGGATAATGCCTCCAAGGATCACACTGATGAAATGGAATGACCTTGTATACCCTTCGGAGGTTATAACACTGGACCCCTCCTTTGACAGTCTTCCCTTATAGGGAGTCTCTCACTATTTCTCCTTCCTCCTCTCTGGACCTGTTTCCTTATCTGTAAAGTTACCTTGGACTAGATGATCCCTGAGGTCCCCTCTTGCTGTCCCCTCTTGCTTCCTGAGCCCTTGCAGACTCCTCCTCCCATGACCCTCCCTCCCAAGCCAACAGCACAATGCCTGGCACAGTAAATGCCAAATAAATACTTGTCAATTGGTTGATTGATACAGAAAGCAAGAGGCAGCAGGACGTAGCAGAGAGAGGGCTGGCCTGGGATACAGGAAGACTCCTACCTGAGACTCATATGAGCTTTGTGGGCGAGTCACCTAACCTTAGTGCCCTGGGCAACTCAATGAGAAGAGGCAGAATGGGTGACCACCTACATCAGTGGAGGGAAATCTCAAATTGGGAATTCTCTATGCCACTGAAATCAAAGGCAGGTCTGGACTAAACAAAACAAGACCCAAAAACTTACAAGTCACTGAGCTAATTCAATGGGTACAAAAACAAAACCTACAAATCACTTACAATCTGCTGCAAAGTATCAAAACATGTACAGAGAGAAGTCTAGAAAAAGTTATTTGAGGAGAGTGGGGAAGACAAGATTTCATGAAGGTGAATGCAGAAAGGAGCCTGGAAGACCAAGATTTGGAGAATGAGTGCCCCCTTCTCTCCTGGGACAAGGCCCCTGCCCTGGTGCAGGCCCTATCACCTCACATCTAGACTGGCGAGTCTGCTGCCTCTGCCTACTCCAAGCTATCAAAATGATTTCCCTAAAGTGCAGGTCTGTCCACGGCACACTCCTGCTCCAGAAACTTCTCTCGCTCCCAATTACATCCAGGAACAAAGATCCTGTCTGGCATTTCAAACTCTTCACAGCCTGGCCTGTTCATTCCTTTCTATTCTTCTTACATCTTACACCCTCCTACCCTACCTATAGTCTCTTCAGTCCAGGGACACTGGCCTTCTAGCTGCTGCTAATTACCCTTGCTGTCCTACTCCAGGCATTTTCTATGGTGTCCCTCATGCCTGGAAGGCACTCCCTCCACATCCCCATCTCCTGGCTTGCTTCAAGTTCCAGCTGAAATACTATCTTGTAAGAAGCCTTTCCTGACCCCCCCCCCCCTTAATTCTAGTGCCTCCAATTCATTTGGTTTGTCCATAATTATCTACGTTGTCTCCCCATTAGACTGACAGTTCCTTGAGAGTAGGGTCTTTTGGCTTTCTTTGTATCCCCAGTACTTAGTACAGGGCCAGGCACATAAGAGGCCCTTAATGTTTACTGGCTGATTGAGGGTCTGACATGAGGAAGAGGTTCCAGGTTTAGGGAGCAGGAGATGGCAAGATGGCTTCTGTAAATAGCCGATGATCCAATCTGGTACCAGGGAAATGCTGCTTCCTAAAAACTACCCTCATTTTTATAGTACCTTAAGCTAGACAAAAGCACTTTCCTTACTACATCTCTGTGAGTTAGGTCAAGTTCAAAGAATGTTATCATTTTACACACTGAGAATTTGAGACCCAGAGGGGTGAGGAGGGTCATGCCCAAAGGCTCACATCTAGCAAGTGGTACAATAGGGGTCTGAAACCCAGAAGTTCTAACTCCAACTTCCATTGTATTAGCATGTGTTGATTGACTGAATGTGGAGTGTGGGAAGGAGGGGCTGGAGTCACCCTTGGAGACACTGAAGGGGTTCTAGGGCCTCCTCCTTTCTCACCTCCAAAATGAGGTCCTCCAATCAGCCCCTCCTCATCCCCCTTCCACTTACCCAGCCCCTTCTCTTCCATTCTTTCCCCATTCGTTCGATTCTCCCCACCTTCCCTCTCTCCACTCCCTTCTATCTGCCTCCTGTCTCCCCCTGGTGTCCCCCTCTCCCTCTACTCCCCCCATTCCCCCTTTCCTCTGTACCAGCTAGTGGATTTCCTCCTCTCCTCCCACTCTGATCTATTCCCCTCCCCTCTCTTCACTCCATTTTATCTCCCTCATTCCCCCCATTTCCTTCCATTTCCCCTTTTCCTATCACTTCTGTCCCCCTTTCTTCTGTACCCACGCTAGTCAATTTCCTCCTCTCCCTCACTCCGTTCTATCCCCCCTCCCCTCTCCCTCACTCCGTTCTACCTCCCTCCCCTCTCTCTCACTCCGTTCTATCCCCCCTCCCCTCTCCCCACTCCGTTCTATTCCTCCTCCCCTCTCCCCCACTCCGTTCTACCCCCCTCCCCTCTCCTCCACTCCGATCTATCCCCCCTCCCCTCTCCCCCACTCCGATCTATCCCCCTCCCCCCTCCCCCACTCCGATCTATCCCCCTCCCCTCTCCCCCACTCCAATCTATCCCCCTCCCCTCTCCCCCACTCCAATCTATCCCCCTCCCCCCTCCCCCGTCCCCCACTCCGCTCTATCCCCC
>CM053773.1:239547334-239665211 GCA_028658325.1 Potorous gilbertii
CCTGAGGTTGTATTCTCCACTTGTATAGTTCGAATGCAAACCACATACTTGCCAAAAAGACGGTTTTATAGAGAACTCACACCAGGCAAGCGTTCACATGGCGGTCAGAGATACAAGGACAGTCTCAAGGTTTCTCTCAAGAACTTTGGATTTGATTGTGGGACATGGGACACTCTGGCACAGGACTGCCCAGCATGGCATGCCCACATCGGAGAAGGTGCTGTGCCGTATGAGAAAAGCAGAAATGAAACAGCTCAAAGGAAACGTGGAAACGTAGGATGTGCAGATTTAGAGAATCTAACCTAAATGTTCATAGCCGACCTGTGGTAGAGCATTCCAAGCTCGTATTGGTCTGATCAGCCACAGCCGGACACAATGAAACTGGACTCTAGCATGGTGATGTCATTTTGGTCCTCTTCAAGAGCAAAGTACAACAGCCAGCCAACCAGATTCTGATTGTAGAGAAGTTGGTAATCAGATCAAGCCTAAATTTGTTCTTTGGCAACTCTCAACTATTATATCTAGTTCTGCCCTCTGTCATCAAGCAGAATGAATCCAATCCCTTTTCCAAGAGATAACTCTTCAAGCGTTGAGGATATCTACTGTGTCCTCTCCTCTAGAACAGACACCCTCTAACTTCTTCTTCCATGGTGTGGTCTCAAAGCCCTTTACCATTCGGATGCTTTCCTCTGTTTGAGACAAATTCTTCAGTTTATCAGCATCTTTCCTAATGAGCTGAGCCTGCTAGCCTAGGTGAGGTCTGAGGAAGGCAGAGTACAGAGGGCCTGGCACTCTCTTAATTTCAGACATTTGATTTCTTGTAGAGTTAGGGAGCAGACCTGTGACTTTATCATTAGAAAGGACTCCCAGAGGAAGAAATTCTGTCTTCCAAAGCAATTGGCTTTTCTGCAATTCGTAATCTCAGAGAATTTCCTAGAAGACTTAAGTAACCTGCCCAGGGTCATATGGTCAATATGGATCAGAGACAGGCCTTGAATGAACTTTGAGGCCAGCTATATGCCAAACTGTTTCTTTTAGTGTGGTCCTATATTGTATTAGTTTTCTTGGCTGCTATATCACACTGTTAATTCATGTGGATCTTTATTGAAATCCCCAGATATTATCAGACAAGTAGTATTGTCTGGTTACAGTTCTTCCACCCTGTACTTATGAAATTGATTTTCTGAGCCCAAGTCTCAGACTTTATATTGACCCTTATTCTATTTCAGCTTATTCAAGTCTGCCCAAGTGTTCTATACTGCCAATATCTTTTTGAATCCTATCTCTTTCAAGCTGGTGTGTTAACTATCCTGTGTAACATAATGGATAGAGCCCTGGACTTGGGATCAGAAAGATCCAGGTTCAAATTCTGCTCACTATCTGTGTGACCTTGGGAAGTTAGTTAATCTCTCTGGGTCTCAGTTTCCTCATCTGTAAAATAAAGGAGTTGGAATTGATGGTCTCTAACTCTATGATCCTGTTTAGCTTTATGGCTGTCCACAGTGGATAAGCATGCCTTTATCCAAGTCATTGTTAAAATTCTTAAATTGCATAGGGCTAAGCTCCCTAACACATTGGAGATTTCCTTCCAAATTGATACTGAGTCACTAGTGACTACCCTTTGGGTCTATCCTTTCAACCAGTTTCAAATCCACTTAATTATTTTACCCTCTCACCCATTTCCCTCTACCTCTTTTGTGAGAGTAGCATAAGAGCCGTGGTCTTATATTTCCCTAAAAATCACAACTTTCTCCTGATCTACCAACCTAGAAACACTACCGAAAACAAGCTTTCAGGTAAGTTTCATCTGATCTGTTCTTGGGGAGGCCATGTTGATTCTTTGGGGTCACTGCTTCCTTTTTCAGATGTTCAGTAACTTTTTAACGATCCATCTGTTTTAGCATTTGGCTTCCCTTCTCTCTCATTATCTTCCTTGGTTATTGACTCTCTATTAGCTCTTTGGGCTCAGTCCATTCAGTTCAAAGATTCTTCTCCTTGATGGAAAAGACAGAAGAATTCAGAGTTAGGCAGCTCTGCCTTCTCCTGATCAGTTAACACTGCTCTCCCACCCTGAAGCACTAGTTCTGTCTCTTCTTTGATCCTCCTCTTTTCCCCAATGTAACCTTTTTTTTAATCCTTGCTATGCTTAACTTTTCTCTAGGTCCAGATTTAGGATCCTAGGATCTGTACCCATGTTCGTCATTTTGGGTCATTCCCACTTTTAACTCATCAGAGGAAAATACTCTCTTGAGAACTTCCCATCTGTCAAGAGCTAAGACAGGATATTGATGGGAAAGGGAGGCTTAAATTAACCCTACACATCCCTGTAACACAAGTCCAGTGTGAGGGAAGAAATTATGGAGCAGACCTGGGACAGCTTGAGTGAACTTAACTCCCAGTTGGATTGGCCTGGAAGCCATCCATGGGCCCTTTGGGCAAGGAGAATATTATCTGTCCTAAAGCTCTGACCTCCAGCTCTTGAGACTCCTAGGGCATTTCCTTTCTCACTGCTTTTAACCTCCTTGCTGGTGGCTTTACCTGATGCCTTCACTCTACTGATTATCTCTAATTTATCCTGTAAATATCGTTTGTAATCCCCCATTAGACTTTACGCAGGTTCAGTCTTTTCCATTTGTATCTCCAGAACTTAGTGCATGCAGTGTTTTATATATAGTAAGTGCCTAATAAATACTTCATTCATTCATTCATCTTCCTGTGAATTACTTTGTAACTGCCTTGAGGATTGCTTTTACCTGGGGGGGGGTTGTCAATATGGATTTGAATAAAGACTAATTATTTGAGCCTTCAGGTTCTGTGTTGCATCATGATATTCCTCCTGGGTTGACTTTTCCTGCTGAGTTCTGGTCCTTGGTATCCCATCTATCTTCTCTCTGAGCCATTGAACTCTACTCTCCTCAAATCTAGAATGCGTGTCAGACTATGCTGGGCTTCACCTTCTTTCTCTATCACAAAATCTAAGATGGAGTGGTCCCATGTGTATCTGTGCTTCCAATCACATCATTTCCATCCTAGCAACAAGTTCTGGACAAAATTGGATCCAGGAGAGAATTGCCCCTTTTGGGTTTCTTCATTGTTTACATTTCCATCAACTTCAAATTTGCTGGAAGTTGACAATGACTAAGAAATAAGACTGACTGACTGGCTAGACTGTAGCTGAGTTCCCCACCTCTGGAAGAAAGCAAAGGAAAGAGGGTTGTGCAAGAACCAGGTGAGGTGAAAAGATGTAAAATTTGATTAAACATCTTCTGGTTTAATGAAAGTCAAGAGGAACAATATTCTTCACCCCAGACACACCCTATCATTTCCTCAGAATGTGACCACCTCAGGGGTTGTATTCCTGTGTATCTGAGCAGGATTCTATTAAGTTAATGGGGTATCTGGTCTTAGAATGAGCTGGTGAAAGGAGGGTCATATTGGAGGAGAAAGGAGCCTTCGGAAGGAGCCACGGAAGTGATTCAGTGGAAAGAGCCCTGGATTTAAAGTCCGAGCTCAAACCCTTGACTTTGGCTGCCAAATGGCTGAACTCTGGACCTCAGTTTCCTCATATGTAAAATGAAGGAGAGTAATAAGAGATAACAACCCAATGGACAACGTGCTGGATTTAGAGCTTGGGAGACCTGAGTTTAAATCCGATCTCAGATACTTGCTGGCTGTGTAACCCTGGGCAAGTTACTGCACCCCAGTTTCTTTATCTGTAAAACGGGGCTAACAGCAGCACTTTTCTCACAGAGCTGTCGTAAGGATGAAATGAGACAATGTATGTAAGTGTTCTATGAACATTAAACAGCTATACCTCCAAGGTCCCTTCTGATTCTATGACCCCATGACGACATTCAAATCCTACCTTCTTTTCATGCTACTTTTGTCACCTTGAACAAGTCATTCAACACCCCCAAGCCTCAGTTTCCTCATCTGTAAAATGAAAATGTTGGCTTTGAAGGTCCCTAGAAGGTTCTAGAGCTTATGATGCCAAGTGAAGCTTGAGCCTGATTTGTACTTCTTAGTACATGGTCTACATACACACCCAACAGGAGATCATTCCAGATCTGGATTCAGAGGCACAAGGGAGCGGTTGCTGAGGTGCTGAAAGAGAGAATGAGGAAGGAGGGTCAGGGAGGCAGAGAAATCAGCCATCATCTTTTTGGGAGGGAGCCTCCTGGACGCTTCATGGTCTCAGTGCCATTCCTCCCCACCCTTTCCTGTTTCCTTTTGTGTCTTGTTCTTCCCCCCCAACCCTGCCCTTTGGGTTTTAAGCTCCTTGAGGGCAGGGACTGCTTTTTTATTAATTGTATTCTCAGTGCCTGGCACATAGTAGGTGCTCAATAAATGTTACTTGGATTGGGTTGGGTTGGGATGGAATGAATAGCAGAACACGTCCAGTTTAGTAGGGATTGTACCTAGAATGACCTTGATTCATTTAAGGTAGTCTTCTAACCTTATAGTTCCCACTTGGGAGCCTGTGGAGAACAGGGGGAAGGGGGCCTAGAGTTATTACTAAAGGCCCATTTCATTCAATGAATGAGTCAGCATAATAAACACACTGGATTGTGATGGATTTGCATTCTCTCACCTTCACACCTTCTGATGATGTAGCTCACAACCCATCCATGCTTTCTTATCCTTGATGACTTGTCTGGTTCCTCCCATGAATTCCCTTTAAGTGGTCCTTCCAGTATGCTAAAGACCATTCTCTTAGCTTGTTAATATGACATAGGTCCCAGAGTAGCAGACCAGCAAATCATCCTTTCTCGTAGGCTCTCACCACATGACTGGCTCACTTCCTTTTTCCATCATATGGCTCCTGGAGGATACCTTTAACAAAATGTAACAAGCAAATTTTGCAGCTGGACCAAGTGTTGGTGGGTGCAAGAGGGAAAAATTCTGGATGATGCAAGTGTACAGTGGACAGCTAGTTGGTGAGGTAGATAAAGCCTACACTGGAATCAGAAAGACTCATCTTCCTGAGTTCAAATCCAGCTTCTGACATTTACTAGAGTGACCCTGGGCAAGTCACTTCACCTAGTTTGCCTCAGTTTTCTTATCTATAAAATGAGCTGGAGAAGAAAATGGCAAACCCTCCAGCATCTTTGCCAAGAAAACCCCAAATGGGGTCACAAAGACTTGGACATGGCTGAAGAACAGTAAGAACAAAGCTGCAGTCCTATTAAGTTTGTACTTAGCAGTATCTGACACATAGTAGGTGCTTAATAAATGCTCATTCCCTCCCTCCTAGCTGGGAACATTCGGGAGAGTAGAGGATCATAGATCAAAAGAGAAGGAAGCTTTGAGGCCATTTTACAAAAAACAAAACAAAACAAAAAACGATCATAGGATTACGGAAGGAAGCTTAGAAGCAATCTAGTCCAATCTTCTCATTTTACAGACAAGAAAACCGAGGCCTAAAGAGGTGAAAAGACTTGTTCAAGTTGATATAGGTAGAAAGTAACAAAGGCAGGATTAGAACCCAGCTCCTTAGACTGGCTTTGGAGCCTGTTCTCTTTTCATTCCATCACACTCATAACTTCACATTTTTTGGGGGGGTGGGGTAGGCAATTGGGCTTAAGTGACTTACCTAAGGTCACACAGTTAGTAAGTGTCTGAGGCTAGATTTGAACTCAAGTCATCCTGACCATAGGGCTGTTGCTCTATCCACTGTACCACCTAGTTTTCTCTATAATTTCAGCTTTTTGAATCTCAGTTTCCTATTCTAGTAGAGTGGATAATAGTATATTTACCTGCCTCAGAGAGTTATGATGTAAGCACATTATAAACCATAAAATTCCATAGAAACATAATATATGATTATTGATGGTAACATCATCTTCCTACCTTCTCCCCAACATGGGTCCAGCCAGAGACATAGCTTAGACACTCTCCCTTGTTTCTGGTTCTCTTTCATGACTCATCCCTCAGGAGTTCCAAGGGAGGCAGAGATCATTCCCAAAGTCCTATCATTAGTTGTAACAAAATGCCTTAAAAATAAATTAGAGAGGCATCATCCCTACCAAAGGAATAACACCAAGCGAAGTGTTCCTCTCCCAATTTGTCATTTGACAGATGAGAAAGTAAGTGACAGACCCCAAATCATGAAAGGCTCAGGAGCAGGACTGGGTCTCACCTCCACATCTGGCCAGCTGAAAAGTATGTCTATTACCCTACAACCAATCATTTTTCTGACAGTTCAATAGCCAGTAGGGATAATAGAAAGAAGGAATGAAAAAAAGCATTCATTAAGCATTTAGTGTATACCAGAGTCATGGGCTAAGTGCTGGGAATACAAACAGGAAAGTCAGACAGTCTCTTCTCTCAAGAAGCTCACATTGTAACAAGAAAAACAACATTTCGAAGAGAAAGCCCTAGTGACTCTTTGATGATGATGATGAAGATGAAGATGATAGCTAGCACCTTAAAGTTCATTCATTACATGGCAGCCTTACAAAATATGTAGGAAGGATTAGGAAGGGAAGAATTATTCCCATTTTACAGATGAGGAGAATAAGACTCTTGAGAGGTAAGAAGACTAGCCCAGGGTCACACAGGTAAGTAGTGTCCAAGAAGTCTTCCTGACTCCAGGAACATGCTCCTTTTCAGAATGAGGTCTCTTTGCAAGAAAGAATGCTTGACTCTCAAAGACCTACAGGTCATTTTCAAATAATGAGTTTTGCTTCTTGGTTCACTTAGAAAAGTGGAATCAATCCTATGGTTTGCCTAAGGTCACAAGATAAGTTAGTTGCAAAATAATTAGTCAATCAACAAACATTTATTAAACTCCTGCAAAGTGCCAGGTTTGGTGCTTGGCTCTCTGAATAAAAAGATATACCTCCTAGACTAGAGAAGATGCAGACTAGAGGCAGATTTGAGTCAACTCAGAGTGAAGTGGGGGAAAGAGGTTGACTTCACTGGAAACCTTGTGAATTTCTCTGTGAAATCTTTGATCTGTGAACATATCCCCTTTACACAACCCAGTACTACCATCTCTTTTGGTTGCTTACTACCAGGTGATTGTATTTATTGAGTGAGGCCTTCTCTCAGCTCCTTCACTCACCACCATCCCAGTTGTACCTCCATACCAATGTTTCCTTACACGTGTACCTCTCAGTAATATGTGAAGCCTATCTCTCAAGTAGAATCTTGCTGTTTTTATAACATCATTAGTAGTTGGCCCCTTCTCTCTACTCACAGAACTACTCTCTTAGTTCAGGCCCCCTTCTTCTTTAGGGGGCTGCTACAAAGCCATCACCCTGCCAAGTTCACATCTAAACACAGCATTACCTGATGGAGGAGATGCCAGCAACTCAGAGAAGATCCACTGTAGGGCTGAATCTAGCTGGTTGAAGGTACGTCTACATGCAGACTCAGTTCCTGGACCCCAACTTGTCAAAGCTCACAAGATCACAGCCTTTTCTGCTCCATCTACAGTCCCTTCCCCTGAGTCTGGAAAGATTTGATATACCAGGAAGCGGGACCATATTGCCTTGGATCCACCAGTGTGGGGTGAGGGATGGGAAGGAGGAGGCTAGTACCCACCTAGACATGTATAAGCAGTCAGTGTCTCCTCACTCCAACACAGCTAAGAAAAGTTGAGCTGCCCCATGGAAGTCTTTTGGATGCACAACCAGCTCAGGCTCAGCAGTCAATCTAAAAGGCAGGCAGTTATCAGATCAGAATTAGTCTTAAAACACCTAGCCATGCATCAAAGTCCACTTGGAGGCTCTCATAAGACAAGTGCTCTCCCTGTGCATGATCTTAAGGGCTAAGCTTTCAGTGATCAATACCCTATTATGTTCTTCTACATGGCTGCCCTTCAGTGTTTGAAGACAGCAGTCATGAGTCTTCTCTTCTCCAGATTCCATATTTCAGTTTCGTGAAGTTGATCCTTAAATGGGATAGACTGGAGGCCCTTCATTATTCTGACTGTTCTCCTTTGTACATTTTCCAGGTAATCAATCAATCAATCAATAAACATTTAGTAAGAGCCAACTATGTTCCAGGCACTGGGCTAAACGCTGAGGATCCAAAAAGGACAAAAGACAGTCCCTGCCCAAGGAACTTACAGTGTAATAGAGCAGACAATACACAAATATATAAAAGCAAGCTCTAGGCAGTATAAATAGGAAATAATTAACAGAGGGGAGGCAATGGAATTAACAGAGGTTGGGGAAGACTTCCTCTAGAAGGCAGGATTTTAGCTGGGACTTAAAGGAAGCCAAGGAGGTCGACAGTCAGAACTGAGGAGGGAGAGCATTCCAGGTACAAGGGATAGAGAGAATTCCCAAAGCTGAGAGATGGAAGTCTTATCTTGGAACAATAGTGAGGCCAGTCTTATCAATGTCCCTCCTAAGAAGTGACCTCTAGAATGATCTGACCCAGGTAGAGAACAGGACTGCCATCTTCTTCATCCCTGATGGTACAGTTTGGTTGTTTGTTTTTGAACATAGTCTAACACTTCTCTGAAACAAAATCACAGAGGGAATTTTAGCTACACTAGCCCAGGAAGGCATTATTCAACTAATTGGGGGCTTCAAATTATAACTTTGCCCACAGATATAAGGATCCTTGGTGGAGTGAAGTTGTATCCCTTCTATAACCCATCTTCCATACATCTGTCAGAGATACTCCTAAGTAAAGCACAGTTCTGATGGGGTTACTTCCCTGCTCATTAAGCTTCAATAGCTCCCAATTCTTTCTAAGATCAAGTGTAAACTCTTTTATTTGGCATGTAAAGTCCTTCACAATCTGGTACCAATCTTCTTTTCCAGTCTTACCACATGTGATTCCCCTTCAGATACTTTCCCAAATAAAATCAGTCAATTTAATATGAAATTCTATTTCTAATCTCTGTGTCTTTGTCCAGGAAGATCCCCATGCCAGGAATGCCCTTCCTCCTCATATTCTTCTCATAGAATCTCCAGTTTCCTTCAAAGCTCCAATCAAACACCATCTCCTAAATGAGGCCCTTCTGATCCTTCCAGTTACTGGTACCTCCCTCCTGAATTACCTTGTATTTATTTTGTACATTTCTTTTTCTTTATATATTTATATGTGCCAATGTTGCTTTCCCTATTCCTTAAGGACAAGGACCATTCATTTGTGTCTCTGTATATTTCCAGGGTCTGGCATATAGTAGGTGCTTCATAAATGTGTGTTAATTGACTGATTGATTGAGAAGCCAAGTACCTTTCAGTCCCATTCTATAAAGGGAGTGGGAGCTCATCCTTCTGCTTTCTTCATTACATTGAATCTGGGGCTTCATCCATGTCTTGAGGTTTTCAAGTATTTTGTCTTGTTTGGAACACTCTGTGTCCAGAGAGAGCCTCTCCTTCTGGGGCTCAGCATGTGTTCAGATAGAGTTTGCAGAGCATGGAACCTGAAGAATCCGGTACCCTGTTGATTAAAACCCAACTGAAAGGCAAAATGCCTTCTTTTCAAGGGTGACTATCCCTCCAACAAGTATCTCTTCAATGTGAAAAGGCCCCTGTCCTCAAGAAGCGTACTATCTAGCAGAGGGAAAAAACAGTCTAGACTTGGCATCTCAAAACTTAAGTTCTGATCCCACCTCTGATGTTAAGTTGTGGGACCCAAGGAATCTATTTCTGCTCTTGGAGCCTCAATCTCTTCATGTGCAAGATGGCAGTAATCATTGTACTGCCCACCTCCCAGGGGGAGAAAATAGTTTGTCAGTCTTAAAGGGCTCAAAGAGAGATGATGCTTTGTTGAAGTTAGTATTAACGGTAGCAACAGGAAAAGAACAAGTGGTGGACTTGGAGTAGAAGACCTGAGTTGGAATCCTGCTTATTAGCTCTGCGATCCCAGGCAAGTTATTTAACCTCTCTGGTAATTGTTTTCTACATTTGTAAAATGGGGATGACATTGGCACTTACCCCACAGAGTGGTTGTGGGACTAAATAAGATAGTATCCATAAAGCCCTTTGCACACCTTGAAGCGCTCTAGAAATGTCAACGAATGTTTATTTTACTCCTACTATGTTCAGGAATATTCATCTTTCTGAGTTCAAATGTGACCTTGGGCAAGTCACTTAACCCTATTGGCCTCAGTTCCTTTATCTGTCAAATGCACTGGAGAAGGAAATGGCAAACCATTCCAGGATCTTGACCAAGAAAATAGCCCAAATGGGGTCATGGAGAGTCAGACACAACCTTGAAGCGCTAGAGAAATGTCAACGAATGTTTATTTTGCTCCTTAGAATAGCATTTTTAAGCAAATAAAACATTCATTACGAAGGAAATCAATTATATTGAAATGGTTATCAAAATGTTTTTTTAAAGCAGGTTCACAGATCCCAAATTCAGAACCCCTGATAGTGTCATAGATTGAGAACAAGAAGGGACCTCAGAAGCCACTGAGCCCCAAATCCCTCATTTTATAGATAAGGAAACCAAAGCACAGAGAAGGAAGTGACTTGTCTAGGGTCACATAGTAAATGTCTGAGGTGGGATTTGAACTAGATCAAGTTCTATCCCCTACACTGTATTGCCTTTCAAGGCACAGAGATGCCACCCTGGTATCTTCGATGCTTCTAGGAATTATACACTTGTAGATAATGAAGTATATGTTTATTCCTCTGCTAAGATCAGGAGGGAAGCATTTCAGTGGAATCAGTCAGCCTGGTTCAATTGGTTATATAAGCCCATCACCAGGTTGTCTGGGGGTGTGGACTGGGGAGCATCTTTTTTTATACCATCTAATCATCTATCCCAACTTAGTGGGGCTAAGAACCCCAGGAGGGGAGGGAGTTCACCCACAGATCCAATCCTGTGATGTCATCAGCCTAGGAAACTCCTGGAGAGGAAACACTAACCTACTCTGGAACTTTGGGCCCCACAGCCTATAAAATTGATTTTATCAAAGCACTCAGGTCTTGCTGAAAACCCTGTGAATCCAAGGTTGCTACTCCATGCAGCTTCTCAGTGAGGTCTTTGTAAGGTTGCCAAACAAGACAGTGCCCCTCTGAACACAATTACATTCTTCTGTCCTTTCTTCTCAACCTACCTTTTCACTATTTTCCATTATGCATAAACTCAATATTGGTTCCAGCCCAGATGAACATCTTGTTCTCCTATGAACTTATCCACACCTTTTTCCATCTTTGCCCCTTCTTGTCCTCTTCCCAGAATGCCTTTCTCCACCATCTCTGCAGTGTCAACTCTTCAATATCCTTCCAGGAAGGGGCACCCACTGCCCCCATTACACATTTACTGTTTCCTCCAGCCCCAAACTTCTTCCCCTAAACTTTTCTGGGAACTCTGTTTTATGCTGTTACCACCTAAGGGTCATAGGCTCACAGCTCTAGAACTGGAAGAGACCTTAGAAGTCATCTGACCCGATGCCCTCATCTTTCAGATAAGGAAACTGAGGCTAAGAGGGAAGGGTGGGATTTGAAGACACCTTTGGGGACTCTCTGTCTCCAAGGCCAGTGGTCTCACCTAAATACACTGCTGGATGCAGGCTTGTAGATTTGTTGTATGTTTACCTGTCTCACAGAGGTGAGCACAGATTAGAAAATAGAATGCTGAGCTGGAGGTAAGAAGACCTGGATTCAGATCCTGCCTTTGACACTTAGTAGCTATGTGACCCTGGCTAAGTCACTTAACTTTCTGAGCAGGGTGAGGACTCATGAGTCAATCAGGGGTAGGAAACCTGTGGCTTCCAGGCCAATAGGTCCTCTGGTGCAGTCTTTTAACTGAGTCCAAGTTCAGATTCAGTCAAGGGGCCACACTTGAGCACCTAGAGGAACACATGTGGCTTGGAGACTACAGATTCCCCACCCCTGTAATAGATAGGCTTTGAGCCCACTCCACTGATCCCAGATCCCTCCACTATCTCATTTATGCATCTCATTTCTCTGGAAGCTACCTGTAGGCAACCACTTCACATTCATCTTAGTATTTACTTTTCTTGTCCAGCTGGTTGGGGATTCAATCCATGGTTTGCTGAAGGAATTGACCTGGTCACTTGATCCACTAGACTTTGCCCTACATCTTCCAAGTCAGCAACTTCCATCAAAGCTTTTGCTGATTCCAGATGGAGTTGGAGAATGAGCACTTAGGTGAAAGTTTGAACTACACCCCTGGGGGCCCTAATAAAATCACATCTGCATATAGTTATGCCTACCCTGTGTTTTTTAATGAGTAAACACAGTCCAGGGAGATAATGACAGGCAGCTAGGAACTGGGCCTGGCTTGGGGAAGGAGGGAAGGCATAATTGGAAGGCACTCAATGTGCCCCATATAATGACTAGGCTCATTCTAATTTGTAAGTAATAGTTGCCCTACCTCCCAAGTGTCTTATGTATATGAACTTAGTTCTGGGATGGCAGCTTTGAAGTGGGAAGCCTTTTCAAATTCCAAGTCCCTTACTTCAAGGATGTCAAGGACATAAAGAAAAGCTTCATACCTACTAAGTTCTCCCACCCCAATTTATCACAGCCAAAAACTGGAAATGAAATGGGTACCATTGATCTTTGGGGTCTAGCTGAGAAAAGGTGGTCAAAGGATGACTGTACTAGAAGGCTCTGACTGGTAGGGGGCTCAGACACCCCTGAGTTCATTATTAGGTCATAAAGAAGTGGTTTATATGAGGATTTCAGTTAGATTTTAGAAAGGCAGCAGACATTTTCTCATGCCAATTATTCACATGGAGAGATGGGGGCTGGGCAATAGTGTAGTTAGTCAACTTTGGAGCTAGTTGGACGGTGACCTCAAAAAGGTGTTATTCCAGACCTCAGTGGTACTAGGGAGAGCTTCTACTTGGGACTGGGGAATTGCTGAGTAGAGATAATGATGGAAAAAAGAAACAAAGAGGTAAAAAAAATGCATCCAAGAAACATCAAAAAATACCCAGAAGGGAGCTGAAAGGAAGCTCATGGGGTAGAGGAATCAGCAGGGAAGTTTTGTTACTATAGTGTTAAATTTAATATACTTTTAAAAAGCCCAAACTGTATATAACAGTTTATAGGTTCATACGTAATCCTTTTTTTTCTGTTCTTTGATGTTGAAATGTTCCTGTTTGTCAATGTTTGTTGAGTTCACAATAAAAAAATAAATATTTTTAAAAAGAAGTCATTTAGGGTTCAATGTCAATATGGCAGGAGGTCTCCAGTGGAATGCCCTAGGGATCTATGCTTGGTCCATTGATATTTAATGTTTTCATCAATGATATTAGATTGGGAGCTCCTTTTGGTAAGTAAAGACTATCTTTTGCCTTTCTTTTAATCACCATTTCTTAAGCTAAGGGTCTGGCACATATTGGGCTCTTAATAAATGATTATTGACAGACTTAGAGAAAAACATAGATAATATGCTCTTCAGATTTGTAAAGGACACAGAGCTGAGAGGGTTAACCAATACAGACTCTCAATGACAGCAAGGATACAAATGTATCTTAATAGCTTAGAGCCTCGGGCTGAAATTAATGAGATGAAATGCACTATGCATAAATGTCAAGTCACACTGTTGGGCTCAAAACATCAATTCCACAAGTACAGTTTGAGTCGCTGAAAACTGCATGAATAGAGATTTAGTTTCCAGGGAAGCAACAGATTGGGGAAGAGGGGCAGGAGATGAGTTAGTAGGTTGTTGTAAAGATGCAAAATAAGAGAAAAGAATAAAGCATGAAAATGTACAAAAGAAAGTAAAAAAAGTTACAAAGAAGACATAAACAGGACAATTTTCATTGTTGCTGTTATCACAGCTCTAGTTCTGGAAGGGCCCTCAGAACTTTCTAGTCCAACTCCTTTCTTTTAATGACAAGAGAAGAAGGGAAGAAACTAACATTTATACACTCCAGATACTGTGCTGAGTTCTTTACAACTACTATCTCATCTGATCCTCACCTCAACTTTGGGAAGTAGATATTATCTTCATTTTACAATTGAGGAAACTGAGACAAGCAGAGGTTAAGTGACTTGGCCAGGGTCACACAGGTTAGAGGTCAGATTTGAACTCAGGTTTTCCTGCCTCTAGACCGAGTGCTCTATCTACTGAACCACCTTGCTTGTCAAATTTAACCTACACTTAAAAATTAACTACATGCATGGAGCTCAAAGATTCATATAGGATCTTCTTAGGGTTCTTTGAATACTGAAATCTGTTTCTTTGTTGATGATTTCAAAGATTAAGTTAATAATGAGGGTTTTTTTAAGGTGCTCAGAGCACATCTGGAATATGTTCAGGTCTGGGCACCACAGTTTAGGAAAGATATGATTGATGACCTGGAAAGTATCCAGACGGTAACTGGCTTCTCATGGATATGTGGAGACTGGGCCAGCAGAGGGCTTAGCTTTGTTCTGCTTGGCCCCTCAGAAAAGAGTCAGGAGCAGTTCAGAGAAGCCAGGAAAGCTTGGGCCAACTGGGGGAAAACCTCCCTTACCCAAGGAGCCGCCATGAGACAGGGTAGGCTTGGCCACCGGCTAGGTATGTGGTAGGGCTCCCCTGAATTCTTCATCTTCACACAATCATAGAATCTAGAGGAGGAAGGTATCTCCCAGCTGTGACATGAAAAGCTGTATATTTAAGATCATCCCAGTTGTGACTTTCTACCATTTTAGATGGAGAGACTGTCTTGGACCACAAATCACAGCAGCAGCAGGGTTGGGAGTGGAGGGAAGCTGAGAAAGGGTAGCAGTGGTTTTTTTCTTTATACTGATCAGTATGGGCACAAGCAAAAGATGGGAGCAATTTACTCTGGGCTAGGATATGAATGAAAGAAACATTTATGGAACCTTTGCTGGGTACAAAAACACTGTGCTGAGCTCTAGGGATTCAAACTGGTAAGTCAGACTGTTTCTGTCCTCCTCCCTCAAGGAGCTCCCATTCTCATGGGGTCACATAATACATATGAGAGGGTCCAGCTGTAAGTCAGAGAAAACGTTCCATGGTTCTTAGGGGCCAGTGGCAAAGTAGATGGTGAGCCACTTCCTTAAGGTCATTGCCACTGATAAAATCTGATGTTGGGTCATTTGACAGCACCAAGGACTGTGTCCTGGGTCTTCAGCATCTGCAGCTTCAGGAGCGTGTCTGGACTGTGTCTCCCCAGGGCGGTTTCCGAGGATGCTGTTGGTAAAAGGTCCTGGGCTGGAAGCCAGGCTGTCCCCAAGGGCTCAGGGTCCTGGGCTGTCTTCATCAGGGTCTGAGGGGAAGTAGTTTGGCTCTCCTGGCACATGTTGCTGCCTCCTGGCTCTCCCTGAGGCTCTCCCTTGCTGTTTCAACTAGGCTGGCTCACCTGTTGTGATGGCCAGTTGGCAGGTGGTGGAGATGGTTGGCACCTTCTCCCCAGGAGTTACTTCCCCAGATGATGCCTATGAAGGCTGACCTGGAAGCTTGGCTGAAGGGGAAGGGAAGCCTTGGTGGGGGGGAGTGCTGTCACCCTCAGGCTTAGTTGAAATCAGGGTGGGGTGTAAAGGCAATGAACACCATTTCCAACAAGTTATTTTTATTCTTGAGTATCTAATATCTTTCTGGGTGGAGCCAAGGAGAAAGGCCTAGAACATTACTAGCTATCGTTTAAATAGTGCTTTAAATTTTGCTACGTGCTTTACAAATATTATCTCATTGGGTTCACCCATGGAAAGTGCTACTATTGTCCTCATTTTACAGTTGAGGAAACTGAGGCAACTAAATGATTTGCCCAGGGTTACTCAGCTAAGAAGTGTCTGAAATAGGATTGGAACTTCGGTCTCTCACTAGGTCCAGTGCTCTGGCCACTGTCTCAGCTATCTCCTCAGCTGAAACACGCCAAAGGATTTTAGAGTTAGAAGGACTCCCATTCCCAATCTTTATTTTCCTTTCCAGAAACCGTGGTCTGTTAGAAGGAATGAAGGATCTGGAGTCATGAGGGTGGGCCTCAAGTCTTCTCTCAGCCTCTGTGTGACATCACGTCACCACTGTGGACCGCCCTCTTCTCATCTGTAAAAGGACTGAGCTTGGATTGTAGACCTTCCCGAAGTTGCTTCCAGCTAGTAGAGCTTTGATTTTTGGTCCTTGGGCAATCACCTCCAAGGAAGGGGAACCTGCGGCTTCCCTCCTAGGTCCTTAAGTATGGTCTTTTGACTGAGTTCAAGTTTGACAGAACAAATCCATTTATGAAGGTGACTTGCTCTGGGAAGTTTGGATTCAGTCAAAGAGCCATACTTGAGGACCTAGAAGGTCACATGTGACCTTGCAGTCACAGGTTCCCCACCCTTGATCCTATCTGTTCCTCAGTTTTCTCATCAGTAAAATGAGAGGATGGGATTAATGCAAGTCCCTTTCAGGTCTTTTTAAAAATTATTTTTGTTTACTATATTTTAGCATTCATTTTTTAAGATTCTGAATTTCATATTCTCCCCCTCCCCCATCCATTGAGAAGGCAAGAAATAGGATAGCCATTATATATGTGAAGTCATGCAAAACATATTTCCATATTAGCTGTGTTGCAACAAAAACAAAAAAGCAAGAAAAATAAAGTGAAAAAAGGTATGTTTCAATCTGCCTTCAGAGTTCATCAGTGTTTTCTCTGGGGGATGGAAAGCATTTTTCATCCTGGTCCTTCCGAGTTGTCTTGGATCATCGCATTGCTGAGAATAGCTCAGTCATTCCCAGCTGACCATAGTCCAACATCGCTGTGACAGTGTTCTGTACGATGTGTACGAGGGTCTCCTGGTTCTGCTCACTTTCCTCTCAGCTCCAAAACTATGGCAGCAGGGAAACTGAGGCAAGGAGAGGGGAGGGCTTGCCCAAGTAAGTCACAGAGCTGGCATTTGAAGCCAGGTCGCCTCCCTCTGTCCCTTTTAATCCTTGCTCCTGTTGGGGTCACAGAGATCCTGGGTCTGACCAGGCTTGGGTGAAGCACTCACTGCTTTCTTCTTGGATGCCAGCATGTTCTGTCTTAGAAACCAGCCTTCTCTCCTGGGGCTCCTTTGTCTCCTCCTCCACTTCCCTCCAGGATTAATTATTCATGGAAGTAGATGAATTATTAATTTCTAATTTCACACAGCCAATGCCAGGCACACAGGTAGAAATGGGGTCAGGGCCTGCCGAGGAGCCCAGTTGAGTTAGTGTGGGTTATGAGTGTTTGCCCACCAGGCATCCCTGCTGGGGGCTGCAGGGGGCTCCTCCTGGAAGGTGTTTGATGGAACCTAACACTGGCCCAGAGGCTCCCAGGGAGCCTTTTGGGGAGGTTGGCTGCCCTCAGCCTCTCTGGCTTCAGGCCTGGGACTCTGCTTGGTCTGTCTGTGGGCCTCAGCCTGGCTTTGTTTCCTGGTTCCTTGTGGGGGGGGCGGTAGGGAGGTTTGATCATTAGTGCTAAACCTAAGCAAAATGGGAAGAGATAAGAGCCCAGAGGCAGGCTGGCCTGGGGAATAAGGAGGCCTGGGATCACATCCCAGCCTTGCTGCTAACTAGCTCTAATTTCAACCTCATTTTCCTCATCTGTAAAATGGGCAGCCAAGTCAATCCATTATGGGAGGGCATAGGATCTTAGATCTAGAGTTTCAAGGATTCCCCCAGAGGCCAAGTCCAATCCCCTCATAGTACAAAAGAGGAAACTGAGGCACAGAGAATACTCATCCAAGATCACACAGCTAGAATGAGGTAGACGCAGCCTTTCTGGAGAAGAGTGAACTATATGTTTCCCCTTCTCACTAGGCACTGGGACACCCGAAGACAAGATAAGAAATAGCCCCTAACCTCTAGGAGAGTGTATTTTACGGAACTGGGGCAAAGTCAGGGACAAGAATGACTCCTGTAGTTTTCACCTAGCAGCCCCACGAAACGCTGATATTGCCCATTGTCTTTATTTTGCAGATGAGAGACCTAAAGTTCAGGGAAAGGAATAAGCATTTATTGGGTACTTAATGTATTCTAGGCTCTGTACCAAGTACTGGAAATGCAAAGAAAGGCAGAGGACAGTGCCTGCCCTCAGGTGACTTCCAGTCTAGTGAGGGAGACAATGTGCAAATAACTACAGACCTGGGCCTCAATCTCCTGATATGTAAAATGGGAGGGTTGGGCTACAAGACAGTTGTAGTTCCTTCAGTCTATGATCCTGTAGAGTGGAAAGTTTATGTGTTAGGCAATCACAATGTGAACCCAGATTCTCAGATATGGACAGGAGAAATTGGAGGGAAAGTCAAGTATTAAGGAAGACCTGAAAAGCTGTCCTGAAGAAGATGGAGGGCAAGATTTGAACGTAGAGCTTGTCTTCCACTTCCTTCCATGGTCATCATCTCCTTGGATCCTCCCACTATAGATGAGGTCAGCAGTACAGGGATGATTGTCTCCATTTTACAGAAGAGGTCACTGAGGCCCTGAGGAGGAGAGAAAGATGCCCAAGCTGTAGAGCCTCAGTGTCCAGCCTAGCATCTGGGCCAGGGCCCTTCTGGTCCCTGGAGTGTCAAGATGCCCAATCTAGGGCTCAGCAACTTGAATGACCTCTGACTCCCCATGTGACCATCTTTGCTTTACCTCTTTGCCTTCATTCCATCCCTTGGTAAAATAAGGAACCAGAGTTAATAACCTGTAAAATCTCTTCCCGCCCTGGATCTGATGACTTTCTGCTGTCAGTAAGTAGTCATTCATTGCCAGTAAAACTCATAACTAGAAGGCAGCTGGTGGTTGGAGAGTCAGGAAGGCCTGAATTCAAATCCAGCCTCAGATACTTCCTAGCTGTGTGACACTGGGCATGTCATTGAACCTGTTTGCCTCAGTTTCCTCATCTGTAAATGAGGATTATTATAGCACTTAGATCCCCAGGTTGCGATGAGGATCAGATGAGATAATGTCTGTAAAATGCTTAACACAGGGCTTTAATAAAAGCTTATTCCTTCCCTTCCCTCTATTATCTCATTTTTACCACATCCCTCCGAAGCAGCTAATTAATATCTTTGTTATTACCCCATTTTATAGGTGAGAAAACTGGTGTTAAGAGAGGTAAAGTGGATTTGGAATCAAAGGACTTGGGATAGAATCCCAGCCCTTGTGATCTTGGGCAAGACTCCCTGGGCCTCAGTCTCCTGATCTATAAAATGGGAGGGTTGGGCCAGAAGACAGTCACAGCTCCCTTACATCTATGATCCTGTAGAGTGGAAAGCTCATGTGTTTAGACAACCACAATGTGAACCCAGATTCCCACCTCTGAACAGGGGTCTTCTCTCTAGGACAAAAGATGGTGTTGTTATGGGAGCTTAGAACAGTGTTTATAACCTATGGGCCTGCCTGTCAGCCACATGGTGCCCCCTATCCCATGGAAGCTCAGGGGCCCCGACCATGAACACTAAGGCTCTCAGAGGCTGGTATCCATCCCCAGCCTCTAAGTGGCTCTAAGTGCCCGCCCAAGCTGGCCATCACCCAGGCCTAGAGGGGCCACTCCGTTCTTCTGGACATGCTCCAGGAATGGCAGCCCCAGGAAGCCTCTTGTTACCCCCTTCAGGCTGTCCACAATGAACAAAGCCAGGCTCTGTTTCTGGGCAGAAGGGACAGAGCCGAGGTTTCCTCGGTGGGACTCCAGATCCCCACTGACCGTCACTGACGCTGTTTCTGGTGAATGCCTCATTTACTTGGGCTCTGGATGGGGAACAGATAGACCGACTGTGCATTTTTCCCTGGCATGCTCTGGGCATGCAAACAAGGCTGGCGGCCCCCTGGGATCAGTCCTGCTCCCCTTCTGTCTGCCAAGACAGAGCAAGGGGCCAGAAGGCTGGACGCTGAGACTGGCGACTCCAGTTTGGACTGGGCTTTGTCAGTGTGAGCAGGGAGCAGATGGTGAATGGGGGGATAGAGGAGTGTGTGTCTCTGTGGTTGTGTGAGTGTGTGTGTATATTTGTGTATGTGTATATATATATATATATGTTTATGTACAGGTGTATGCATGTATGTCATATATAGTGTGTCTGTATATGTCGATGTATGGTTTGTGTATATATATGTGTTTATGCATGTATTTGTGCATGCATACATGTATGTATTATGTCTGTGTGTGTCTGTGTGTTCTTATAGGCCACAGTCAGTCACAGCCTGAAGGAGGGCAAAGACTTGGAGGTAGAAACCCACTCACTGTCCCTGTTTTTCGTTTATCACCCATTACTTCTTGTCTTCGGGCCTCAGTTTTCTCCCGGGTAAAATGTAGAGTAACAGGGTCTTCAGTCAGAAGCCTGAGGCTAACCTCTGCCTTTTCATTTAAGGACCCTGAAGACCAGAGAGAAGTGACTTTGGATCACACAGGAGTACGTACAGTGTGGATTTGAACCCGGTGTCCAAAGGTGGGGTCCTAAGCTTTTTCACTACATCTACTACATGGTAATGAAGAGACTCACCTTGACTAAAGCCCCTCCCAGCTTTGACATTCTGTGTTGTCTCTTCTAAGGCCCCTCCCATCCCTGACATCCCCGTTCTAAGGCCCCTCGAAACTCTGATTTCATCTGTTCTAAGGCCCCTCCTCTACCTTTGCCACTTCCTGGTCTAAGGTCCCTCGCAGTCAATCAGTGTTCTAAGGTTCCTCCCACCAGCTCTGACAACCTAGGTTTTCTGTCCTCAGGCCTTTTTCCGTTCTTATGTTCCATGAATGAGTCCTGGCAAACTTGCAGATATACGTTGGCCCCTTCCGGATGGCATTTCCAAGGCCTGGTCCATTTCCAGTCATCTCCTGTAGGGCCTGCCCATGCCTGCAGTCAGCCCTAGCTGTGACAAACTCTTTCATCTCAGTGACCCATTTGTCTCTTGTTTTCCCAATCAGGGCCTCCTTCCCCAGGGCGTTGGCCTTTAATGAGCATCTTCAGCCCCAGCACCCTTGGCTGGGAGATGAAAGGGCTGGGCCTGGCCTTAGTCATGGAGCTGAGGCATAGATTGGCGGGTCTCTAGGGCGGTCTTCATCATGGAGGGGGTGACAGTTTGCTTTTATGTGGAGGGGGCCAGGCATCCTGGCCAGAAACAACTATGAGGTCTGATTGGACTAACTATTAACACAAGCACTTGGTGCCTTCCCAGTTTGGGTTTTGACCAGATCTGTGATGACTTTGAGGCCGAGAGGTCCCAATGAGGAAGGTGGGAGGGAGAGGTGGGGGGCGGGGGGTCCTGCTGTGCTACTTGCATAGTCCTTTGGCAGAGGCAGGACTTGAATCCAGGCCCTCCTGGCTCTGAGTTCCTCTTTCTAATCACCATGCCATGCCTCCAAATATTTCGCAAATAGTAAAATCTCCCTTTACATCAATGTCACTGAAAAGAAATCATAATAGTTAACATGCATATAGTGCCAACTATGTGCCGAATACTATGTAAGCATTTTACCAACATGATCTCATTTGATCCAACAACCTAGGAGGGAGTGGCTGTTGCTATCCTCATTTTACAGCTTAGGAAACTGAGGCAAACAGAGATGAAGTGACTTGCCCAAGTTCACACAGCTGCGTTGTCTGAGATAAGATTTGAACTCAGGTCTTCCTGAGTCCCAGGCCCAGTCTTGTATCTACTGTGCCGCCAAACTGCCCCTCTCCCAAGATAGAGGGCAGATTAAGACTAAACTTAACTCACAACTCAGCAACAAGATATCCTGGTGAAGTTACTTCAGCTCTCTCAGATGTCAATTTCTTCATCTTCAATGAATATCTTCAATCAATATCTTCAAAATAGGAAATTAAAAGTAGTGACCTAAAAAAATCAAGCAGGCCCTGAATGAGAGACATGGCCTAGTGGCTGGAGTGCTAGACATGGGTCACAGTTCCTGCCTCTGACATTTACAATCTTCTCTGTGCCTCAGTACCCCCATCTGTAAAATAAGGGAGCCCTACAAAACGTCTTCCGGGGACACTTCTGATTTTAAATGAACCTATAATCTCATGTCAAAACAAAAATGTTGAGAATAGGTTTGCTGTTCCATTGCTAAGGAATAGTCCAAAAAATCTAACTCTGTAAGTCTATTTGAGGCAGGCTACATCTGTTCTGGGGTAGTCAGGTGGTGCTGTGGTTCGAGCTCCAGATCTGGAGTCAGGAAGATTCCTCTTCTTGAGTTCAAATCTGGCCTCAGACACTTCCTAGCTTTGTGACCCTAAACAAGTCACTTCACCCTGTTTGCCTCGGTTTCCTCATCTGTAAGAATGGAGAAGCAAATGGCAAGTCACTCCAGTATCTTTGCCAAAGAAAACTCCAGATGGGGTCACAGAGAGTCAGACATGACTGAAAAATTATTCAGTGAAACAATAACAGTCTCTGTTCTGAATATTGGACATGAAAAGATCGATTCATACCAAAGCATCCCCCTTGGTTCTTTCCACTGCCCTGTCCTGCCTCCCCCTGGGGCAGAGTTCTGTTTGGCCCCCAAGAGTCATAGAACATGTACATTTTGGACTGATATCAGGAAAAACTTCCTAGCAAGGAGAACCATGGGCTGCTGGGAGGTCTTGAGGCAGAGGCTTGACAAGGAAGACATTTCTTTTGATGCTCTGTGAGGTTGCCCCCCAAAGATATTACGGTCCACTTTAGGAGACAAGAGAGCAATCCTTTTCCCTTCTGGCTTTGAGATTCCCTTAGTTAATCAGATTCCCCTGAGGCCCCCAGAAATAAAATAATAAAAACTCAGCATCATAGACACAGCTTTCCTGCTTTCAAAGCCTTCCCATCCTAATGACCCTGTAAGGTAGGCAGGGCCAAGATTTTTATCCTATTTTAACAGAAGGGGAAACTAAGACTGCAGGTGAAATGATTTGTCCACAGGTACCCAGCTAGTAAGTGAAAGGGTGAGGACTCAAAGCTAGATCTTCCATCTCTAGGTTCCAGGCTCTGTCCCACTATGGAGGAAAAGACAGCCACCAGGATTCAGTGGAACATAAGCTTCTTTACTGAAGGCAGATATTGTCCTACGTGCTTAAGAAATACCCATTGATTGATTCTGAGGTAGTTGGTCACAGATTTAGAAGGAAGTTCAAAGGTTAATTTAACCCCTCAATTTAGGTATGAAGAAACCAGGCCTTCAGCAAGGGGAGTGAGTCACCCAAGGGGCAAAGGTGGGATTTGAACTCAGGTGCTCAGACTCTAATGCCAGTAAGGAGATTTCATGGTGGATACAGGAACTGAGCGAGGATTGGAAGAAGATGGAATCATAAAGCAGAGTAGTTCCAATCTCTGTCGTTGTAGACCCTTTACAAGATGGCCTCTGAAGGCCTTTGTTTTAATAATGATGAGACTAGCAGAGGGGGAGACAGAAAAAAGACTTTGCCTTCTAGCTCTCAGTCTATGATCCTATGACCTGAGTTGGAATACTGACTTTATAGATCCCATGTGACCTTGCACAAGTTCTTTAACCTCTCCTGAGCCTCAGTTTACATCCCTGTAAAAAGAAAAGGGTTGGAAAACATGGCTTCTAAGATACCTTCCAGCGTGAAATGTATGATCTTATTATCTCATGAATATTGCCATAACTAGGAATTCTGGGGCTTGAAGGGATGGGGAAAGATGGTCACTTTCCCAGAGGCTGCCCTCCAGCAGCTTTACCCCTCTCCTGGAAGCACATCCCTCAAATTGGCTCGGCCCAGTTGCTATCCACCAAAGGGCCCGTGACCCTCAAGTATATCCTCCCCTATTGAGAACATTCTAAGTGGACCCTGAAATGTCCTCCCTCCCCCACCTCCTCTCTGCCTTCCCCAGCAGCAAAGCATCTCCTCTCTCTAGGGTGATCTAGACTGTGGGGGCACTACTTCCAAGCCCTCCCCAGGTTGCCTATTCTGTTGCCTTTCCTCCTGGGTGAAACAAGGTCTGGAGAAATGCACCCTTTTCCCCTGAAGGATTCTTCCCCTGCTCTCCCTGGGGGCTGGCTGGGAGTTGTGCCACCATTCTGTCTGGAATTACCTCCAATTCAGAAGATGAGCATCTTTCTAGATGATTCTGTCCTCACTGGGCCCTTATCCCCAGGTTGACTTACCTGGGACCGGGAATCCAGAATCACCCATCCCAGGCCATAGAACTGCCTAGGGGGTAAGGCTACCCACTCCTACACAAAGCCTCGGGATAGTTGGTCTACAGCTCAGCTAGTCCCATTAAAACAAGAAAAGAGTCATCATTAAAGCTGCACCAAGCACATCCAGAAAATGAGATTTAATCTTACCCCAAACCTCTGGAGGGCAGAACCATAAACAAATGATCCACAAACAAAGAAAACACTTTTTTTGGTTTCCATCTGGGCCTGCAGCCTCAATTTCCTCCATCTCTGGCCTCCTTTTCCTTCCTTCTTTGCCCATTTCTTTCTGTGTGGCTATCGTCAGCGAGAAGGCAATCCAGCTGCTTTGGGTTATCATGCATTTTTCAGGAGAAAAACTGACCCTATTTCTTTAAATCCAGGGCAGCCACCTCTGTGGTACATTCTTTCCTCAGCACTGTGCACACTTAAAGCAGCTCCATCAGAAATCTTTTTGGTTAACTAGGGCCCTGGGAAAAGAGGCTAATATGTTTAGCTCCCTGGAGTAGGGTTGGGGGGAAGAAATGTTCGCCAAGAAAACACCCAATGGGGACACGAAGTGCTGTTAAATTAGTGGAGGAACCTTGTGCCAATTTACCTCCTTGGCTGGGTCATGGGCTACTTTAAATTCAACCAATGAGCAGGTCTTGGCTGTCGATGAGGTACTGTGGAGCGGTTAGCTCCTGTTCCCACATCCTGGTGACATCAAAGCACTAGTGGTAAAGAGGATGGGAGGGCGACCTCGGGCAAGCTGGGAGCCTCTGGGTACCACTGGGGAGTGGACCAGAATGAAAAGAGGAAGGAAAATGTCATCCTTCGACTTATCTGTCATCTGGCAGACATTTCTAGAGTCACTGTGTGCAAGGCTATGTATGGTTTTTAAGGGTAGACATTTTCACTGCCACTGTGGAAGGTTGGATTGAGTTTGAATTTTAAGTTTGGGTAACTGTGGACAGTAACTTAAACTGTCTGGGCCTCTGTTTCCTTTTCTGTAAAATGAGAAGACTGAGTAGGGGAAGTTAGGAACAGACACAGAGAGAGGGCTGGCTGTGGAGTTAGGAAAATCAGAGTTAAACTTGGCCTTAGCTGCTTACTGACTTCGCGACTCCAGGCAAGGCACTTCACCCCTGTTTGTCTCACTTTCCTCATCTGTAAAATGTAGGTAATAATAGCATCTATCTCCTGGGGTAGTTCTAAGAATAAAATGAAATATTTATAAAGCATTTTGGAAATATTAAATGCTAGCTATACAGTTACAAATGTTAATAACTAGTGGACTTCGGAGGTCCCTTTAGGCAGCAGCTAAATGGTGCAGTGGACAGAGCACTGGCTCTGGAGTCAGGAACTCATCTTCCTGAGTTCCAATCTGGCCTCAGACACTAGCTGTGTGACCCTGGGCCAATCACTTAATCCTGTGCCTCAGTTTCCTTATCTCTAAAATGAGCTGGAGAAGGAAACGATAAACTGCTTCAGTACCTCTGCCAAGAAAACACCCAATGGGGACACGAAGGTTGGACATGAGTGAACCAATCAAACATCATCATCAAATGAGATCATGTGTGTTTTGTGCTGTGCCAATCTTACAACACTATGTAAATGTCATTTGTGAGTATTAAGCACCTACTATATGTAAGGTACCACGTAGCAGCACAAGATAATTTTATTTTTTTGGTAAACAGTCCCTGTCCCCAAGGAGCTTTCATTCTACTAGCAGGACCCACTTGGACAACACTGATGATCTCTGGTCACAGCCATACTTTTGCTGGTGACCCTTAGGAATGTGATACAAACTGAGAAAAAAAACAACATGTTTCTGGCTCAGGGCAAGAGGCTGATCTAGCACTTTCTCTGATCAGAAAAGAACAACCCCCACCTTCCCTCTCTGCCAACAACTAGCCGTATGTATGACCTTCCAGCCAAACTGGCCAATTTGCTAGGTTTCTGCCAATTCAGCCTTCCATCCTTCCTTGCTGGATCCTTGCACAGGCTGACCCTTTCCTCTCACTCCCTATCTCAAATGTCCCCCTTCCTCACCATTGCCTCTTAACATTTTGAGCTTTACTTCACAGTGTCACTGAACTAAAATTGCAAGGCACCTTACATATCTTTGAGTACAACTCCAATTTACAGAAGAGAAAGGTGAGGCCGAGAGAGGTCATATGGGTAGGGGCCAAGTCAAGATATGAACTCAAGTCTCATGAGTCCCAAGCTATCATGCTAGTCTAACTTGTGGACTCTAGCTGGGAGCACTCCCCGCCTCAAACTACCCAGTAAGCATTTCCCTTTCTGTAGGTTGTAACCCTTAGTAGACTATATGCTTTTTGAGGACAGGGATTATTTTTCACTTTTCTCTTTATATCCCCAGTGATCTAGGTGGTGTGGAATAGTAAGGGGAGGTTCTGCCTTTAAGAATCAGGAACAGTCGTGTTTAAGTCCTGCCTTTGATACATATTGGTGGTGTGGCCTTGGGAGGCCCTGGGCAACTTTCTAAGACCATTAATTACATCTGACCATCCACGAGCAAAAACATTCATCACTGGAACCTCCTCATACTAATGAAATCACAAGGTCAGACTCAAGAGCCCCCGGCCTAGCACAGTGTCACTTAATGATGATGATGATGATAGCTAACCATGATAGATCATTGACTATGTGCCTGGCTCTGTGCTAAGCACTTGGATAGTAACAATAGCTAACATTTACACATCATTTATTATGTGCCAAGTTCTGTGTTAAGAGCTGTAGTCATAATGACACTAAATAACTAACATTTATATAGCACTTACTATATTCCGGGCTCTCTGCTAAGTGCTTAACAGTTATTATCTCATCGAATCCTGACAACAACCCTGTGAAGTATGTGGTATTACAATGCCCTTTTTACAGACGAGGAAACCAAGGCAAACAGGTTAAGTGACTTGCCCAGGGTCACTGAGTTGTTAAGTTTCTGAGGCTGATTTGAACTCAGATCTTCCTGATCCCAGGCCAAGTATGTACAGGCTGACTGAGTCTAATCTTGGGCAAGTTGTGAAGCATCGGAGTATCTCTAAACTAGGGGTACTTCACCTTTTTTTGTATCCTGGACTCTTTTGGTAATCAATCTAGTGAAGCTGGGGCAGCTAAATGTTTCAGTAGAAAAGCACTGGGCCTTAAAACAAGAAAGCCTGAGTTCAGATCCAGCCTCAGACACTTACTCAGGCATGTGACCTGGGGCATGTTGGTTAACCTCTGTTTGCCTCAGTTTCTTCATCTGTAACATGACATAATAACAGCACTTACTTCTCACGGTTGCTATGAGGATCAAACACGTTATTAATTGTAAAGAGACTAACATGGCACATAGTAAATGTTATAAAAATGTAAGCTATTATCACCAGCCTCTGAATCCCTCCGCAAAATGATGCTTTGAAATGAATAAATAAAATACATAAGATTACAACAGAAATCTGTTCTTTGAAATAAAATGTAATTTTTCCCACCAAAGTTTCTGGCACAACCCCCAAATCTGTCCTAGGTTAAGAATTTCTGATCTGGAGTTAGAAGGGGCCAGAAATCTATGTCAGTCCCTCATGGAGGCCACTCGTTTTACAGTTGAGGAAACTGAGGCAAGCAGAAGTGAAATGACTTGCCACACAGCTAGGAAGCATCTCAGGCAGGATTGGAGATCACATCTTCTTCATTCCAAGTCCAGGCTCATATCTCCCAAGCCATGTACAGGGCCTTGCCCAAGTTGACACAGGAAGTAAGTGGCAGAGCTGGCATTCATTTCTCTCTCTCTCTGCACCTTGGTTTCTTCCTCCATAAGACCATAGGACATGACTTCTGTACCGACTGATCTCTAACCTTCTAATAGTAACAACTCACATTTTGTAGCCCAAAATTTCAGAGCTGGATGGGATCTCAGGGTCTATTGAGTCTAGCTCACATGTGATAGTGACCCCTATTATAACATCTCCCAATAAGCCCACCCCTAACTAGAAGTGATTTCTGATCTCCAGCTTAAATTGGACTCTTTGGAACTCCTACAGGAGTTCCTGGTCCTGTCCTTTGAGACCAAGCAGAATTAAACTAATCCGTCCTCACTATGGCCTCTCAGACCCTTGAAAACAGTATTCATGCTCCCCCTGAGTATTCTCTGCTCCAGGCTAGCCGTCTCCATTTCCTAAAACAGGTCCTTGTGGATAACAAGGATTACAGGCTCTTTACACGTGGCTCCCTCCTCTGGACCCTCTCCAGTTTAACCGTCCTTCCCAGACAGAGCCCTCAGCCCTAGGACTACTTCTAAGTTCTTTTCTGTATTCCTTACGGAGGTCACTTGTAATGGTGTACAATTAGATCTCATATGGTTGAGCCATTCCCCCATCATGGGGCCCACAGAAGGCTGTGATCAGCTTTTCTCTGTTCTGATCAGGGTTCATCTTTGTCTTTCTTCTAATAATTATGCTCTTAGGAAGATGAGATCCCAGGGTAGGAATGTAAGAGCACAGAATTCCAGCTGGCAAGGACTTTCACGGTCTTCACTGGGAGGTGGTGGGAAGGTGTGGAAAGAGTCTTGGCTCTGAAGTCAGAGGTCCTGGGTTCAAATCCTGCCTCTGAAGCTTAATGCCCAGGTGGCCTGTGTCACCTCTGATAATAAAATGGGAAGTTTAGATTACATGGCTTCAGAGGTCTCTTCCATCTTAAGTATATCTTTCATCTTCCTGAGCCTCAGAATTGGACTATAAAATGAAGGAATTGGAGTTGATCCTGAAGAGGTCCTTTTTGGCTGTAAATCTATGATATATAATAATCTCAAATAATTCTTTTACTGATGAGGAAATTGAGGCACAGAGGAATGAAGAGACTTGGGCTAGGTCATCCAGTAATCAGAAGAACTAGAATTTCAACGCTACCCTTCCAATGCTGGAACAGCAACTTTCATCACTGAGAATAAGGCTCCTTCCACAATGCTGACTCAGCTTTGCTGGCCAAGGTCCAAGTTGGGCAGAGGCCCTGGGGAGGAGCTGGGGGAATGTCATTCAGCATAGCTGGGGTAGGAAGAAGGTCCTCTCTGAAGGCCTGCTGCCTCTTCCTGGGGACTCCTGGCTTCCCAACATCCTTGCTGTATCCAGGGAACCCCTCCTGAACTGCTCACAGCCTGTTCTCTCTTGTCAATGGCTGGTCTGTGCAGAGAACACTGGAAAAGAGTGATGATCAGTTTAGAGGGGCCCTGAGGCACAGAGGTGGACATAGCAGTGGTCAGGCAGGGATGAGGAACCTTGGGATATTGTGGGGTGCTGGCAGGTTCACTTAGCTCAGGGCTGCCTCCTACTTTTGCCTACCCTGAGCACTTAGTGGGGCAGGACTGTCTCAAACAACTCCTCAGATTACCTTGTATTTACTTCTCCATGAAGGTGTCCAGTCCTCCCAGTCCAATGGAAGGGCTTCAAGAACACAGACTGCTTTGTTTTTTGTCTCTGTATCTCCAAACCTAGCACACTGCCAGGCTCCCAGTAGGTGCATAATAAATGCTTGTTGGATGGGATTGAACCAGAACAGGTCTTAGAATACAGAACACAGAATGTTAGAACAGAATGGGATCTCACTACATAGAACAGAAAAGGAATCTTTTTAACAGAGAATGTCAGAGCTGGTAGGGGCCTCAGAACAGTGGATGTCAGAGCTGGGAGAGGCCTTAACAATGATCATTTTCTCCAGGAAGCCTTCCCTGATCTTCCCAGTTGGCAATGACCTTTCCCCCTTTAGAGTCCACATAGTGCTTGTGCTCTCTGATAAATTTGTGTATCATTTGGTATAATAATTGTGCGTCTTATCTCTCATGCCTCCCACCCCCCATCCCAACTGGCCTCTTGCTCCATTGGGCTAGGAACTCTCTGACAGCCTTATTTGGGTTTCTCTTAGCATGACTCCTAGGACCTCAGACACAAAGTTCTTAGTACATTCTGCTTTGATCTCTGCATCAGATTTGGATCTGGGCAGTATGGTCTAGGCAGGGAGAATAGCTTTCAGAAAGGCAAAGGGTGGTGGCTGGAGAGGAACATGGTGGATGTATATTTGGGGCTGGTAGGGAAGGGAAATATGATCTGGAAGTGAAGGCAATGGAGATGCCATCCCACCTCTGACCCTTTTACAGGTCGCTCAATGGTAAAAACCAGAGGTAAAGCTCTTGCACCACACCTCTGTGAGATATGAGCATTTTACAGATTGGAAAACTGAGGCACATGGAGTAAAGTGATAGACCCATGGTCACATAGCTAATGAGGATCAAAGTCAGGACTTCCAGACTTTAGATCCAGTGAGGGCAGCTATCTCTCCAACTTCCCTGCTCTGTGCCTCAGTTTCCTCATTAGTACCACAGGGATAACAATTCTTCCCTACAGGAGAAGTATTTCACAAAGTATCAGTTACTAGAGAACTAGGAACCGTAATTAGGGAGTAGGTGCATTTACATAGTGCCTGCTATGTTCTGGGAACTGTTGATCCTGATAAAAACCACACAAAGTAGATGCCATCATTATCCTCATTTTACAGTTGAGGAAACTGAGGCAGCCAGAGGCGAAGTGACTTGCCCAGAGTGTCACATAGCTTCTAAGTGTCTGAGGCTGTATTTGAACTCAGGTCTTCTTGACCGCAGGCCCAGCCCTCTATCTACTAAGCCACCAGCTGTCCTCATAAAGGTGACAATTCTATGTCCCAGATTTAGCTACTTTTGGCTTAAGTCCATTATTTTCACCACCAAGCTTCCATAGCTGCTTAGGTTCTGGCCCAGCCAGAGGGTATCAGGTCCTCACGCTGGTGTGATGTTACCCTACCAGTAGGAAATTCACACCATCAAAGGGATCCCGACAATGCTATTCTGGTACCATGTCTCATATTTATGGAAAGGAGGCAATTCGTAAAGCAGTAACTTGCTGCTGAGAGGCACTGTGTGGGGTCAGCAGAGAGCCAGCCTCTGAGTCAGGAAGGCCTGGCACTTGCTAGATAGGTGAACCTGGACAGGTCACTTAACCTTTGGGTGACCCAGTTTCCACATATGCAAGAAAGGGATTCTGAAGTTCCTATTAGTGAATGATCTCATGAGGCCCCAAAACACTTTTGGCTGTGTGACCCCGTATAAGTGGCCTGGCCAGTTAGTGCCCCTCTAGGGCCATGTGCTGTCAGACTATGGCTAGTGACTTGTTTTCATGGATTAGTAGAGTCTACACCACTGAAGTCATGCATTTGGACCAAAAATACAAATATAAATACAAAACCCAGCATTAATATTTATTCTATTGATATATTGTATATGTCAGTATATACTATAATATATAATCTTAGTAGAATATGATATACTATGATATGTTAGTAGAATATGATATACTATAATATATACTTTTAGTAGAATATGATATACTATGATATGTTAGTAGAATATGATTTACTGTAATATATATCTTAGTAGAATATGATATATTATAATATATTAGTAGGATATGATATACCATAACATATAATATTAGTAGACTATGATACATTATAATGCTATATATACTATAAATTCTATAAAATATATCATAGTATAATATATTAATTACATTTTTCCTCCTCCTAGGATGAGTTCCAGGACCTAGAGGGAGGTGACCATCTGGAGAAGAGTAGGTGCTTTTACAATTTACAAAACACTCTACAACCATTCTCTCATTTGGTTCTCTTACTATTCCCATTGGACAGATAAGAAAACTGAGATTCAGAGAGTTTTGACTCACACAGTTATTAAATATCTGAGGTGGGACTCGAACCCAAGTCTCCTGGACTTGAACCCAGTGGTCAGTCTGCTGCATCATTCCACCTCTCTTCCTGATGTCTGGATGGTGCACTGAAGTCTGCTAAGTGTTTTATATCTGGTTTCCCATCTGATCTTCCCAACAACTCTGGGAAGAAGGGGCTACATAGGAAACTCAGGCTTGCAGTGGTTAGTTCAGTGACTTATCTTGGGTCACACACTGAAGGTAGGTCATAGATGAGATCTGAATCCAGGTTTTCCTGGCTCCCAAATCTGACTTTCTACCTGCTGTGACTCCAGACTTTCCTTCCCTCTTCTGTGCCATAGACTATACAGAAAGCCCTTGCAATTCAGCAGGAGTGTGCTGAGCACCTGCTGTGTTCCCATCCCTGTTGGGGGTGAGGGAGATAATTTGAAACAAAATGAGCAGAATCATGGCCTCTGCAATAATTTTAAGAAACTAAGGAATCTTCTTCACCTGAAGAAGAAGGTGGTTGTTTTCTGCAGAGCACAGTGGAAAGCACCAGATTGGAGGACCTGGTTCAAATCTTACCTCTGCTACTTGATGCCTATTTCCTTGGACTTAACCTTCCTGGTGATTCAGTTTGGACTGAATGGCCTTTGAAGTTCCTTTCAGGTCTAGACCTATGAGACTATGACTTTGGGCAGAGAATCTCACCTCCCTAGGCCTCAGTTTCCTCATCTGTAAAAATGAGGGTGACATCTAAAGACCTTAGCAGCTCTAAATTTATGATCCTGCATGGTTCCTGTGAAAGGGTAAGTCTAGATGATTCCAAATTCCCTCTTTTTTCTTAATATATCAATCCACTATCTTCACCTATCTGAAAGATGTCATAGTGGACAAGGGAACTGATGAGTTCTGGGAGGTTTTCAGTGGGAAAATCCCATGGGAAGCTGAGGAGCGGGGTGCAGATTTCAGCTTGATCGACAGAAGGATCTGGGATTACTGGATTTAGAGGTGGAAGGGATCTTATGAATCCTTCAGTCCAACCTCCCCATCAGATGAAGGAAAAAAATGCCTCTAGAGGGGAAATGAAGGCAGCTAGGTGGTGCAGCGGTTGGCATCAGACCTGGGGTCAGCAGGATCTGAGTTCAAATCTGTCCTCAAACACTTAGCAGTTGTGTAACCCTAGGCAAGTCACTTAACACTGTTTGCCTCAGTTTCCTCATCTTTAAAATGAGTCAGAGAAGGAAGTGACAAACCACTTCAGCATCCTTGCCAAGAAAACCCCAAAATAGGGTCACGCAGAGTCAGACCTGACTGACAACTGATTGAACTACATCTAAAAGAGGGCATTTAGGGTTACCCAAGGCCACCGAGGTAGTTTCCCCTTATGTGGACTGGAAATCTGCTTCTTTTTTACTTTCTACTCCTTGTTCTTGCTTCCTTCCTTTTCAGCCAAACAGAATAAAGTGAATTCTATTTCCACATGACCTTAAATACTTGAGGATAGCAAATATGACTATGATAACTAGCATTTATATAGCCCTTTACATGTGTTAACTCAGAGGTGCTATTATCCCCATTTTATTGAGGAGGGAGCATGGAGAGGTTAAGTAACGTGCTCAGAATCACACTGATGGTCAGTGAATAAGGCAGGATTTGAATTCAGGACCTCAAAGGCAATTTAGTTCAAATCCTTTATTTTATAGTTAAGGAAAAAGGGGGCCCTGAGAGGTCACCAAAAGTCACATTGGTAGTAAATGTTGGAACCTGCATTTGAACTTGGGTTTCTTCTTGCTTCCTCCTCCTCATTCTCTCCTTTATAAATTGTTTTATTTTTTTCCAATTACGTGTCAAGACAATTTTTAACACTCATTTAAAAAAATTTTGAGTTCCAAATTTTATCCCTTCCTTTCTCCTCTCCCCTCTGCCCATAATGGTAAGCAATTAGTAATATTGTATACCTACCCATTCTCTAAGTGTTCACCATATGTAAATTTTTTTCCCCTGTAAAAAGCCAATATGGTATGATGGACAGCCTTTGAGTCAGGAAAATGGGGTTCAAAGTCTCCCACTGACAGGTATGTGATCATGGGGAAAATACCTTTTGATTACAAATGATCTGTAAAGAGAGTATCCATTCCAGGACTTCCCTTGATGATATTCTATTTCAGGTGCTACCCTTTACCCTCTCTGGCCAAAGTTTTATCCTCCTAATTAGATTGGAAGGTCCTTTAGGGGAAGAACCATAGGAACAGAACTGGAAGGCATTACTGCAGTATTCAGTGGTCACTACCCCTGACTGATCCCCCAACAAATGGTTATAATAACAGAAACAATCTTAACAGCTAGCATTCACATGATACTTTAACGTTTCCAAAGAACTTTATGAACATTGTCTCAATATTTCATCCCCAAAGCAATCCTGGGAAGTAGGTGCTATTCTTATCCCTGTTTTACAGGTGAGTAAACTGAGGCAAATAGAGGTGAAGTAATTTGCCTAGCTAGTACTGAATTCTGGTCTTCCTGATTCCAAGTCCAGTGCTCTCTCCTCTAGCCTCTACCTGGAAACATCCCATTATCAGGAATGAAGTACTCATAGAGGCAGCCTTTTCCATAACTGGACAGTTCCATTTGCTCGGCCGTAGTGCAGTAGACCAGGAAAGAATCTTGGAATTAGATTTTGGAGAATCTCAGCTCTGCTTTTAGATACATGGAAGCTGTTTGGGCCCCACAAGGGTGTCAGAGGAGGACATGGCACATATTTCCTCTGACCTTGAGTAAATCACCTCTCCTATCTGGGGTTCAGCTCACTCCTCTGTAAAATGGGGCATCTTAACCCCTTTTAAAATCTTGGGCTATAGAGCTACCAGTCCTATTTATAGCGATAGGGGTAGGGGTAGAAAAGAAATGAGGAGAGCATCATGGAGGAGGTGACACTCATATTTCCACTACTCCACTGGCATTTTCTTGCCTTCTCTGGCATTCTCGCTTCAACTTGGATTTGATCTAGTCTCTTTGATTTTCTAATTGCTGGGTTTGTTTTCTCGGTGATTCATTCAAGGGGAGTCAGTCACTCTGTAAGCTTTTATTAAGTGCCTACTATGTGCTGGGCATTGTGCTAGGGTTGGAATTACAACCTTAGAACCTGGATTTGAATTCAGTAACTATGTTGCCTCTAACTCCGCATTCTTTCTCTTACTCTCTTTTGAAAGTAGCATTTTATTTTTTTTCCAGTTACATGTAACGACAATTTTAGCATTCACTTAAAACATTTTTTGAGTTCCAAATTTTCTCCTTCTCCCTTCTCCTCTCCCTATAACGGTAATTAGATGTGGGCAATCAGGTAAAATACATTTCCAAAAGAAACACAAAAGGAAACCGGTCCCTTCCCTCAAGGAGCTTCCAATCCAGTGCGGCCAGAGCGCACACAGAAGGAAGCTGAAAAGAGGGGGAGGAGAGGGGAGGGTCCTTGATGCGGGGGATTCACCAAGGAATACAGCCTCGTGGCCTTAACCCTCTCCCCATCTGATTGCTCCCCCTGGACTTGCTTCTCCGGACCCTGGGAAAGACTCAGAAAGGAATAGAGACTTAGGCTCCGCCCCCTAGGAGGCGTGCCCTGCCCATCCCTCCTCCCCCAAACCTTGGAGGCTGAGTTACTTCTAAGCTTCACGTGGGCATTGGAGGGAGAATTAGGCCCCGCCCCTAAAGGTAAGCGCTCATCCCCTTCCCCTGTTTTGTTTTGGGGTTCTAGGTGTTCTCCAGGCCCTCCTGTGGGCATGACCTGGAGTCTAGCCCCTCCCCCTGGGGAGATGGGCTCCTACCCCTAGGTCTGAGACTCCCTACTTGTCCCTGGGAGCCAGGTCTCCCGACTTAGGACCCGCCCCGTTGGGGGTCTGCAGGGTCTTTAGAATGAGCACATCCCTTCCCTGCTGGGGACGCCCTTAGCCCTCTCCAGACTCACTGGGGGCGTGGCCTTTAGACCTTTTTGGGCGTGGCTTGAGAGGCTTAAGTCCCGCCTCCTCAGCGTCCCTCTCTCCTGGCCTGGTCCTGGATTGGACTGATGGCGTGGTGGGGGGCGTGTCAGTCTTCTCTCTTTTGATCAATTCTCATTTTTCCTGCGGGAAAGTAGGTGGTCATAGGAGCTCTCCCCCATTAGACTGTGAGCTCCCTGAGAAGAGAAATCAATCAGGAAACATTTATTGAGGTCCTACTAGGTGCCAGGCTCTGGAGATACACAAGACAAAAAGGCTATCCTCGGCCTCAAGGAGCTTTTAGTCCAACGGCGGAGACAAACACGTGCCATGTGCCCGAACAAGCTATCTATGGGATAAATAGGAATTAACAGGGAAGGCCTTTGAACCAGGGGCTTGAGGAAGGCTTCCAGAGGGAGACGGGCTTGCATCTTGCCTTTTTGTGGCATCCCCCAGTGCCTAGCACAGGGCTAGGCACAGAGTAGCAGCTTAATAAATAGATGTTTGTTGTCCAACTGACTCACTGGAGGCGGGGCCTTCTGAGAAGGGCTGCATTCTCTTTAGGCCTGTCTTGACCCTCATTCCCTCTATGATAGTGGAGTTCTTTTTGGGCTGGCTCTCTGTCAGTATTCTCCAGGCCCTTAGGGGGCGTGACCCAAGAGTTGAAGCCACGCCCTCCCGGCCTGTTCTAGGTGGTTCTTTCTGGGTGCTCCATGCCCTCTGCCAGAAGAGTGGCGGGGGCGCGTTCTGTGAAGAAAGACCCCGCCCCCGAAAAAGCCCGCCCACACTCCGGTGGAGAAGACTCCCTAAGCCAAGTCCTGCCGGAAGCGTGGCCTCGTAGCTCTTGGCTCTTAGGCTAGCGCAGGGGAAGGCGTACCCTAGGAGCTCAAGCCCATTTTTGTGGGGGGTGTGGCTAGCCGTGGAAGTGGGCGTGGCCTGTGTTCTGAAGGTCCTGTCTTTCCTGTTTTCTCCGACGGGAGCTGAGGTGTGGGGGGCGTGTCCCGAGAGCTCCGGTCCCGCCCCCTCCCAGGGCTTCTTAAAGTCTCGACGTCCCTCGGGTTCTCCCTGACGCAGACCGAGGTGTGGGGCGTGTCTTTTGCGGCCAGGCTCCGCCCCTTCCCAGGGCGCGCGCGCGCTCCCCCTCTCTCAGAGCGCCGGGAGGTGAGGGGGCGTGTCCGTGGCGCCCGTGGCCCCGCCCCAGGCCGCCCTCCGTCCCGTCTCGGCTCGGCTCGCGCTGGCGCCGGCGCGCGCCCCCGCCCGGCGTCTCGTGGGCGCGCTCTGTGTGGCCGCCGCCGCCATGTTGTTGTGGTGGTGAGGCGGAGCGGCGGCGGCGGAGCAGCCGGAGCGGGAGCCGGAGCCCGGGCCGCAGCCGCAGCCGAGGTCGCAGCCGCAGCCGCCGCGGAGCCGGAGCAGCCCGGAGACACGCACGCGCCGGCCGCCCCGCTCCCCGCGGCTCGGCGGCCCGAGCGTCGCGTCGAGGGCGGAGGAGGAGGAGGAGGAGGGCGGGGGAGGAGGAGAGGGAGGGGAGGGGGAGGGGGCCCTGGCTGGGGGCGGAGGAGCCGAGGCCGCGGCCCGCCGGGGGCTCCGCCATGTCCTGCCGCCCCCGCCCCCGCCGCTGCCGCCGCCGCCGCCGTCCGAGCGCCTGCTGCCGCCCTCGGGGCCTGGTGAGTGAGGCCGCGCCGACGGGGGAGCACCGCCCCCTCTGCCCGGGACCCCCGGGGAGAGGGAGGGGCGGGGCCGCGGCAGACCGGCCCGCTGGAAGGGGAGGGGCCCTCCCGAGCTGGGCCCGAGAGCGGGGCCCCCAGGATCGGGGGAGGCGCGTGAAGGGGCCAGGTGGGGGCTTCAGGGGCTCGGGAGTCCGGCTGGGAGGGTTGGGCCGGGCCTCGGGCGAGGAGGGAGGAAATGGAGGCCTAGCCGGGGTGGGCCCCGAGGTCCGAGCGAGCCCCTCCCGCCCCGGGCTGGCCGGCCGGAGGGGCTCTTAGAGTGCCGTCAAAGAAACTGACTTCACTTTGCTCAGTTCTAGTCAGACCGAACATCTTTGTATGGTTGTGCAGTTGAATCGCCAGTGCCTGTGGGATTGGACAGGAGGGTGATGTCTCGGGTTTCCACAGGTGGTGGCCCGGCCAGGACTGGAACCCAGGCCTTCTGGTTTTCAACTTGCGCAGCCCCACCCCGCTGTCCCGTGGGTGTTGGCCCTGGGGAGGGCCTCCCTCGTCTTTATTGCCCCTGGGTGTTGGTGGGGGCCCCTAAGAGACCCCAGCTGCTCTCCCTGCCCCCACCCTGGATACCTCATAGACTCGTCGAATGTTAGCGGCCAGGGACCTTGGAGGTCCTCAGGTGTGGGAGCCCCTTCTTGTACAGAGGTGGAAGGGGCTTGCCCAGTTCGGCAGAGATTTATTCATCTTCAAAGCAGCAGAGGCATGATTCAAACCCGGATCATCCCGGAGCTTTCTCATGATACCTCCCCGAGGCGGTTGTCCATAGAGAATCCCTCACTCTCCCAAACATGTTTGGGGATGGTGGGGGGGACTGAGAATCCCCCTGCTGCTTGTCTCCCCTTCCCCACCACTGTTAGAGCTAGGAGGGCCCACCGAGATCTGGGGTATAATCTCATAAGCAGACCCACTGTGTGTGTACCAGGGACACAAAAGTGACAAATGACAGAGAGATTCAGAGTAGGGAGGGACCTGGGAGGTCATTGATTCCAACACCTACTCTTAACAGGGGAAGAAATAAAGCCTAGAGACGAGGGCAGGCAGGTTGTTGGCAGATCAGGTGCTGAGCCAGGGCCTCTGCCCCAGCCTCCTCAGCAGTCTTCCCTTAGTGTTGGGGAGTTTGTCTTCTTCTCTGCCTGGAGTGTGCTAAAGACATTGAAAGTTCCCTGGGAAAAACACCCATCTGTTGGGTGGGGGGAGGGAAAGGAGAGATGAGACTGTATATTGCCTTGAATTCAGTGAGTAGGTGCTTTAATAAATCGTGGCTCAGTTGAAATTGTCTCAAAATGGAAGTACTGAATTGAGTCCTTGTCCCATCTTTGAGTGGCTATTAGATATTGGACTAGTCCATTCCTCTTTCTGAGCCTCTGTGAAAGGGAGTGGGGGGTGGGGTGGGGTGGGATGGGATGGGTTGTACAAGATGCTCTCTTTAGCCCCTTCTAACTCTTAGTAGTCTTGTGACTGAAGGGAGGAGACCTTTGAAATATGGGTTTGTTCTGGAGAAGAAGGATTATGTGAATGGGAAAGGTAAGGATGAATAACTTGGTTGTCCTCACTTCCCTGCCCATCTAGTCAAAGATTTATTGTTGTTGTGTTTGTCCTTCATTCTCGAAGAGGACCATGACATCCAGAGGATGACATGACTGGCGGTTGACTTTGATTTGAGTGAGGGAGGGCTGGGCAAGGTCACCAGTCTCGTTTTCTCTCCTAGAGCCATCTGGGTCCAGTGGCCAGATATTCATCAGAACGACTGGAGATGACCCAGGATGCCATGTGGGACCCTGGCCATTTTAGGATATGTTCTTATCAGATTCTAACTTTGAGTGAGATATACCCATTCTATGAATAAGGGATGGCCCTTTTTTAAAAAAAAACAAACAAACTGGGGTGGTGTTTTGTCAAACTCCTGATTTTGCTGGGAGAGGGTGTGGTGCTTAGTGGGAATCTTGGTAGAAGCTTGTAGGTGGCTCCCAGTGCTTGTAGGGTGGCTCCCAGAGGAGTGACTACTTTTGTGGCCTTACTGCTATGGGACAGTTTCTTGACCCGGTAGTAAGTGGGTGGGAAAGTTATTTTAGAGAGAAAGAAAATGGTGAAAAGTCCCATGATCAGTAATTCCAAGATACCTGCGGTACATCATCCGGGCTGCCCAGTAAAGAATTACAATGTATTCATAAAGATAGAAATTGGAGCATTTTATGTATCACATCTTGGAAAGAAGCTACAAGGATGATGCTTTTCCGAACTTTGAGTGCTGGAAATCTTCTTTAACAGTTTAGGACTCTCTCCCTCTCTTGTGGCAGTGTTTGCATTCTCCATTTAATAAGTTCTCCAGGGTGGGAGAGTTTCACTGTTTTCAATGCTGATTTGTACAAATGATATGGGGATATTCTAGTGTCTTGGTCATTTTACCAAGTTAACCTCTCAAACAAAGCCTTCCTAAAAAAGAAGTATTTAAAGCATTCTTTTCTCATTCAAATTCAACAAAGCTGTTCAATATGCATTGTGATATTATAGGGTCCCTGGGCATAGTATAGAATAGATGGCACTTCTTTATTGGGTATCCTTTCCACTGCAAGTTACTGTAGGTATAATGTATGGTTCTGTGTCATTTGGGCAGGAGGTAAACATTCATTTGTGTTTTGTATGGAAAATTGGGAGGATTGTTGGTTATTGGTTTCTGAAGTAGTCCAGAAGGCCCATCCTCTTAAGAGCGAATGTTTTCTATATCTTGGTGTGATGGCACACTTTTCGTCTCCTCAGTTTTTGGAATAAACTTGGTGAGATAAGTGAATGCTCGATTTTCCAGGCAGATCACTTGGAGGGTAATTCTTTATTTCAGAGGATTCTTCCTTTGATGAAAGATTGCCTTGGCAGAGCATAATAAAGCTTACTGATTATTTTGTATTGGACCAGCCATGGTGGAGATGGGGTAGTATTGGGTGGGGGGGAGGAAGTGGCAGATCATTATAGAAATTTAAAGCTGACGTTTTAGGAGCCACAGCTTTCCTGAAAGTCAGTTATTAAGATGAATCTTTAAGATGAATTAGTGCCGGTGGGAAAATGGTTTGATCTACATAAATTCAGGTTACACACAGATTTTTCCAAGAATGCATTGACTTCTTCAAGTCGAAGAAGTATTCAGGTTGGTCTTTTCTTGGAATGTCCCAAGGAGGGGGCAGATAGTGATTGCTCTTCTTGAAGGAGTGCTTGTGGAGAGAATCCTGGCAAAGGAATTGAACCATACCTTTAGCTTCCACTGGAAAAAAGGGTGAGGATGAGGGGTTGCATGAGGAGAAGCCATGTCAGTTAGGATAGTAGTAGTTATCACCATCTGAGACAGCTGATCCCTGAGGACTCTACCAGCTTGAAAATTCCATGATACTGAAATTTGTTGCTTCATTTCAAATTTATTTTAGGTACTGGAGATAGAAATTTGAATCCATATTTATTCATTCTCTAATACTGCTTCCACAGCTTGATTCTGTATTTTCCTGTGGATTTTTGGTCAGCGTTGTCCCAGAGGGCTCTGGAAATGGACAGTATGCATGTATGATGTAGAAACAACTTGCCTTCACTGTTGTAATTCATTCAGTGTTGAAATAAATGGAGTTTCACAAAGGGAACTTGATAGCAGGTACTCACCAAACTCAGTGGGTCAGAGGATTTGCACAATAAATGTAGTCAGTTGTTTGCTAAAAGCGACTGAATTCTGTAACCTTATGTAGATGAATATGTGCCTTTGCTAACCTGTTCTGTCTTCAGGTGTCTGAGAAGCCACCGAAATGGTTGATTAATAAAGACAGAAAAATGCAATGAATTTTATGCCATATGTGTGTGTATGTTTGTGTGTGTGTGTGTGTGTGTGTCACACACATACTATATAGACAATACTATATAGTCATTGCTAGTGATTGGTAATAAAGGACACAGTCCTTATCTCTACTAGCACTTCTCTACTAGCACTTGATAACAACCGCTTGTAGGGAGTGTGCTTTGGAGGAGAGTCTCTGTGTCGAAACAAAATCTATCATTAATCAAGTTAAAAGGTAAAAAAAGGAAACAGTGATCCGTTACTTTGAAAGGGGAGTGATGAAAGCATGGAACCTCTAAAAGATTATTTAGTAGTAATATGATCTGGTAGGCACAGCGCAAAGGTGGTTGTCGTTGTGGGGGTTGACTTCATGAGGCAGAACCGAGAACAGATTTTACTGAATGTAAAATCCACTTGAGTTATCTTTGCTCTCCAGGTTCACAGTTGAATTATGGGATTAGGGCTCTCTTCCAACCCAGCTCCTCTATTTTATAGAGAAGGGTCACGGAGATGACTTGGCTTGTTCAAGGTCACACAGATAGTAAATGAGAGAGCTGGACTTAGAACTCAGGTGCTCTGACCCCACTTCTCCCAGGGAGGTTTCCAGTTTATGGGGCTCTACCTGGAGGGGTCCTGCCTCCCTCTATGGGCCTATTCACTGTTAGGAGCAGTGGCACTGTTGCAAAGCCAGAGTGCTGGGTGTCCCTTGTACCTCAAACAAGGTCCTCTAGTCAGTGTAACCTGACTGTGGGGACACTTGTATGATCTGGGACCTGGAGGGGAGTTAATATCATGTGTGGTGTCCATCAGTTTGACAAAGACTTGGACTTGGCAGTGAGAGATGAATGTGTAAGAGGACAAACAAGGAACTTTATTATTCATTTGATATGTTAAAAAGAGCACGAAAGTCATGAGGGAGTTTCATGTAAGCTACTGTGATAAGTACAAGCCCCTAGGAACCAGAAACTTGGGGGCTTGATGATTTTCATTTGAGCCAATTGTCAAGGCTTGTAACTTGATCTAATGCTGTCTGAGCTGTATTGCATTGTTATTGATTTTATTAAACATTTCTCAGTTATATTGTAATCTCAGATTTAAGAGGTCTCTCAATATTTGTTTCTGTAAAAAGAATGAACACTTGAGAGAACAGTAGCTGGTATAAAACCTTCACATATAAAATATGATACCTCCTTTGAAATTTGTCTGTCTGGCAGAGCATTCACAATGTAAAACTTCTGTATGTATTAGTGGTTTAACAGGAAATCTACAAGGGCAACAATTGTGAGAGAGAGCAATAAAGGTTTCTAGTCATATGGATCTGAGATTTCAGTTACTGAGGCAGCCAGGTGATGTAGTGGATAGTGCCTTGTGTTTGTAGTCTGGAGAATCGGACTTGTTCTGGACATTGGGGCAAGTCACTTCAACTCTCTGAGGTACTGTTTCCTTATGGAAAATGAATGATTGTGAGGAGCCAGTGAAATTAAGCAGATATTTATTAAGGACTGACAGTGTGTTAGGCACTGTATTAAAAAAAGAATAGTTCCTGCCCACAAGGAGAGCACATTCTACTGAAAGAGACAGTATATGAATAGCTAGGCTCTGCATGATATATGCAGAATAGATATAAGGTAATCTCCTTTGACACTGCCCCCACCCTGGTGCAGGCTCCTTTCTCCTCAAGCCTGGACTGCTACAGTAGCTGCTGGTGGGCCTGCCTGCCTCCAGTCTCTTCCCACCCACTCTACCCTACATTTAGCCATTAAAATGATTTTTCTTAGAGAGAAGGTCTTATTTAACGCTACCGCCCTCCTCTCAGTTCCAGTGCAAATGCCAAATGCTCTGTTTGACATTTGACATTTAAAGCCCTTCATAACCTCTCCCCCTCCTACTTTTCCAGTATTCTTACACCTTACTCTCTGACATATACTCTTTGATCCAGGAACACTGGCCTCCTGGCTGTTCCATGAATGAGACACTCCATCTCTTGGCTCCAGGAATTTTTTCTGGCTGTCCCCCATGCCTGGAACACTCCCTTCTCCACTCTGACTAATGACTTCCCTGACTTCCACAGGAAGCCTTCCCTAAGCCCTCTTAATTCTAGTGCTTTCCTTCTGCTAATTTTCTCTTATTTGTCCTGTACACAGATTGGTTTATGTATAATTGTTTACATGTTCTCTTCCCCATTGGATTGTAAGCTCATGGGAGGCAGCGGCTGTCTTGCTCATTCTTATATCCTAGATGCCTGGTGCATAGTAGGTGCTTAGTGTTTATTGAATTGATTTGAATTGCAGTGTAAAGAGGATAGGCCAAGAAAGATGGCCTACTGAAGGGGGACTTGTTCTGAGATTTGAAGAAATCAAGAGGTGAAGGTGGGGGGTACCAAGCATTGCAGGCCTGTAGACTCGACAGTGCAGAGGTGAGAGTGAAGGGGAGGGTGGTGGAAAGGCAGAAAGGGAACAGGTTAGGAGGAGTTTCTGTGCCAGAAGGCGGATTTTAGATTTGTTCCTGCAGGTAATTTGAGAGCTTCTTGGGCTCCCAGGTGTAGTGATGGTGGTGAAATGGTCAGACTTGGGCTTCATTTTAAACAGCTATCAAGCATTTAGCTTTTCTCTTCTCCCACCATGGGAGAAGGTGGAGGCTGGAGCAGTGTCAGAGGTGCTGGTTCTTCATCCCACCTTGGCAGGTGAATGAAGGATAGATGGGAGTGGGGACATCAGGTAGAAGGCTAATTCCATCACATTGTTGGGGGGCTATGAACTTGGTCCAGCCTTGCTGAAGAGCATTTTGGAGCTCTGCCCCCCAAAATGATTAAACTATACATACTCTTGGACCCAGTGATACTTCAGTGAGATCAGAGGAAGAGAAAAAGAACCTCTGTGTACAGAAATATTGATAGGAGCTCTTGTGCTTGTCTGCATTGTTTGGTCTTCATCCTTGACATCAGGCAGGTGCTTTGTGAGTGGAGAAGAGGTGTGTATGAGAGAGATTCTGAAGGTGGAGATGACATACTTGGGATGAAAATGAGTAGGTAAGAACAAGAACGAGTGGCAAGCCTGGGTGCCTGGGAGGAGGGCATTTCCTCGTTAGTAACAGGATGACTTGGGGGGAGAATAATGAATTCTCTTTTGGATATATTGAGTTTGAGATGATGACAGCACATCCACTTTGAGAGATGTCTCAGAGAAATTAGGCCTGGATCTCTAGTTCTGGGGATCATCTGCATCGAGATGGTAACTGAACCCAGAGTAGCTGATAGAGAGGGGAAGTCAGAGCCTTTGAGGATGCTTATGGTTAGTGCATGTGATATAGATGAGGAGCAAAGAGGTGAATGAAGAACAATGAGACAGACAGGAGAAGAATGTGGAGAGAGAAGTGACACAAAAACCCATCAGGGAGAGAAGTGTATGGAAGAGGATGATCGACAGCGTTAAATGCAGAGCAGTCAAGAAGGGTGAATGATTGAGAAAAGGCCACTGGGAGATGCTTGGTCGTTATAGTGAAGGCAGCTCCATTTGAATGAGACAGTAGGGTTGCAGAGGGTTTAAGAGCAAGCGAGAGGAGGGAAGGGGAGCATTGCACCGTAGGTTGCTTTACTAAGGAGTTTAGCTGTGAAGGGGAGGAGAGGTAGAGGAAGATGGTGAGTGGGAATGGAAGGCTCAAATGAGGATTTTGGTAAGTTATGTCAACATAAAGGAGCTAGCAGCAGACAACAACCCCTAGAGAGTGAGAAAATGAAGAGACCAGAGAGTGGAGATGAGAGTGGAGAAGTTAGGAGGGGAACGTGCCTGGGCATGAAGCCCTGGGGTCAAGTCCTGTTTCAAACACATGTGTTTGTGTGCAATCCCAGGCAAGTCACTTCTCTCAATTTCCTTATCCGTAAAATAGAGATAACAATAGTATCTACTTCCCCAGGCTTTTGTGGGCATCAAATGAGATCATATTTGTAAAATATTCTGCAAACCTTAAGGCTCTATATCAGTGCTGGCTATTAATTGTTATTAGCTCTTATTAAAGAGATGGGCCAGCTAGTCATCATCTTCTTGTTGGAGAGAAGAAAGAGGCTGTTGGAAGAGATATCTGAATATGATGATGAGAAGGGGGAACTCCTAGTATATGGTATCATTTTTTTGGATGAAATCTGAGGTAAGGTCCTCAGTTCAGAGCATGGGGGCAGGGACTGCTGTGGAAGGTCCAAGGAGAGACAAGGTTTAGAACCACCACTGTGGAGAAAGAGTGGGCTAGTAAAAGAGTTAGGAATAGAAGGTTTTTCTGGCTGCACTGAGGTCCCAGTTGCTATTAGATCATAACAGATTTGGAATAAGCCCAGTCATTGTGGTTTCTTAATCTCTTCAAGCTCCTTTCAGTCGCAAGTGAGTAGAAATAAAGGAGGTAGATCGTTGACCCAGTCTCAAGTTGGGGTTTGGAAAGGGATTTGTGGGGCAGAAGGTAGTGGAGAGTGGAATTGACTAAGAGGATGGGAATAGGGAAGGGAGGGGACTGTAGTCAATGCAGAAGTGATGGCCTTGGGTGTGAGGAGAAGAGCCAGGATGCTGAGGCAGAGGAAAGCTGGAAGGTTAAAGGATCAAGAGTAAAGGCATTTTGGAATTCAGGAACGAGGAAGTAGAACAGTTCTGGGTGGTGGAGAGATCCAGAATGTGCCTGTCTGTGTCTCTGTGGAGTTGAGGTGAAATACAGGACCATGCCATGGGAACCTAAGAGAGGCAGCCCTTTGTTAACCTTAAGGGGCAGTGTGTTTACTGGTATCATCCTCCTCCTCAATTCAGTGATGCAATTTAGATCCTGAAGGGTAAATAGACATTCACTTGGCTCATTTGGAATATCTCCATTTTGGTGACCTGGGAAAATGGAGAGACTTGAAATGAGCTAATAAAGCTGGAAGCACTCGGCAGGAACAGTCGTTGTGGTGCAATGGGGAGGACGTTGTGTGTGTAGACCCAGGCCTCTGTTCCTTGGACAAAGTAATTCCCTTCTGGAGGCCTCTGTCTCTTCATCTGCAAAGTGAGGGAGTTGGCAGATGGGTGATACATGAGACAGACCTTCTCTGACTTTAGATTCCTTGTGCTTATGAGGACAGAAGGACTGAGTGCAGGCAGGGAAGGCTCCTTCTCCTTTCTTGACTCTCTGTCAGGTATCTTGGAGAGCAAAAGAAACATTTTGTTTTGGCATTAGTCTTCTGTGATCTGGTATACAAATAATAACTAGAGTTCACTTTTGTATCCAAAAGTTTCCAACTCAAACTTTCTAAATTCTCCCATGAATGAGTAGTAGTAGGCTAATCAGTCAGCAAGTCTTTATTAAGGTTCTACTTTGTGCACACTTTGGACTGTGTGCTAGGGAGAGAGACAAAAAGGAAACCGTCCCTTGCCTTCAGAGAGCTCACTAGTATATGAGCATAATTACCCTTGTTTTGCAGATGAGGGGAACTAGTACTTAGCAGAATTTGTGTGGGGTCACATAGCTAATGGTAGAGCAGGAGGAGGATCAGATAGTAGAATCCTCCTAACACCGAGGCCAGTCCCTTTGTCAGGCAGTTAGTCTGCTAGCCCGCCAGATACTGTGCTAAGTCTTGGGGATCCAAAATAAAAAAACAACCCCTCCTCTCCTGGAGGGAGTCTGATGGGTCAGCATGTGAACAAAGGATGGCCTGGCTCTCGATGGATTAAATTGGGGGGCATCTCGTTGGGAAAGCACTGAATATTAAGACTAAGGAGGCAGAAGGTGGGCCTTTGGCTAAGACATGAAAGAGGCAGCAGTGAGGAGGGAGAGGCTTCCAGGCATGTGGGGAGAGTCAGTGCAACTGCTCAGTGAGGAGGCCCTGGCACTAGACACAAAATAAGTTGTGGGGAGGATGTAACGTGCAAGAAACCTGGGAGCATGGGAATGGGGTCAGGTGACCGAGGACTTTACAAGCCAAACAGAAGATTTGGTGTTTGATCCTGGAGGGAAGAGAAAGGAACTGAAACTGATTGAATAGAGGAATGACATCACCAGACTGTGCATTAGAAAGCTGACTTTGATCTAACTGTATGGTGGGCTAGCGAAGGGAGACAGTTGAGGCAGGGATCTACTAGCAGTCTGTTGGAATACTTTAGGTGTGCCTGTTACAGGGTAGGGGCAGTCTGAGGAGAGAAGGGTCTGTAATGGAGAGATTTCATGCAGACATCTGATTGGCCTGTGAGGGTGTGAGTGTGTGAGAGAGAGGGAGGAGCAGAGGATGGGGCCTGACTTGTACTCCTCAGTATAATAGGGAAGTTAGGAGGAGGGGAGGGCTGGGGGGGGGAGTGAAATACGTGGATGTGTTGAGTTTGAAGATGTCTGTGAGATGTCCTCTTAGAGATGGCCATTGGCAGTTGGAGATACAGGAATGGAGGTGGGGAGAAGTTAGGCCTGGCCAAGTAGATGAGTCACCTACATGTAAAGGTGATTAAACCAGTGCAGCTGATGAGATCACCTAGTGACAGTAAAGAGGTAGAAGAGAAGGGGAGGTGGGAGCTAGCATTTGTTAGACACTTACTGTATGCTGGGTACTGTGCTAAACAACTTTTAAATCTTTAAAATTTTAAACAGTTCTTTAACATTCATTTTTAAATTTTGAAAATTCTCCCCCTCCTACTCCTCCCCCATCCATTGAGAAGACAAGAAATAGTGCAAAACAGATTTCCATATTAGCCATGTAGAAAAAAAACCAAGAGTAATAATGTGAAAGGAAATCTGCTTTAGTCTCCACTCAGAGGCATCAGTTTTTTTTCTGGAGGTAGATAGTGTTTTTTATCCTGGTCCTTTGTATCTGTATATTGTAGATCATTGTAGTGAGTGAAGCACTTTACAAATATTATATCTTCTTTGATCCTTCCAGTGACCCTTGGACAGAAATTCTGTTGTTATCCCCATTTTACAGCTGAGGAAACTGAGTCAGACAAATGGGAAATGACTTGACTAGATCACCCAGCTAGTAAGTGTCTTAGACTAGATTTGAACTTGAGTCTTCCTGACTCTAGGACCTAGAGTGTAGGTTCAGTGTTTTATCTACTGTGCCACCCCACTCACTATCCAGGCCAGAACCTAGGGGAACCTTCACTTGTGCTATGAAGATCCAGCAAAAGAGACAGAGAAGTAGTAGATAGGTAGGAGAAGAATCAGGAGAGAGTTAGCTAGGTGGCCTAAGGGGTAGTGCGGATCTCAGGAAAACTTCAGTTTGAATCCTGCCTCTGCCCTAGCTGTACAGCTGTGAGCACGACAGTGAACCTCTCTTAGACTTAGCTTCCTTATCTGTAAAGAAGTAATAATAATGGCACTTATTTCATGTTTGCTGTGAGGGCCCAGTAAGAGAATACACGTAGAATACAGCAGTCTACGGCTGGTTAAACCCAAGGACCCCCGCTTCTGGGATAGGAATTCACTGTTTAACAAAAATGGCTGGGCATAGACCAGTGTGTGACACTGTACAGAAGAATACAGTCCAAATAGATGCATGATCTAGGCATAAAGATTGATACTGTGAACAAATTAGGGGAGCAAGGGTAGTTATCAGATTTATGGAAAACGGAGAAATTTATAACTAGAGATAGAGAACATTATGAAATGCCAAATGGATAATTTTGATTACATTAAATTGAAAAGTTTTTGCACAAATCTAATGCAACCAAGATTAGGAGGGAAGCAGAAAACTGGGAAAGAATTCTAAACTATGTAGACAACTGAGTCAAATTTACAAGAATATAAGTCACTCCCCAATTGATAAATGGTCAAAGGATATGAACATGCAGTTTTTAGAGGAAGAAATTAAAACTATCTTTAGAGATATGAAAAAATGCTCTAAATCACTATTGATTAGAGAGATGCAAATCAAAACAACTCTGAGGTACCGCATCACATCTATCAGATTGGCTAACATGACAAAACAGGAAGATGATAAATGTTGGAGAAGATGTGAGAGAGTTTGAACACTAACTCATTGCTGGTAGAGCTGTGAGGTGATCCAGCCATTCTGGAGGGTGATTTGGAACTATGCCCAAAGGGCTACAAAAATGTGCCTATCCCTTGACCGCTTCTAGTGCTATATCCCAAAGAGATCATAAAAATGAGAAAAGGTCCCACATGTACAAAAATACTTATAGCAGCTCTCTTTGTGGTGGCCAGGAACTGGAAATCGAGGGGATGCCCATCAGCTGGGGAATGACTGAACAAGTTGTGGCCTATAAATGTAATGGATTACTATTGTGCTATAAGAAATGACAAACAGTTGGACTTCAGAAAAACCTGGAAAGACTTATATGAACATGATGAACTTATATAAACTGATATGAAATGAAATGAGCAGAACCAGGAGAATATAGCTACAGGGTGCGAGGACTGTTTCTGATAACTTAGCCCTTCACAGTAGTGCAAGGATCTAAAACATTCCCAAAGCACTGTTGAGGCAAAATGCCATCCACATCCAGAGAAGGAACTGTGGAGTCTGAATGCAGAATGAAGCAGACTCTTTTCTCTTGTGTTATGTCTTGTTTTTTTTTCTCCTGGTTTCTCCCATTCATTTTAATACAACATGACTAATGTGAAAATGTGTTTAATAAGACCGTATGTGTAGAACCCATATAAGATTGCATCCTTTCCAGGGAGGGAAGAAGGAGGGGCAGAAAATTTAAAACTTATGGAAGTGATCATTGAAAACTGAAAACAAATTAATTAAATTTTTAAAAATGAGAGTATATGTACTTTGTTACTTCAAGCATTCTATAAATGCCAGTTTTGAGTTTTAGGAGGGTGGGTTTTTGGATGCATTTTGGCAGCAGGTTGGGAAAGGGGTGGAAGCATGCAGATAGACTTACCTATATACAAAGTATTGATTGTAAAGTAAGGCCTGATTCCAGAAGGCAGACCTAAACCGTGAACTCTGAGTGCTTTTTGACTGTGTATATATAATCCTCCACCCATCTATACATGTGCTAGCACTATGACCTGGGATAAAAGGAGTTGCTTCACAGGAATCATTTTCTCTAGTTAGCAACTGGAAGTTTTTAGAGTTTTGCCCTCCCCTTCCTGTAGTTGGGTCACCATTGGTCTGCTTAGGGGTGCTCAGTGGAGGGTGGGAGCACAGACTGAAGGATGGGCTTTTCTTTTGGGGTCTAGGGGACTAAAGACCTCTTCTGTAGATAGTTCTGCCTAGCTGTGTGAGAGACAGCAAAAGTTAAGTTTGTAATAAATTTTCTTTGATATTTTTTTAGTGTCAGTGTTTCTGAGAGTGTTATATGATGAGAATAGTACTGCTGCTTTAGTGCATTGATTGTTGGTGGAAAAGCCTCATCTTTGTGAATTTTTGCCTCTAAAACTGTAGCAATTTAGATGGATAGGCCAAACTTGAAAAAGGCATCCTGTCCTAGGAAACTGGTTTGAGGTACTGACCAACTCGATTTTTCTTGGCCTTAAAGAAATAGGGCTTCTCACCTTTTACAGGGAAGTTGGGTGAGGTTTTTCTTTTGGTAGAAAGTTTTCAATGTTTACAGTGTACCCTGATTCGAATGAAGGGATACATAATTATTACTTACTACTTTTCTTTTACTAGAAAGTTCCACAGTGAGCTTGCCAGTCAATGCTATTGAGAAAAGCCTGCAGAGATTTTTTAATGCCTTCTCAGGAAGAAACTTGCCATGCTGAACTTTAGCCCAAAGAATTTTTTCCCAAGTTTGAGTTAAAATTAATTTTGTTCTTTCCTCCCTTCATTTTTTTGTTATAAAAGCAAGAAAAGGTGTTTTATTTCACTTGAAAAATGAGCATGATATTTGTTGGTTCATGAGCCTGACCATTACAGCTATACAGCTAGGGCAGAGGCAGGATTCAAACTGAAGTTTTCCTGAGATCCGCACTACCCATTAGGCCACCTAGCTAACTCTCTCCTGATTCTTCTCCTACCTATCTTATTTTTCTTTGTGTCATCCTCAGCACATAATTCTGGTATTGTATGTCATAATAACCCTTTAATACTTAAAAGATTTGTAATTTCCCCCCACAATTGTGACTTGCAACCTGTTAAAGTTCCTGGGAGCTGCTCTTTCCCCTTGCTCCCAAATTAATAATCTTATGGCTAACCTGGTGAAGGGCTTCTTTGAACTTGGCTTCTCAGGCTCTTCTTGTTGGTCTCTTGGCATAGCATTGGAGAGGCTAGGGTTGACTCCCCTTCCCAGTCCCTCACCTAGTGTAATATAACATACATAGGCTATGTTTTATAATTACATTTATATTTTATAATTGTAATTACTTGAATACCTCCACCTTCATCTTCCTCAGCATCAGAGGGTAGAAAATAGGGTGTGCTTTCATGGTTTACAGAAGGCTTTTCTTACCACAAACTTAGAAGTTTGGTAGTGAGTATCACTGTCAACCACATTTTACAAATAAAGAAACCTAGGCTGAGAATTGGAGGTCACTGGACCAGGAAGTGACAAAGCCCATAGCTCTCCTGTCTGTTGTACCACATGTCCTCTCTGCGGTGAGACTTAAGCAGCACACATTTAGTAGGTGTCTGCCCACACCATAGTGTTGGGCCTGGAGATGCAAGGCCAAACCCTTACATTCTTGGGGAATTGACTTGTGCATCTCTTAAGTAGACGCAAAGGCTATGCGAGGGGATTTCAGAATGATGGAGGCAGTACCAGCGCGGGGAGTCTGTTAGAGAGGGAGTTTGACCTGAATTTTGAAGGAAACTTGGGATGATAGGAAATGGAGGTGAGGAAGGAGTGCCTTCCAGGCATGGGGCACAGAGTGTGCAAAGGAGTAGAGATGAGAAGCTGAATGTTCTATTACAGTTTGTGGAGAGGAAGCCACGTATATCTTAAATTCAGCTATTTTGTGTGATTTGTTGCCCATGAAAATTCATGTTAGAGATTTGAAAAGGGATTTAAACAACTTGAATATTTTTAAAAATCCATGTATAATTTACTATTTAACCTATGTCTTATAGCTTGAAAATTTATAATTTGTATTTTATACCTTAATGGATATTTTGTTTGTAATTGTCTCCTAATTAGCTCTTCCAGTCCAAGGTGATGGTAACATTTATGTAGCGCTTTAAGTTTACAGAGCACTTTACAGCCATTATCTCATTGGATCCTCGCAGCAATCCTAGAGGTGGGTGCTGGTATTACTATCCCTATTTTGCAGATGAGGAAGCTGAGGCTGAGAGAGGTGACATGATTTACCCAGTGTCACACAGCTAAGTAGACAGGATCTGAGGCTGGATTTGAACTCAGGGCTTCCTGACTTCAGGTCTAACGCTGTATTTATTGTGCAAATTAGTTATATACTTCTGAAATCAGGCCTCCATTTCCCCTGATATCTGTCTTTATATCTGACATATACAAAATGTCAATATCTCGTAGGAGAGAAAACTCCTTAGAACAGTCTCTTTAATCTTTTTCATTTACTGTTCAAGGTTCAGGAATGAATTGTCTGAGGTGAGGAGAAAGGCCTGCTGTGCACTGATTTTACTGCTGTTTTCTTTTCTCTATAGAGGGTGGGCTGTCTGTACAGGAGGAAGCACCCTGTATCAATTGAGATCATCTCTCCCTGAAGAGATTACCTTTGTTCATGAGAATACAAACTCATCAGATCAGTTGTCTGCAAGTATTTATTAAGTGCTTATGATGTGCAGACAGGGCATTAGAGACAATGGCGGAGGCTCTTAGGCATAGGGATAAAATAAAGAAAACAGAGTCGAGGTGACCATGAAGTTATTTCTAGCCAAACAGACGATCTTTGATTTGATTCTGTTAGGTACCAGTGGAGTTGGCGGGGTGTGGGAATAACATTGTCAGACCAGAGCAAGGAAGATGACTCTGACCACCTTAGTGGAGGATAGAGTGGAGTGGAGAGGACCTTGACCCGGTTGCTGCAGTAGGCCGGGTAGGAGGTGATCAGACTCTTTACCAAAAAGTCTACCTAAACAAAGTGACTGATTCTTGTGTAGAGACATGAGCCTGAGAGACCAGTTAGGAAGCGATGGTGATTGGCCAGACAAGACATAATGAGGTGACTGAGTAAAAGGAAAAGAATACGTGAGAGATGTTGTGGAGAAAGAAATAATAGGACTTGGCAACTGTTTAGCTATAGGGGGATGAGGGAAAGTGAAGAGTTGAAAATGAAATTGGGTGAATGAGAGCAAAGTGAGACCCTTGATAGAAATTGTAGTTAGAAAGTAGGCAAGGTTTGGGGGAGGGCTAAATTCTGTTTTGGATATGTAGGGTTTGATTTGTCCATAGGGCATCCAGTTGGGAATGGTCAGTAGGTGATGTGGGACTGGAGTTGGAGTGTAGGAGATAGAGCTGGGATATGGAGATGAGTCATCTCCATAGAGATGATAATTGAACCGATGGGAGCTCTGAACTCCTTATGAGAGAATGTGGAGAGGAAAGAGAAGAGGGCCCAGGACCTAGCCTTTGTGGATGGACACTCGTAGTGGGCTTGACATGAATGCAGATCCAGCCAAGGAGACTGAGGAGGAGGGATCATGTGGGTAGGAAGAGAACCAGCTGAGAGGAGAGGTTGACAACTATGGCAGATGCTACAGAGAGATCAAGAAAAGTGAAGATTGAGATTTGGCAATGAAAAGGTCGTTGGGAACTTTGGAGAGAGTGTTTTCAGTGCATTAATGAGGTTGGAATTCAGCACAGTTAGAAGATGAGAAGAGAGGAAGTAGAGGCACTGAGTGTAGGTGGCCTTTTCAGAACAGTTTGGCTGAAAAAGGAGGGGACATAGAGGCTCATGGCTAGTTGGAATGGCAGGATCTAGCGGGTTTTTAAAGAAAGAAAAGATGAGAGCATATAATAGGAAGGAGCAGTGGTGGGGGGAGGGAGTGAAGATTAGAGAAGGAGCCAGCAGACTGCTAGAGAACATGGGGAGGGGGATCAGAGGTGATCACAAAGACACAGTCATGTGTAATTTTGGAATAGTATTCTGACAGCTTCTAGATCATGGATTAGAGATGGTCTGGAGACTTAGAGATTGCTGCATTAGTCTGGCAGATAGTGCTGAGGTGGCCCTATGAGTGGAGAGAAAGGGACACATGAGAGGGCTTGTATAGGTGAAATGGATGAGACATAGCGCCTCATTGGATATGGAGAATGATGATGAAGGGTGAAAGATGACTGAGTGGCTGGCCATGGGGAGCTTGAGATGCCTCCAGACACCCAGTTGTGCATATCTAGTAGGCAGTTAATCATGTGAGACAATCTAGGACTAGTTTTGTAGATTTTCCAAGAGATGGTCATGGAGCTAATAAGGTGAGTGTTAGAGGTGTCAGGAGAACTGAGCTGTGCGCACCCCAGCACTTGCAGATCCCTCATCAGCTCGGAATATTCCTTGGTGATCATACAAGGGCTGAGGGATTGCCACAGATAGTAACCAGTACCTGTCCTTCTGAGAGGAAAGCTTCATTCTCCTCGACTTACTCTCTTCACCAAGACTTGAGGTTGCTTTCTGGTCTCTATGGCCATCTGCTGCCTCCTCTGTAGGATCCAGAGTGGTGGTGCCCTGCATATGCACAACGCCTTAGGCCTATGGGCTGGGGTTGGGGCCTGGGATTTCATTGCTGTAGGAAGCCCCCAGTAAGGAACTCCCTTTGTTGGTGTGGATGTACCTTCTCTGCAACTTACAGCATCTTCTGGTGCTGCTAAAATATGGTGGGATCAAGAGCCTTGTCCTGGGCTACCCTCTGGGCCTTTACTGGAGGCCAGGCTGCCGAGGGTGCAGTGCCAACGTCAGCCTCAGTCTTACAGATTGAGCAAAGGATGTGGCTGCTCACTGCTGCACAGCTAGCAGTCCCCACTGGATCCTGGAATTTTTCCTTCATGTTTCATCCCTCTTGGTGGCCCCTTTTTGCCTCTTGGATAAAATACAAGCCCCTTGGTCTGGCCTGTAAGGGCCTCCATAATTCTTGGGCCAGCCTTCCTTCCCTTTACCCTTCTTCATGTACTGTACTTTAGTTTGGTTGTGTTCCTAGTTGTTCCCTGACTTCACATACACCTCTGAGTGTTGACAGGATGTCTACCTGCCTGGAATGCACTCTTCTCTTTTCTTCCTTCAAGGCTTGCCTTAGTTTCACCTTCTGTTTGAAGTCTGTACTCACCCTCACAGCTTAAATGGCCCCAAATGGAGGAATTCCTTCCTCACAGGTTCATTAGGCCTTAGTGACCTCCATCATGTTCTACCTTTTGTATTCCTTTGGCATTCCTTGCTCCCCAACAGAATTTAAACTTGAGTGCAGGGCCTATGTCATTTATTTTTATGTCTTGGAGCCTTCCACAGTGTCTTCCACATAGTAAACATTTGTAAGCATTTTAGATTTTGTTTTGTATATTTTATGTATTGCATTTGTGTATCAAGTGAAATTCATGGCAAACTGGGCATGCAGTATGCCATGAAATAGCAGTGTAGTGACTGCCCAACTTGGCAGCTCTTTAATATAAAGTCCTTAGGCAAATCCATCATAAATCACTCTGCTCATTTTGTGTATTTTTGGAGTAAGAATGGAACACACAGTTTCCTTGTTTTTAAGTGGTTGTAATTGGAGCTTCGTTTCTTACTAATAGTTTGCACCCCATTGGTACAGAAGGCTGCAAATGTTTATGGGAGAATGATTGGCAGGGTCCTAGAAAAGGGTCTGAAGATAGCCTGCTATCTTTAGAAGCTTGCAAATGCTTGGCCAGCTTCATACTTCCATTAATGGAGACAGAAATTGAAGTAAAGGAGGTGTTTGGATGGGTCTTCTTTGAGAAGGCCTATCCTGGCCCCCCTGCTCTCTCAGCCAATTGTGCCTCTCAGAAGTGGCCTCTCGTCTCTTTTCAAAGTGTATGTTTTCTCTATATTTTCTGCTTGACATTTTGCCTCTTCATTAGGTGAGCTCTGATAACTGTGTTGTTGCCTTTTTGTGTTTCCCCCTACTTAGCACAGTGCCTGGCACGTGGGCAGAGCTTAATAAAAGCTTGTGGACCTGCTGACTGACTGAAGAAAATGCAGGTGGGCTAGAGTGCATTGTGATGCTAGATACTAACCTTTCCATTTCAGGGCCAGGAACTCGCTTGCTGTGGCTTTTTTAGAATGCTTGGTTTTGTTTTTCTTTCTGAACAGATCAGGGTTTCTTCTTTGTAAGCTTTGGATTTTTGTGTAGTGGTATTAGTATTCGTGGTCAAAGGGAACTTCTTGTGGCTTAAGATGAGAAACCATTGCTTCCTAACGTGGTGAATCCTCTGATATTGATGCCATATAGTAGGAAAGCCCTGGACTCCCAGACCACCTCCCATCTGCTTGCTAGGCATCTCCTCAACTTGCTCTTTTCATTTCCTCCTCCACACCTTGCTTTCAGTTGCTCCCTGTGCTTGGTCAACTCCACAGGGTGTTTCCCTGCTCCCAAATCACCTCTTGACATCTTAACCCAATCGTTAGTCCAGGCTCAAAGGCTGCTTTTTCCAAGAAGCTTTTTTTTTTTCTGTATGCCTGAATTGCATAGTTTCTTTCTCATCTGACTTCTCTAATTCAGTTCATTAAAAAAGTATATTAAATGCCTACTGTGTGTTAGGTGCCAGAGATGCTTTGATACTTACTTGATGGATCTCTGTTCTTATCAATACGGGTCTTCCCTCTCCAGCACAGATTGAAGCTCAGCCTCACCTTCACATCCTGTGGGCCCACAGGCCTGTGGGCCTGTGGCCGGTGTTCCTCCTTAACTCTTCTGGGGGTGGGGCGGAGGTGTCCGTCCCTCTCACTCTTTTGATGTTTCAAGGATAGCAGTGAAGCCCTGCCATGGATCGTCCATTGCTTGTAGTGTGTAGCTGGCCCCTTCTTTTCCAGTTACACAGTTCTCCGTGACAGTCTTTACACTTTGTGAATTGTCCAGTTTTTCCCAGGTGTTGTGCTACAGTTTTCTTGTGCTTTTCCTGAGTGCTTTGGGTGACCCTCACCTTGAATCCCGTGGAGATCTTGGTATTTTCTGTGACTTAGGCACACAGCATCGCCAGTCAGTAGAATGTTATTATTAAGAAGTTGAGCCTTTGTTTAGAGAGAAGCTTGAGGTCATTAAAAGCACTCGAGGGCAGTCCAGCCTCCTCTCCTCTTTTTCTGTTCTGGTCCTAGCTTATTGTCTATTGTCTGTCCAAGGGAGATAGACTGATGGATTAGCTCTAGGGATTGTTCATTCAGCTGTACAGCATAGTCTAGACAATACGAATTCTTCATTGGGCTTTTTTTATGGTTGGAGAATGAGACCAAATGATTTTGAGTGATATATGGATTCTGTTTCCGAGATCTTTTAGAGGCCTGTGGATGGTGACAGTCCACACAGTGTCACCCAAGATGGGAACATCTTCACCATGTATAGTCGAGGTTCTTACCCTAGGACCTTGAACTTTTTTTTTTTAATTTTGTTAACTATTTTAATATGATCATTTCCTTTGGATTCTTAGATATTTCATTTTATGAATTTTTGAACATGATTCTGAGGTGACTTCACCAGACTGCCAAGGATGGAGGGGCAAAGGGATTAAGACAGAAACACTCCTAGAATTTTGTCTTTTGCCTTTTTGTGCTAGACACGTTCCATGATGGTAGCAGGCACCTTTGTTGAAGTGTGTGCTTTTGACATATGCCTTGAAGGATAGCCTTAAAAAGGGACATTTTTATTTTACTAAATATTTTTTTTTTCTGTAATCAGAAAACAAATATAGTGGGATTGTGGATTCTTTATACCTCTCAGCCTTCGTCTAAATCTGTGCTTAGTTGTGGCTGATAGTTTATGAAAGCCTGTCTCTTGTACTTTTCATTGGGCATACCTTCCACACACATTGTCATCATTTTGTATAGGTGGAAAAGTAGGCATATAGGTCAGATTTATTGATATTTTTCTCACTTGCCTTTTGGGGTATTAAATTTGGAGTAAAAATGTCAAATTTTTTCCCAAGTTTTAAGTTTCTTCTCTCTTTCAGATAAGCTTGAGAATTGACCTTCCCTCAGTTGGGTTGCATCCCCCACAGACCTCCCTGTGTGTAACTGTCTTTATTTTCTTCACTCCATTTCTATTTCCTCATACAGGCCATCAAGGACTATGATTTAGAGGAAAACATGGTGATTCCATTGTTGTTGATGTGGAAGAAAGTTTCTTCTAGGAATTTTCATAGCTTTAGTTTATTTTTCTTTCAGTTTATCATTAAATGGTGTTGGGATAATTTTGCTTAAACTTATTTTTCCTGTATTGTTTTTGAGAAGAACTGTTTGTTCATTATCTTTTGTCATCCTCTTACAAAACAGTTTTCAAACAAAGGAATATGTCTAGCCTATAGCCTGCAACACTTTGGAGTGTAACCCAAACAACGTTAAAATGTCATTGGAAAAAGTTTAACAAGACAAGAAAAAATAGGATACAACATAGATAATATTAATATATAGTTTTCTAAGTCAATATGTAGCTGCAGTCTGATTTTAGTGTTTCAGCTTGGATCCCACTGCTGGCTTGAGAGCTGTCTTCAGTTGCCCTGTTAAGGAATGTTGACTGGCTAAGTTGGTTTCTGGTCTCTTGTTATTGTGAATGATCTACGTTGGTCACACTTCTCTAGGAAATGGTGTTGATGTCTGTCCTTTACTACAACTTCGGTTTATCCGTGGCAGCAACTTTTTAAAATAGCGCAGGTTAGAGTTGCCTTAAATGTGTGCAATTTTTTTTCTAATTTGGTCTGGATTCTGATCTTTGTTGTAACAAGGTGGGCTGTCAGCGCACACACAGCTGATTGGGAAGTGACTTCCCTGTCAATAACAGGTTGTTTTCTATTTGTTAAGTACATATCAGTTTCATCTATTATGCTGTCTTGCAGCTCATCATGTACTGAGAGGCTGAGGTGGGAGGTGGGGTGTTCCAGGCCTGAGGGAATAACACAGATAAAGGACCAGAGATGGGGGTGTGTTGTGTGTAAGTGAACTGGGCTGGTGTCTGTGTGAGAAGACGTGAAAGCTAGGAAGGGGCCTGAGGACTGGAGGGTTTCTAGAGGTTAGAAGACTTGAACCAGAGGAGTTACTCTGGGACTGGAGATAAGATGTACACAAGAGATGCCGTGGAAGTAGAAATGACTGGATGTGGCAGCCAGTGGATTTGTGGGCTCAGTGTGAGGGGGGGGGCGGGTGTTAGGGAGTTGTGGATTCTTAGAGATGATGGAGGAGAGAGTAAAAATTGGGGAGAGTGAAGGGACAAGCAGCCGAGGGTAGAGAAAAGGACATCCATTCTAGAGTTGGAGGGTCTGGGTTCCAGTGCTCCCTCTAATCCTTTCTCCCTCCATGGCTCTGGGCAGGTCCAGTTTTGCCTATGAAACCTGAATTTTATTAAAGTCATTTCTGGTTCTGGCCTTCACAGAGCATGCCACCTTAAAGCTGTATGTAGCTGTCTTAGTATTTTAATTTAATTACTTAGCAAACTTCACTTAAAAATCCTTTGGAAGCAGGGTGGAATAATCTGCTCTGCAAAGACCATTTTGTAGTATAAGCTGTCAAAGTCAACACTAAAAAAGCTGGAAGCCGTAGTTTTGCCTACCAAGCCTCTTAGCACACTGAATATTTCTCTCAGACTCTTTGCTAGATCCTTGAAGCTTACATCCTTAGCCTTCTTTTCTTCTCCGTGCAGATAGTGGAGTGTGGTCCAAGTGCTTATAAAAGTCTAAACAAACATTGTTTATTTGGGGAAAGTTCAAGCTGACTAGTTTTCTTCATAAACATAGAATGGCCAAGCTTGGCTGGTCAGCGCCCTCCTATCCTAGAGGAGGGAGCCCATTCCAGGGGAGAGGAAGTGACCCTCATGCCTGTGGCCCCCTGAGTTCCAGTCCCCTTTCTGCCTGTTTCTTACACTGACCTGGGGCTAAAGTTTAATGGAAACCAGCCTGAAGTGCTACTTGACTCTGTGTCCCTCCATGCTGAATGTCTCTCAGCAGAGAACTAGCAAGATGCTCTTCCTTCACTGAGGCTATGCTTTTGCAAGGTAATTGTTTGGAGGTCAGCCCTGCTCTGCCCACTGCTGACATTCCTGCTGGGCTTGGCTTGTGGATCGACCATAGGTTGCTCTGCATCCCAGAGTACAGTAGACTGTTGTTTTTTGTTCTGGTCTGGAATCTCAGCTAATCCCTTCAGATCCAGATGTGAGGATCTGACGATTAGAGGTATTTGGACAGCCCTGAGCACTCTGACATTTTTTCTAAGAGCAGATGTGTAGCATGTCTCAAAGTTGGGCATTTTTGAACTTGGGAGTGTTTTTCACCTCCATTGTAGTACTAAGTGCTTACTGGGCACACTCTCCTTATTTCACCCCTCTGCAGATTATCCCAGCGTGTTTGTTGAGCTGAGTGGCAGAGACGTTAGCATGTTTGAGGGGAGATTGAATTGGATGATCTACCTCTGAAATTCCGTGCTTCTGCTAACATAGTTTTGTTTTCCTCTTCAGCTGTGTTTTGTGAGTGCATGAAAACACCTTCTAAGGTTAGTCTTTCGCTTTCTCCTTGCAAATTCAGTAAATTCTCTCCCTTCAATTCAGCAAGTCTTTAGTACTGAGCTACTGAGTAGAAACACACTTGTACTGTGAAATCTTATGTTTATCCCCTCATCAACTCTTGGGCTGATCTACAGGGCCCAGCCCAGTCCTGGGAGGCTGAGTTTTGGAGCCTCAGGACTGTGACCCAAAGCAGAGGCTCAAAGGACCACAGGATTTAGAGTTGGAAGGAGCTGTGGGAACCACTTCCCCAAGTGGAATGTCCTCATTTTATAGAGGAACAGAGTGGCTGCAGCCTTGTGCCTTGCCCACAGTCTACCCTGGCCTTGGGCTCAACTCAGCTCTTCTGATTCCAGATCCAGGGAGTGGGCTTTCCACTGCACCATCTCGTCCCTTCAGGCTGTGGGCCAACAAGAGAACAGTTACTCTAAAGCAAACTTCTGAGTGCCTGCTGCGTGAGGGTCCCATTTGCCATCGCTATTTCCAGTTTATGGAGTGACTTCACAGGCACCCCAATTTTACAAAATGTTGTAGATCTCACAGGGAGTCAGTACTTTGGTCAACATGTACACAGACCACTGGCAAGTTAAGCTGGTGTTTGTCCCCTGCCACATTTGTGTTTCCTCTTCCAATATAGTTTTTCAAAATTCATAGTCAAGAATCTTATCAAAGTAATTCAGTGGAATTAATACATGAAATTTCTTGCTATGGTCAACTAAGGGTTCAGATATTTTTGCTTTATCTCAGTATTGAGAAGCTTATTTCTTTATGGGCAGTGCACAGAAGAGGCTCTCATAATGCCTCCTGACCGCCAGAGGCAGTAGAGAGGGTTGGCACAAGGCCCTAGGATGGTAGCCTTTGCCTTTGTCTCTTTCTCTTATACTTTGTGTTTTTAATTTCCTTAGGGACAGAGTCTTTTAAGTGGGGGGGGGGGCGGGGTTATCATGTGGGTGATGGAGGCCATAGTGGGCTGGTATTCTGCTGGGACCCCATATCTGGGTGATCTGAGACCAGCTAGCTTGCTGAGTCTTTGCCTCTTCATCTGTGAAATGGGTTTAGTGATACTTTGTTTATCAAAACCTTACTGGGTTGTTGTGAGGGATTGCATGATACCATGAGTATAAATCGCTTGGTAATTCTAAGGGCTTTCTAAGTGTGAGCTATTATTGTACTGTGTATCTTTAGACATGTTCATTTAGATTAAGCTGGTTGCTCTTTCCTCATTTTATACTGTTGTTAGAATAACTAGGTTGCAAACATATTTTGCCTTCTGCTTGGTAGTTAGTCTGCAATAATCTTTCTGAAATAAATTTTCAGTGTCAAGAGCTAAGATTTCCAGTTTTCAAACTTCATATATTTATGACCAAAGGCAAATTTTTATATTTTAAGTATTAAAACAACTAAATGTAGGTTTTATATTTTGAGTACCTTGTCACGTATTTTCAGTTATAGTGAGTTTCTTCAGATGTTCTGGCTGTTGCAGGATTCTGTATGTAAGGTAGTTTCAGAGAAGCCATCCTTGGCCGCCTGGGCTCCAGAGGTGACTTTATTATCACTTCTTAGGAAAGAGCTGGTGCTGTTGAAGGGGTCTTAATGACAAACCATAGACATTTATCCCATGTATTTTTTATTTCCTGGATCCAGGGAGCTCCCAGTGAGGAATTCTTTGCCCCTTGTAGATCACACCTGAGCTTCCATTTATTCTCTTGGAGAGGTGCCTGTGGCACCAAGCTGAAAAATAACTTGAGTAGGGTTACATAGTCAAGACCTTTCAAGAGGTGGCACTTGAACCCAGGTCTTCTGGCATCTTCAGGCCAGCTGTCACTCAGTTTTGATATACCGTATTTTGAAAATATTACTGTTGTGCTACAGAACTCTTTCAATGTCTGATCTAGTCTGACAGCTCTCTTTTCTGTTCCCCCTCATTGAAATGATCTGTAGCACTTTCCTCTAAATGGGGGCAAATAGAATAGGTTTCCTTTTTAGAGATGCTATTTATAGTCTGAAAAGAGACCATGGGAATCTCTGGCTCCTTGGACTCCATACCTTTTAGCTGAGCTGACATCCAGAACCTTTGAACTGCCCTGTGCACATGAAATCTGCCCAAGCATAGTCATTACTAGGCTGTGTAGAAGCTTCCTGAGAAACACAGGAAAAGAGTCTGTTGGTTAGTACAAGGCAAATCTCACTGTACTATTCATCTCCCTTGCTTGTCTGCTAGCTATGTATGGACGTATTGGCCGAGAGCATTCTGAAGTGGAGAGTTTTGGTCACCATTTCAACTCTAGGAGCATGATTTCATGATAAACTTAACAAAAAGCAGATTGGAAGCAGGCCAGAAGCTGACTCACCAGGGAGCATTGATAGACACTTGGAAGGGAATGGCCTATCCTAGGATCAGATTTCAAAGCTTCATGCCATGATTACATCAGTGAAAGGCAGCCAAGACATCAAGAATGAGATCTTGCCTGCACCTCTTGGGAATAGTGGTGCCTTAGGTAGGCCTCTGGTGTGGGGAAGGACACTGGAGATATTTCTGCTCAAAGCACAAGAGCAAAAGAAGCCCAGGGTTCAGTGGTGGGGTGTGTATGACTTTCTTTGTTGCTGCCTTCTAGCTCCAAATCTCACTCTTCTGGAGGAGGGTAATCATGTGACTAAGCATTACCCCAGTGTAGTATCATTTTCAAGTGTGAAGAGAATACACTTAGTTCAGTAGTGAGCAGACGGATCATGTTTGTGTCACACAGTGTAGCTACTGTTTCATACTTGAACAGACCAGGAGGAACCAGAGCCATTTGAGAAGCATAGAATGATCCTTTCAGCTCAGCAGAACAGGCCCATGGTCTCCAAGTGTTGCACGTCTCAGGAAGGTGGCCTTGCCCCGCTACAGTAGTGTCAAGCACTAATTGATGCTGATGGGCTTCAGGTGGATGAGAGCAAAGTCGAGGCCTGCTTGTGAATGTGTTTAGGAGTTTTGAGTTTGCATAGGTTTCCTTTCAGGTATCAGGCTCACAGAACATTTTGAAACAGATGTCTTGGCATGAAAATAGGCAACCTGACTCTCCCCATTGGGCCTTCGGATTTTTGTTTAAGGTTGTCCAGGAGACGAGGAGGGAAAAAGCCCAGGTGAATCTTGGCTTTGGGCTCTGCATGGGAATGTGCCATCTCTCAGGGCATGGCAGGCATGAAGTGGGACCAGGAGCTGCTGTCAGGTGTGGAGTGGGGGGAATTGCTTTCCATCTGTTTGCTGATTCACTGTCATTTCCTTGTAATATTTAGGAATCTGGAGAGTGAGTCTTGAAATAGCCACACTTAATAATGAGTTTTCTCTAGTGCTCATCTCTATAAGGTTCAAATGTTTTTCTTATTGAAGTAATATTTTGTATTGCTGTAATAAGAAGTTTTTTATTTGAGACTTAATGTTCCCTTTGGCCAGAGCATTGTTACCCAGCTAGGGGCTGGGATTAAGAGCCTGCATTTTGGAAAAAGGGACTTTTTTGGTTTCTTGTTGAGTCTGTGCTGTTAAAACCAAAAATGCCAGATCCTTTCCCATGTTGCTGTGTTCCAGGGTGCATTTGGCTTTGATTTTTACCCGCAGGCCCTTTTCACATTAGTAATATTCCAGAATATATCTTTACATTGTACTGGGCAGTTCAGCAGCCTTCAGGCATCATTACAACCTTATCAAAAGTGAGAAAAGGAGGATGAGATGCCCAAGCCACATGGTTGGAGTAATGGGCAGAACCAGGCCTTGTCTCTGATCATGGGGATCTGACAGAAGGCTGCCATCCTTTCAAAACCAGCATGTTTGCGGGTCTAGAATAGTTTTCAGAATTGTATATAGGAAGTATATTACTTAATAGGGAAAATATCTCTTAAATTTTTAATAAGTTGTTTGAGTCTGCAAATCTTAACAGTTTTTCAAGATCATTGGAGAAATAATCTAAAAATGAGTATTAAAAACTTACATTTTGCCATTTACTGTAACTTATTTATTGAGTATTCCTAGTGGTACTAATAGTTTCTGTAAAGAACAGAATGCCTGTCCTGTTTTCTTAAAACTTGCTTAGGGTCATTAGAGCATAGTGAAAAGTGGGCCTTTTTCTGAGTCTCAGAGATGCCTGGATATGATAAAAAGTAGGTTGTTACTTGAACTGGATTTGGAGAGTATGTCTCAATCTAGTGCATTCATGGAGAACAAAACAGTTTGCCTGGGACTGGTATTCAAGGAGGATGAAAAGTGCAAGTTGGTGTCAGAGCAGGTGAGCCAAGGTCCAGTGACAGATCTGCAAAGACTTTGTGCTTGACTGAGTTCTCAACTCTTAACATTCAATTGTTTTGAAACAAAATACAGTTTTGAAGCTTAGATAGCCTAAGAAATTTCAAATTCTTTACATTCTTAAGCCCTTTCTTTTTTCTTTAGAAAGACCAGAAGAAGTTTCTTCCCCTCAGGGGCTCCTAGCCTCTTTGTCAAGGCCTCTGGCATTCCCATGAAGCTGCTTGGATCCCTTCTGAGAAGAGCTTTTAAAATTTATGAAATAAATTAGAGAATTACAGAAAGAGCACAGTTGTAACAATTGTTTGGGAAAGTTCACAGATCCCAGCTTTAGATTAATTCATTCCTTCATTCAGCTCCTTTGTTCATCATCTATCTGTAATGTAGGAATATTTTAGCTGATGGGTGGTTTTGATCTTCTGTAATAGTTGTAAATCTGAATGTTCTCAGTGAGTTTGGAATGGGAGGCCATGCTTGACTTCCTCAGAATCACCACTTAGGAACCTAAATGTATAATCTTTAGGCTGATCTTGGAGTTTGGCCTGTGTACTACCTTGATAGTCAAAGGCAGCAAATGGTAGCAAGGTGCCCTGTGTGAGGCGAGTCTGGAGTCAGGAAGACCTTGGTACAAATACAGACCCTTGGCGTGACTTTACCTTGGCAAGACTTTACCACTCTGCCTCATACTTCTCATTGGTAAAATGGGGATAGAGATAGCCTAGATCTACCTCCAGGCTGTTGTGAGGATATGTAAAGGGCTCTGCAGGCCTTAAAGTGCTAGAGAAATGCTAGTTATTATTGTTGACATTAATAAGAAGAGGTATATTTTTATTGAATATAACTTTTCTTTCCTGAGGAAATATCTTCAGTGTAGATATTCTAAAAAGGTTGCAGTACAGTATTGAAGAGTCCTAGAATTTGGCAGTAATAGTGAGCTTGTATATATGGTAATAGGAGTTGCAAAACACTTCGTAGACATTGACTTGTTTGAGCATCACAGGATGCTTTGAAGCAGGAGGTAAACAGTGTGTGTGTATCGAGACTTGGAGGTAAGTGACTTGTCCAAGACCACACATCTAGTCCCTCAAAAAGAATAAGTCTTTTGACCCCAAGTTTGGTGTTCTTATTGTGACACCCGTCTTATCATTGGAACTTCTGTCTTCCAGAGTGTCAGGTTTCCTTCAGAATTCCCCTGAAGCCCCTCCTCCTTGTGAAACATTTACTGGCCTTCTGGGTGCTATATGTGTGTGTTTCTGCACCCTGTGTGGACATGCTGCCTTCTTGGAGGGGTGGACAGCTCCACTCTGGCCCTTATCGAAGGAAGTGCTTGTTAATTGACAGGAGCTCGTGATTACCTCTGATTATCATGATCTTTCCCAAGGTAGGTTGTTATGGGAATAAAAACTCCACACGTGATATTGTGTGGTTACTGACCCCTTATGCTGGCTTCTTCTCCCCGGAGTTACTTAGTGCCATATCTTGAATGGTGCCAGGCAAAATGGGCTGACATTCTAGTGGGAGAAGACCACACCTGAAGGGGATCCAGAAAGGAGGCAGGACATTTACCTGTTCTCCTTACCTGGAATACTTTACCTTTTGCGCTGTCTCAAGGATCCCCCATTTCCTTCAAGAGGCATATCTGTGGCCCCCTTTTACACAAAGCCTTCCCTTAAACCCCCTTCCTACCTAGCTAGTGTTTAATTTATTTTTGAGTATACTTTGATACACTCTTGATAGAATATCAGTTCCTCCAAGACCCTCAGAGGAGTGGAACAGGGCTCCCCCAGTGCAGCCAGTGGCTCCTGGCAGACTTAACTTCTGCTTCACAAGAGGGCTGTGGCAGCCTTTATGGCAGGTAGGAGAAGCCCCTGAAGTTGGAGATGTACGTCTGGATATCCTGGTCCAGGGGTGCCTGTCCAGCTGCCACTGCTGACATCTGGCCATGCCTTTCCATTGTACTCCATTGATTGAACTTGTTAGTCTAAGATTTCTATATGAAAATATTTAATTGGTCCCCCACACGATCATGGAGGTGGAGGTGAAGGGTGTGAGACTGAGGTCTGTTCAAGGAGGAGAGAGTCTGGAATATAGTCTTCATGAAGGGAAGGAGGGAGGCAGGCAAAATAGGCCTGCTGAGAGTTAGCTTGGAGTCAGCTTGGAGATGGCCTCCAGCTGCCTCCCCAGACTCTTCATGTTGATCTCCATACTTCATTTCTACGCCTTTCTTGTCATGTGACCCCTGACCTTTCTGTCCTAGCACCAAGCTCATTAAGGATAGTGCTTTAGTGACCCTGATTTCAAGTTCATGCTAAGTTTGCACACAGGATATCTTTGTTACTCAGTATCCAGGTATTTATAATCATGGTAAAATCTTGCTAATTACTTTTTTTAGGGGAGAGGATGAGTAATTTGACTTTGTAAAAAGTCCAAATTATTGGATATTAAGTAATTGCAATTTTATTTCCTTAAGCACATGATAAGTACTCTTCAATTAAATGAGGCAGCTGGGTGACCCAGTGGATAGAGCGCTTTTTTCCTACTTACATGATTCTGAAGGCAGTTAAAGTCTGTTTTAGTTTCTTTATCAGTAAAATGGGAATAATAGCACTTGCCTCTCAGGGTTGTTTGTAAACCTTAAAAGTGTTACAGAAATGCTAGCTACTATTATTATTCAGAAATTGGGAAACAGAGAGCCAGGGGCTATTTCTTAGAGCATATTGTAGTTATTAAATCATAATCACTTATAATTTGCATATTGTAGATACATTGTGCTACTGGAGTGCCTTTGCAAGTTTGTTGGCCTCTATTCTTATGTAGGCTAAATATTTCACTACTTTACACAATGAATTTTTCTATCTTACTTCAAAGTTGGGTCCTGCTATAACTTGAATGAATTACCCACAGTTTTTAAGTATTAATGAGCTATAACAAGTCTTGCAAGGTATAAGCTAATACTATGGGAAAAATAAATATCTAGTGACTGTGTGGTGTCATGACTTTAACAGTTAAAAAAAGGATCTTATTCCTTTTTGGGGGAGGTTTAATTTTTCAAAATTATTATTTATTTATTTTTAGTATTCCACAATCACTACCATACAACCTAGATTTTTTTCCCTCCCTCCCCCTCCCTTCCCAAGATGGCATACAATTCTACATAGGTTCTACTCATACATTCCTATTAAATATATTTTCACCATAGTCATGTTGTATAGAAGAATTAAAATGAATGAGAAAAATCATATAACAAACTGAAAGGTAATACAAAAGAAAATGATCTGCTACATTCTGGGATTGAATTCCATAGTTCTTTCTCTGGATGTGGAAGACATTTTGCCTTAAAAGACCATTGGGAATTTTTTAAGTCTTTGTATTGCAGTGAAGTTCTAAGTCTACCAGAAAAAGTCCTTGCACCCTGCTGTTGTTGCTGTGTACAAAGTTCTCCTGGTTCTGCTTATTTCACTCAGCCTCAGATCATTTAAGTCTTTCCAGGCCTTTCTGAAGTCTTCTTGTTCATCATTTCTTATAGCACAATAGTATTCCATTACATTCATATACCATAATTTATTCAGCCATTCCCCAGTTGATGGGCAGCCCCTTGATTTCCAGTTTTTGGCCACCACAAAGAGAGCTGATATAAATATTTTTGTACATGTGGGACTCTTTTTTTTTTTTAAAGCAGGAGGGTGTCTGAAATACATGGTAATGGACTAATAACCTGTTGGACTTCAATTGCATTTTAGAGTTTGGACCATCAGTATTTTTTATCTCCTTTGTTTTTCTAGTGTGAATGTCTAGGCACACAGGTAGGATAAGAATGCAAAGCAAAACAGAAGAGGGTGAAGAGACACGGGCGGCAGATGAAGGTTTGTCTCATATGAAATTGTAGGATGGGGCAGCTGAACCTTTTTTTCATTGGAAGGAGTGGAAAGAGCCTCAGTCTTGGAAATTCTAGTTCTGACAGTTTTGAATTCTTGAATTCTTACCATGAGGGATTCATTTGTCCCCCCAGGCCTTACTTTGTTCATTTGTAAAATGAGGACTCCACAGTACATTGACTTTAAGATCTTCTTGAATCTTGTCACTTAAACTGCCTGGATGGTGTTGGACAGTCCGTCTGACTTCTCTACGTAAGCCTCTGCTTTTTCCTCTATAAAATGAGGGAGCTGGACTAAGGCCCTTCCTACTCCAAATCTGGGATCCTATGAGCAGAGCTGCTCATTTCCTGTCCAGGACATTTGAAAGATTTGTGTATAAATTTTGGGGGGGGTGTGTGGGGGAACAAAATCCCTTAATTTGTTTTTGTACAGTGACATTAAGGTTCACAATGGAGCTATTGAAGTCTGTCGTAACACAGACTTGAGGATGTTTGGAAGATACTAGAGACCAGTTCAAGGAAGGATGGAGCACATAACAAGACAGTCAAGCAAATCTGCTTTGTTGAGAGGAAAAAGAAAATGAAGGGCAGGCAGGGAGAATGCGACTGCCCAGTGGGAACCATTTTCTATCAGGTTCTTGTCTGTATCTAACAGGATGAAGCAGAGAAGGAGGAGTCGGAGAGGGGTCAGTGAAAGAGCAGTGAAAAATGGCAGGGAGAAGGGGACTGGGGCTCAACCTGCTGCTCTTGGGCAGTCAGGGGGCCTTGGGTTTTTGGGGGCTGTTAGGGACATCTTCCTCTGACTGGGCGGGGATCCTCCTGTATTCCTCAAAGATCTTAGGAATTGATTTCTTAGCTTGCCTTTTTATAAGTTGTTGGCATTGTGTTGCAGAATCTTGTCATTTGAATATTTGACCCTTGTTTGGAGGTTTGAAATGTTGGGAAAGAATGCAGACGGGTCCAGTGTTCGTTGAAACTTTGCTTCCCAATTAATCTTCTAGTACTGTTTTAAGGAAAAGAAGATTAACAGGCTGAAGCAGCACTGAATGAATAATTGAAAATTTTCTATTCCTAAAATACACACAGCCATTCACCTACCCTGGAATGCCAAATAGTTGAGAACTCTGTGTTATATCCGCTTTTGCCTGAACTGCCCTTATTTGGCTGGCCCATTCTGTGGATGGCCTTCTAAAACCTTGTAGGAGCTAGGACTTGGGTGGGGGGCTGGGCCTTGGAGGGGAGAGGAGCTTGATCAGAGGCTTCACAGGAAAAGATGCCAGTGACTTGGCCAAAATCATTCACTTGAGTTCAGGCTTGTGGCCCTGACCAACGCCTAGGTCAGCTCTCCCCTACACCATGGTCTTTCTCTTTATTGGAACTTTGGTTGCATAAAATGAGACTGACTGGAATTCCATCTGGATGGACTTAGTTATTACAATGCTGCAAGGATTTTAGGGAGGTCCCCTGTCAGTCACCCAAAGTAACAGCCCTGGGTCAGGGCTCCGGTGAGAGGATTGTCTTTGAATAAATAGCCCTGAGTTAGACTGGGCATAGATGCCTTTCCTTAAATCTAGTTGTTTAAGAGGAAACCTGAAGTGGGTCATTATTGCTGACCAAATGTAAACTATGTGCTTATCAGTTTTTAATTGATTATTGCTGCTTGATTCTGGCTTTTTTATAGTCATTGTCTAGAATTTAGAATTTAATCCTTTCCCCCACCTTTATGCAGGCCCTTATCTAGCTACCCTGAAGAATACATATTTCATTTTTAAAAAGTTTTGGAGAAATAATTCACCAGAAAACTGCATTGTTCTGTGTGATAGATAATAGTAGTTGAAAGCTTGTTGGACAGCTTTGTTTTCCTGAGCACTGATGAATAAACACAAATATGTTATCAGATCATTTAATAGACACAGAGTCTTAAAATTGTAAAGCTTTTGCTCTCTGGTCTTGGAGATACAACTTGGTGCTCATGACCCCTGGGCTGCCAAAGGAGGTGATGGTATTAACTTTGGTGTGACTTTTTTACTCCAAGCTCCTGTCATTGATTTGGCTTGAGTAATCCCCTTCTCCTGTGTTCTCAGGCTTAGACCAGCCCCTTTATAGACTTCCCTCAGTGACAGAAAAAAGTATTTCCAAGGCCCATGAGACATGGGGCAGGAAAGTCAGAGTAAATTTGGGCTGTGTCTCCCCATCATCTCCAGAGCTGCCTTAACCAAAGGACTGGCTCTTGTCCCTGAACACCTCTTGTCATGGAAGGAAAAAGGGCAGCCTCCAACCATGGTACAGGTATCTGTAGCTATTAATGTATGGGGCACTGTAAGGATAGTTGTGGGGAAAAGAGAGGCAGAATTATTAGGGAAAGTAACTTTTATTTTTATTTTTTTTAATAAAATGAGAGGTGGAGTTGACAATTATATATGAAAAAGAAAAAATATGACAGTTTCTGATCATAGGATCATAGATTTATAGGCAGAAGGGGCCTTGGAGGTCAAGTCTAACTCCTTAATTGTGCAGATGAAGAAACCGAGATCCTGAGAGGTTGTAGCATGGTATTTGTAACGTCAGGGAAGGACAGTTGGCAAATACCTTCATTTATTCACCTCCTCCTGAATCTCCTTCCCCCTTCATCACCCATGGCCTGTTGTACCTTTTCACTTTTATTCCACGAGCAGCTCTCACTTAGTATGGCCAGAGCAGAATCCATTTATCTCCCTCTTCTCCCAGCTCTACTTTTTCTGTGGAGGAGACCACCAGCCTTCCACTCAGCCAGATCTGCAGCATTGGAGTTCCTCTTGACACCTTTTCTCTCATTCCTTGGATCCAGTTGGTCACCAAGTCTTGTTGATTCTACCTTAACAAATCTTTTGTCTCCCTCCTGTTCTTTTCACCCACTCACTTAGGGTTTCTGAGGTGGTTTCCCCCTCTCCAATCTATCCTTCGTATATCTTTCAGAAGTCTTCCTAAAGCCCAGATCTGATCTGTCACTCTCCTTTCTTCATGCTGCTTCTGATGTGAAATTCAAACTTCGCGGATTGGCTTTGAAAGCCCCCTGCAGTCTGGCTCCAGCCTACCTATTATACTTACCACCAACCCTACTTTTCAACATTTATGGTTCTGTACTTAGCTTTTTTCTAAACTCAGTGTTTCCTCTACTTTCCTTACCTTTGCATACATTGTCCCCCTTCTGCTAAATGATATAATCCCTGGTTTCCATCTAAGGTCATCCCCTGGCATTTTTGGGGAGTCTCTCCTGATTTCCTCTGTGTTATTGAACTCTCTGCTTATGTGACAGAGACTGTGGAGTGTTACATGTGGAAACCTTAGAGAAGGCCATTTTGGCTCCATTTGGAGTGGAATGGTTGTTAAGTCTGGCAAAGCAGCTTTTGCTGATCAAGAAGGGGTTTAAAAGCCAAACAGGGTGAAGAGAGAAGCCAGGAGCTTGTCGAGGACCTGAGTGACGTACCACAGAATATATGTGGGTCTCTCAGTTTGGCAGCTGTGGGAAGGGAGAGAGGCCTGGAAGCTGAGAGACCCTTGACCAGGGAGACAAGATCAGGTCCTGAAATAACCTGGGTGGTTGTAATTGTTGTGAACGGGGAGAAGCCAGCTAAGAATTTAGCAAACTGTGTCCAGGACACAAAGAGGATCAGGTTTAAAATCTTTACTCTGGGGTGGGGTGTGGGGGCACAAGCATTTACTCAGTGCTCACTTTGTGCGGGGTCAATGTGATTAAGGCTGGAAATACAAAGAAAGACAACAAAAACCCCTGTTCTCTAGGAGTTCCCCATCTAATGGGCAGACTACATGTGTACAGGTGGAGAATGTGTGCGGAGCGGAGGAGAGGTCCTGACAACTGGAAGCCTGAGAACAGCCTCCTGCAGAGGTGGCCTTCACTCATCCACATGCCATATGTTACTTCAGCTTCCATTTCTGCCTGTGTTCATAGAACCTGAAGCAGGGCCAGCCACCTGCAAACTTATAGACATGGGACGTGTTTCTACAACCTTTCTAATGTTCTGTCAAGGAACTTACGTTCTGTTGGGGGCAACACTACCTATATATGTAGTACATACATCATTAATACAAAGTAGTGAGGGCAGAAGGAATCATGGGAGGCTTTCTGCAAAGGTGGTGCTTGAGGTGATGAGTTAGGGTTAATGCATTCCAGTCATAGGGCATGGCCAGGGCAAATTTTGGGTGAGGAGAGCTGGAGGGGAGATAGAGTGCCCTGTGTGAGGAGCAGAGGGTTGGGCACTTTGGGTACACTGTGCAGGCCGGACAGCAAGCTTTATATTTGTAATTCTACAGAGAAGACGAGCCAGTAGAGTGGATTGAATAGAGGCTTGGCTGCTGGCTGTCATCGAGGCAGGTCACTGCAGAAGGCAGGATGAAAGGAGATGGGGGCCTGAACAGGTGCAATAATACTGCCTTGCATTCCTGTACGATCCTTTGTTCAGCCTTCTCTCACTGATCGGCATCTATTTTCATTCTGTTCTATAACAAAATGCTGCTATATAAGGATTTTTGTGTCTGTACACGCCTCTTATTTTACAGATGAGCAGACCTCGCTGACCCTGAGAAAAGAACATGAAGAAGGGGACAAACAGTGCCCAAGGCTGCGGAGAGCTTGAGGAGAGCAAGAGCAGATCTGGCGCCTCAGTTCTCCTTCTTGAACTTCCGTCTTCCGTCCTGCAGCCTTGGATGCTGTTGGTCACCTTCTTCTTCATACTCTTTCTTTTCTCTCCTTCTTCTCTGACCACTACTTCTCTTTCTTGCTGGTTCCTCCTTCAGATCACACCCTGTCATCATAGGCATCCTCCAGGGCTCTGTCCTAGGCCCCCTTCTCTTCTCCCTCTTTACTATTTGACTTGGTTATCTCCTCAGTTCCCATGCATTTAATGACCATCTCTGTGTTGACCAGCCTCACTGCTCACCTCCAATCTTGCATCTCCAACTGCCTTTTTGCTGTCTCAGACAGGACTCCCAGTAGACATATTATCCAAAAATGAACTCATTATCTTTGCCCCAGTCCTCCCCGCCTTCTCTTACCTTCTCTATTGTCAAGGGTGACACCAACCTCTCAATCCTTCAGGCTTGGAGCCCCAGAGTCATCCGCTTTCACTTCCCAGGCCTCCTTTTCCTCAACCCATTCTGTTTCCAGGGCCTTTGCACTGTCTCTTGAACAGGTCCCCTTCTCTCCTGACACTCATCACCTCCTGCCAGCATTACCCCTGAGGCTGCTGGGGCATCTGCCTCTCTTAAATCTTTCCCCACAGCTGTCAGATTAGTCTGAGTGCTCATCTGATCATGGCATCCCTCATTCAGTAAGTTCCAGTGGCTCCCTATTTGCCTCCAGGGTCAAATACACAATCCAGGCCTTTGCTAACCTAGATCCTTCTCCCTTACTCTTGGATTCAGTGCCGTTCCTCCATTCCATTTCTCTGGCTGTTCCGTGGACCTGAAATGCTCTCCCTTTTCATTCCTGCCTACTGATTTCCCAGCCAAATTTCATCCCTCTTAATTCTAGTCCTTTCCCTCTCAGTGATTTCCTCTTTATCCTGTACACAGCTTGTCTGTTGTCTCTCCCATTAAAGTATGAACTTCTTCAGGGCAGGGCCTGGCCTTGGCCTCATTTTGTATTCCCAGCACCTAGCCCACTGCCTTCTAACCCCACAAGGAGCAGGTCCTCAAACCTGTAGAAATGATTAGTTGACCGACTGTGTGAAGGAACTTAAAATAAAGATGGCCTCAGTTTTTTTTCAGAGAAGTATTTGTCTTGGGTCTTTTGCCAAAGGGGCATAGGGTGTAGGTGGCAGCCTGAGAGGAGAGAGGAAAGACTGGTTTTTCCTCTGCTTTCTGGCTCCACAGTTGCTCCATGGATGGACGGAGGGCCTATTTGATGTTTGTATATTGGAGGCACGTAGGGAACATTTCTGTCAGGAAAGTGAGTTCATCACGCTTTTGTTGCATCCGTTGAAGTATGTCCCCGGGAGCCCAGCATCAGAGCCTCAGGAGGGTCAGAGCTGGGAAGGCCTGAGAAGGCTCCAGGCTAGGGGCCTCCTTTTACACAAGAGAAGCCTTGCTCCTGGTCTAACCGGTGGTGGAAACAAAGCCCTCATTTGAATGCAGGTGCTCTGGTCACTCACCCAAGAGGCCAGAGGCCTTGCTGAATATGTAGGCTACTTGTGCTTGGTTGACTCGATGACTGACTTCTAAGCTACTCTCCGAAAGTGTAAGCAGTGAGTGCTTCCACAGGAGCTCTAGGTTTGAATTTGGAGACTGTCTGAGTAGCAGCAAGGCTTGGTATTAACACATAGAATCTGTCTGAGCAAAAACATGATTGTCCTTCGCGAAAATAGTGTAAACAGTTTTTATTCATGACTTTATTTATGGACGGCGGTCCTGGGCGTGGAGATTTAATTAACACAATTACTATTCTCTCAGGCATAGAACAATTCTCAGTGGTGCCGTGCAGTAGTTGGAGACTTGTATTTAGAATATGTAATGTTATTATTTGCTTATGGGTTATTCTGCAGTTACTCCATTGTATGTTGAACTCAGGGGTAATTATTTCTGTGTTAAAGATCTTGGCTTTAGATCCTTGCTGGTATCTGCCTTCATCCATTAGCTCTCGGAAGCATTCGTTTGGATAAGGAAGAAGGTCTTTATAAACTATTGATTGGTTACCCATGAGATTTTATTATTGATATTAGGAGATGATGCTTTTCTCCTGGTAAAACAGGCTGCCAGAGGTATCTTTCCCCCTGCAGGTCCACTCTTGGTTTTTGATACAAAATGTAGGACTATTTAGTTTTATTACTAATATCACCCATATTGTAAATCATCAGTACATCCTAACCTGGTGACTCACATTCAAAGAGTGATATCAGAAGCCCTGCAGATTGCCCCTGGAGGGGCTGTGGGCAGCCCCAACCTCTACAGCCCATCCTTCCTCCCAGGGTGCTAGAGATCAGTTGCATGGAGATAATGCACAGAAGCACATCTCCAACCTCCATTAAGGAGGTAACCTCTGTCATTGTTATTTACATGACTCTAATTTACAGAATAATATTTAGCCCAAATCACCAGTATTGTACATTGTAGGGATCTCAAGGGTCAGCCATCCATTCCTGTCTGGCCTTTGCCCAGACAAGGATGCCAACCTGTGCAGAAAGAGCTCCAGTGAAGGAAAGCCCAATACCAGAGCCTTCCATCTTGGGAGAGCTCTCATTACTGAGAAGCCCGAGTTGGCTTCTCCAAGTCTCTAGGTCTGGCTCTTAGTTCTGCCTTCTGGGATGGAGCAGAACAAGTTTCTTCCCTCATCTCATAGAGAAGTTCTTCATATTCCTGAGGATAGCTCTTCTGTATCTCCCTAAGCCTTTCCTTCTCTCTGAGCTAACTGATCTCCTCTAGTGTGATCACAAGGCCCTTCATTGTCCTGCTCCCTCCTCTCTAGGTGCTTTATGTGAGTTCTTTCTAAAATCCAGTGCCCAGAAACCAGACATCACTCCAAATGGGGGCTGACCTGGACAGCAAGTAGTGCCCAGTACTGGGCATGTCCCCTCTTGGTTCATGGGCACATGCCTTTCTTGGCTGCCATATCACTTTTCTTTTGTATTTTTGTACTTGGGTGTGCAGACACCCTTATGTTTTCTAAACAGACTATCTGACCATATCTCTTTTTTTTTTTGTGCTTGGTCTGAAGGTGGTTTTTTGAATGTGATATTTTCATGTCCATTAAATTTCATCTAACTTGATTGAAGCCAGTGTCTTAGCTTATGGAGGTTTTAAAGATTGTGGCATTTGATAATGATGGTGTTTATGATTTTATCCAAGGCATTGATTTTAAATGTTCAGCAGGACAGGACCAACAGTATATTTCAATTTAACATCACAGAAGTCTGGGATATTTCATTTGGAATAGTTAATGTCAAAACATTAATGTGACTGCTCTTTGGGTCCTGCCATTCAGTAAAATAATGATATTTATTTAGAATTTCAAGGTTTTAAAGGCTCTTTAGCACATGAATTATCTCATTTTATGTTTTCAACAATCCTGTGAGGTTATCCCCCTTTTACAGCTGAGCAAGTTGAGACTCAGTGGTTGTCACATTTAACACTAGCAGGACCAGATGTGTCAAGTAATGCAAAGTTTGTATTATAATTTTACTTTTAAGTAATTCATACTGTTTGGCCTTACGTATAAAAAAATGCATAGTGTTGACATAGCAAGGTCCTTTGAGATATTTTTAAATTCTGTTCCTTCTTTAAAGATGTTCATAACCTAGATCAGGACTGGGAAACCCAGTCAGTGGGCCACACTTGAGGACCTAGAGGGCCACCTGTGGCCTGGAGGCTGCAGGTTCCCCACCCCTGTCATAGACTCTTCCTACCTTTCCAGCCTTCTTGTACCTTCCTTCCCTCCCTGTGTTATATAGTTCAGTGACACTGGCCTCCTTGCTGTTCCATATAAGACACTCCACATCCTGATTCTGTGCTTTTTTTTTTTTTTGCTTGGAATTTTGTCCCTTTTCATCTCTGCTTCCTGGCTTCCTTCAAGCCTTAGCTGAAGGAAATCCTATGCTTTACACGAAGCTGTTCCTGGACTCTTTTAATGCCTAGTCCCTTTCTTCTGTTGATTCTCTGTATGTCTTGTTTGTACAGAGTTGTGTGATGTTGTCTTCCACATCAGATGCAAGCTCCTTCAGGACAAGCACTTATTTTTGTCAGAATGGGCCAAGTTTGGAGGCATTGAAGGGGGAGGGGGTTTGGGAAGTGGTCATGGATGCTGTTAACACTGAGCAGATGAGGTGAGAGTGTCAGTAACTACCAGTCTTTTACCTGCTTATCTATATATACAAAATCTTTGAGTCATTTGTCTAATCCCCTTGATATCCCCAATGAACCATGTCGTTGTCTTCTTATAAATATAACTGGGTAATATAAAGGATCCAATTTTGCTTGTCATTTGTTGATCATGGTTTGGTAGGGGCTCCTTTAATAGCAGTGAGGGAGGGAAGGTGGCGCCCTCTAGAGTCATGATCAGAGCCAGAAATGAGGTGAATGGCCAGCTAGGATCCCTTCCCCAAAGTGGAGGATTTCAGCATTAGGAGAAGGGGGCTACAGGGATGTTCCAGGGTGAGAGGTCAGCTGAGGCATGGGGGTGATATCTGGAGACTGTTCCATTACACACATTCTTATTATTGAGGATTTCCTGGGAAGGTGGAACAACAGGAGTGGTCCTGCTCAGTGATCTGCTGGGAATGATCGTGTGAGGCTCAGCCAGGAAGGTGCTCATCGCTTAGAGGGAGGCCAGCCAGCTCAGAGGCCCTCCAGACCTTTTTCTTTGTGGATGACACCGCAGAGCTTTCGGGAAGAGGAGTTTGCTGCATCCTTTCACAAAGGAATCACCAAGTGGGGGGGTCAAAAGATACGGACAAGACAAAACTTTTGTGGAACCAAGATGTCCTGCAATTTCAAATCTTAGAGTGATGGCTAGGAGTACTGAGAATTAAGTGGCTTGCCAGAGGTCACACAGCTGGTGCATGCCAGAGGCAGGATAAACTAAGAAGAATTGGGAACTCTCCACAACCACATTAAAGAGTGTTCCAAGTCACCTCAGCAGATTGGCAGAGATGACAAGAGGGAAGGAAGAAAGAGTCAATGTTGGAGGGGCTGTGGGAAGACGGGCACACAGGTAAACGGGGCTGTGGCCAGGCTCCAGAACAATTTGGAACGGTTCAAGAAACGTCAATAACCAGTGTGCTTTATATGTGTCAGTCTGTCCTTGGTGTGGGGAGTGTGGAAGGGAGTAACTTGTATCATTTGGCCCAGCAATCACTAGGCAGGAAACCCAAGGAGGGCAAAGGAAGAAAAGGGCCCCTATATGTAACACGGTGTTAGTAACTACACTTTTGGGGGTAGTGAAAAACTGGGATCTGAAATGTGGGCGACCATCAGTTACTGGACAGCTAGATACACTGGGGACTGTTGGTGCTGTAAGAAACAGTGTGGGAGGGAAGACACTTGGAGAAGTCTATGTGACCTGATGCAAAATGAGCTAACACGAGTGGGAGAAGAAAATATCCAGTGATGTTAGTTATGGGAATGAAAAGAACCTTCAGAATAACTGTAATGACCTATTATATCCTGGATCACAGATGAAGAAAATGCAGCTCCTTGAGTGTGTGTGTGTGTGTGTGTGTGTGTGTGTGTGTGTGTGTGTGTGAGAGAGAGAGAGAGAAAATGATGGGGTGGGAGGGCATTTAAAGGGTGGCAGATATTTGGAAATGATATGGTGTAAAAAGGCATCAGTAAAGCTTTTTGAAGAAAAAGACATTTGATTAATTTTGATAACCTTTTTTGTTGTGGCACATGTATTTAGAATAGTGCTTGGGTGTTGGCTTGGTCACAGTGATCTGGGGCTTGAAACGCCTGATCAGTCCTTCAGATAAGGAGAGCCTGTATTCAGCGTTTCTGCAGACCCTTCACACTCGGGCTGTTGTTCTGGCTAGAGGGATTTTTATCCTGGAGATGACTTAGGAAACCTGCTGATTCATCAAATCCATCAAGAATTACTGTGTAGAAAAAAGATTAGACTTCTGTCTAATTTCAGAGTTGTAGAACTAAGATCAATGGGTGTAGAGTATGAGGAGAGAGTTTTTGCCTAAGTATGTGACTGACCTTTCCAAGGACCTGAGTCCTCTCCGGGCTTCATTTGTCTTGGTTGCTGAGAGAAGTCATTGCAGGTCAGGTAGTGAGTTCTCCTTTACGCAGGGTATTCAAGCGGAGAGGCTAGACCACTTGGGGATGTAAAGGGTTTCATGACCTTTGAGAAGCCATCTAACTTGGAGAGTCTAGGTTCATGTCCTCTTCAGAAGGTTTTGCTGGTGACCTAGGATGAGAGGAATCTATAATGTCTTGTTTTAATAGTGCTTCTGATATTTATTACTGTTATTCTGATTTGATTTCATCGTAGTTTAAATTTGCCAGTTTCCCTCAGTTTCTCATTTGTCCACAAGTTCCAGTATTTTCTTCTGTATTCAGACAATTATGAAAGGCATTTTTATCTGATTGTGTACGGGCTTTGGATTTGAGGCTGAGGGTGAAAGTCTTCTCCTGAGGATCGTTCACGGTTACATCAAGAAGGAGGCAGTCATCACTTGAGGGTTGGCCACCAGGGGCTGGTCATTCTTGACCATCATAACTCATTAAACTCTCAGTTAAATCACCAAGTAGTTACTTCTGTGTCTTACTGAAAGGCACATAGCAAAGAGAGCAAGGCTCTTTGAATTTATTGAAGAAAGTTTGTGTAAAATAGGAAAAAACCCAGCCTAATAGAGTGAACATCACCAGATCACAAGCAGCTGAGCTGGAAAGGACTTGGGAGTGCACACCCTCACATTTTACAGCAGAAAATGGGAAGTTTGCACAATGCTTTACTTACAGTTCATTTGTCTTTATGAGGAGAGTGTGTGCTGTCGACCTCCCCATTTTATGGATGGGAATATTGAGGCCTAGGGAGGTTGTGATGGTTTGCCCATCAAGGTTTACGTAACTAGGAAGGGTCAGCAGCACAGTGTAAACCCAGGTCCCTCCTGGTGCCACGTCCATCCACTGTACCAGATCCACAGCTCCCAGACGAACGCTACAACAGTGATGCCTACACTTGACTTTGTGATGTCGCTGGGCATTTTAAAGGATGTTTGGGAATTTTCAAAACAAAAGTCTCTTCTCGGTGGTCCTGGCATGGGTGATGAGACTAAAGATTTTAAGCAGAAAGAGACCATAGAGATTGGGCTGAGGCCCAGAGGGCCAAGTGACTTAGCTAAGGCCATTCAGTCAGTAAATCTTTATTACATGCTCTCCCCCATGCCAGGTCCTGTGCTAAGTGCTGGAAGGTAGCAGGTAGGCAATCAGAATTGGAAGTCCTTGGATTCCAAATCTCATTCCAGAACAGGGCCACCCTTGAAGAATTGGGAATTGTCTTTGTGTTGGCTTTAGCACAGGAAGAACCAGGTCCCTTGGTGACCCTTGTGGCCCAGGTGGTCTTTGCCTCATTCCTCTTTTCTCAGCTCCCTACAGAGGAGGGCAGGGGTAGAGCCTACTGTTGACACTCTTCATCTGTCTTGGGAAGTGTCTCAGCGATTGAATTGTTATCACGAATGAAATCACTTTCAGCTCACTGTCCCTGCTTTATTCAGAGGAAGGAAAAAACGTGCCCCCTTTAAGTCCAGCCTGGAACTGAAGGCTGAGGCTGAAGTGGCCTGGTTTCTGCTCAGCCACTTGGCACATTTTGTCGCTGTCTTCAGGTCAGACTCTTTCTTGTTGTGTTTGTAACAGCACTTTTGGGAAAGAACTGAAGCTTGCTATTGATGTTGAGAGCTGAAGATGGCTAGACTGGACTTTCATGCAGTCAAGTGTTCATAAGCCCTGAAAGCTGGAGAGAGCTGTAGCCTGAGTGGGCAGGGGCCAGGGTGGGGCGAGTCTGTTGCTGCCAGTCTCTTTTTCGTAGGGCAGCCCCATCATCAGTTTTCCTTCATCTGGGAGAAATGAGCTTCTGCATTAGGATTCATCTCACTATAAATGAACTACAACATTTTCTTTACATAACTTCATTAGGTTGCTAAAGATCTAACGAATGGTTTGAGACATTTAGTTGATTAGTCAGACAGTTTCAGAGCTTAAAGAAGGCCTTGGGGAACCATCCAGTCCAGTTTCCTCTTCTTGCAGAGTCAGGAACTGAGGCTTAGACAAGTCATGGTAGTTGTACTTTTATATTTCACCAGTTCTTTTAAAAAAAAAATTAAACAGATCAGATAAACTCATAAATTATTCCTTCTTATTAAGTTATAAAATTCTTAACTCATATACTATTTATGTTCACTAATTAAGTACTCATATTTCTGCTATTTAAACAATGCATAATAGACTAGAAAAAAATCTTTTCTCATAGTTTGAACATGTGAAATTCAACCCATCAGGAAATTCCAGGGTAAGATCTAAGCCTTTAGTTCTAGGGACATAAGGTGCTCAACTGTGGCTTGCTGTTGAGAAGTTGGTAATAAATGGGTGGCTGAAGTCTGTGTCTTTATTTTGTCCATAAATCTCAGGATTGACGCCTCGAACCACGCTCCTGGTTGAAGATACATACCTTGACCGATTTATCATGTGCTGGCCCTGCTTTTGATGAGAAGTTAACATTCATGTATGAAAAATTAAATAAATGAACAAATGTGAATCACTTAGGGCAGGACATCCCCCACAAGGGACAAAGCTTTCTTTTTCTTTGATATTTGTGAGTATATGTATGTATTTATATATAGGTGTACATATACACATGCACATATATGTGTATATACACATATTCTTTGATAAATGTATATGTTTGTTTAAATTGTTGGGATTGCAGTAGGGAGAAAAGTCTTTTCCAAGTAATTCTTTTTTTTATTTTATATTTTAATTTTTTGCTATTAACATGTAAAAACAAATTTTAACATTAATTTTTTTTTTTAAAAAATTGAGTTCCAAATTCTTTCCCTTCCTTCCCTGACCCTTCCTTGAGAAGGCAAGCAGTCTGATATAAATTCTACATGTGCATTTGTGCAAAACATTTTTCCATATTAGCCATGTTGTGAAAGAAAATACAGACCAAAAGTAAAAAGCACCCCAAGAAAAAGAAAGTTACCCCCCCCCCAAAAAAAAAACTAACCCCTTTGATCGACATTCAGTTTCTATCAGTTCTTTCCCTAGAGGTGGATAGCATTTTCCATTGTTAAGTCCTTTGGAATTCTCTTGGGTCATTTTATTGCTGAGAGAAACTAAGTCTTCACAATTGGTCATTATACAATATTGCTGTGACTGTATGTTGTTTTCGTGGTTCTGCTTACTTCACTTTGCGTCATTTATATATGTCTTTCCAGGTTTTTCTGAGAGCATCCTGCTTCTCATTTCTTATTGTACAGTAGTATTCCATCACAATCATATACCACAACTTGTTCAGCCATATCCCAGTTGATGGGCATATTCAGTTTCCAAATCTTTACTACCACAAAAAGAGCTGCTATAAATATTTTTCAAATCCTTTTCCATTTCCTTTTGTTTTAGGATATCTTTGGAATACAGACCTAATAGAGGTATTGCTGAGTCAAAGGGTCTGCATGATTTTATAGCCCTTTGGGCTTAGTTCCAAATTCCTCCCCAGAATATTTGGATCAATTCACAGCTCTCTACCAACAGTGTGTTACTGTCCCAATTTTTTTCACATCCCCTTTAACTTTTGTCATTTTCCTTTTCTGTCATATTAGCCAATCTGATAGGTGAGAGGTGGTAACTCAGAGTTGTTTTAATTTTCATTTCTCTAATCAGTTGTGATTTAAAGCATTTTTTTTCACGACTATAGATAGCTCTGATTTCTTTTTCTGAAAACTACCTGTTTGTGTCCTTTTAACCATTTGTTAAAATTAAGATAAATGATTTCCTCAACATTTTCTTCATCTGGGAATGAGGTTGTTCTGGTATGGCCTGTCTCTTCTTTTTTTTAAAAAAATTAATTTATTTGTTTTTGGTTTGCAACAATCATTTCCATAGGTTTTAAAATTTTCTCCTCCTCCCTTTCCCCTCCCTCCCCATGATGGCATGCAATCTTATATGGGTTCTACACATACATTTGTATTAAACACATTTTCACATTAGTCATGTTGCATAGAAGAATTAAAACGAATGGGAGAAACCATGAGAAAAACCAAACCAAAACAAAATATAACAAAATAGAAAATAGTCTGCTTCATTCTGAGTTCTGACTCTATAGTTCTTTGGATGTGGGTGGCATTTTGCATCAAGTCCTTTGGAGGGCATTACTGTGTATAAAGTTCTCCTGGTTCTGCTCCTTTCACTCTGCATCTGTTCATATAAGTCTTGCCTCTCTGAAGTCTTCCTGTTTATCATTTCTTATAGCACAGTAGTATTCTATTACATTCATATACCACAACTTGTTCAGCCATTCCCTAATTGATGGGCATCCCCTCAATTCCCAGTTCTCGATGGTCTACCGCTTCTTGAAGGTATGTTTGCTGTTTGTCATTTAGTGCAACTCTCTTCTCATTTTCCAGATGAGAAACTCAAGGAATAGAAAAGTAAAGGGATTGTTCAGGAGTCATGCTGCTAGTAAGTGGCAGATATATGGTCTTCATTCTTTATGACAAAAGGGTCGTAACTGGTCTGTGAGATCTCTTCTAATAATATAGTGATCAAAATGAGGATAGTCATTTCAAGAACTTCAGGTTAATTTGAAAAGTAGCCTTTAGGTACCTTAAGCTTCTTTCCCCCCCAAAAATCTCTTCTTATGAACTCGAAAAACATGTATTTCCACATACAAAGAACATAAAACAAGGCTTGTCTATGCAACTGAATCTCTGTTTACACACAACTTGTTTTTAAGCATATTTTAAATTTAACCTGGTCCCACCAACACAGCCCTTCTTGTTTGTGTCCCCTTCTGAACTTCTTCTGTCCTCTTAGTGTTTTATTGTTGATCTTCTGTGTGCTTTTGAGAAATCTCTGCTATTTCCCCTCCTCAGTGACCTCTCCCCTTATCCCTCCCTTGCAGTATCTAACTACAGCAGCAAAACCAAGTCACCCATCAGTCTTGTCTAGAATATTAACAAACCTTTGATGAATACAGAGGTGCTGCCCATGTCGGTATGCTTATTACATATTGTTGATTTGTTGAAATGCTAGTAGCCTCCCCAGATGGTCTTTTGATATTAGTTGAAGGAACACGAACACACACACACACACACACACACACACACACACACTCACTCTCTCTCTCTCTCTCTCTCCCCACTCCCTATTTTCTACCAGTTTCCTCTATTGTAGATTCTTATTCTTTTTACCCCTTTAAAAAAATTAATTTAAACAATTCATATGAGACTCCTCATCCTTTGACTAAAAGGCATATAATGCTAATTTTTATAATTCAAGTACTAGCCATTTAATTTCAGCCTTATGAACTATCATAAAAGGTGAGCATAGATTTTGAACTAATTTAGGTTTTTCTGTATTTACTTAATTTTGTTTTCAGGTTCCTTGTTTTGATAATGCACCAAAGATCTTTAGTTGAAAGAAGTTCTTTGAAAATTCTGGACCCCAAGGGTGATGTTCTGTTTTGAAGGGAAGTTTGGGCAGCTCAAACTCTGGTTCTGTTTGTATTTTGATGTTTGTTATAAATTCTTCAGTGGAAATGCTTCCAGTCATACTAACGGGACTTCAGCCTCTGAAGTTAAACCCAGTCCCTGTGCAGTGTTGATTTTCATCATTGATTTACCCCATGTCTATTTCTGCACTTCTTGCCTCCTGTATGTTTGTTTTGTAATGCTATGTTAACATTAGCACTTGGAGTTTACACTGTGTGGCAGCCAAGAAAAATAGAACATTGCATTATTGTAGAATATTTACTTTTGGCTGAAGCTTCACTTATTTTTTTACATTTAATTTTTAGTTTTTCTCAATTACATGTAAAAAATTTTAACATTTTTTTAAAATTTGAGTTTCAAACTCTCTCCCTCCCTCCCTTCCCTTCTCCCTCCTTGAGAAGGCAAGCAGTTTGATATAATTATACACGTGCAGTCATACAAAAGATTTCCATATTGGCAGTGTTGCAAAAGAAAACACAGACCAAAAAACGTGACAAACCAAGAATAATAAAGGAAGTTTAAAAAATTTGCCTCAATTTGCTTTTAAACTTTCAGTTCTTTCTTTGGAAGTGGACAGCATTTTTCATCATAAGTGAAATGAAATCGTCCTGGATGGTTGTATTGTTGAGAAGTGATTTGCAGTTGATGGTTGTACAGTAATGCCGTTATTGTATACACTGTGTTCCTGGTTCTGGTCATTTCATTTTGCATCAGTTTATGTAAGCAGGAAAACATCCCGCTTGTCATTTCTTATAACACAGTAGTATTACAGTATAGTTGTATACCATAAAACTTGTTTAACCATTCCCTACTTGTTGGAAATGCCCTCAGTTTCCATTCCTTTGCCACTACAAAAAGAACTGCTAGAAATATCTTTTGTTCAAACAGATCTCTCTCCCTTTTCTTTGTTCCCTTTGGGCTATACAGACCTAGGAATGATGTTAGGAATGAATTCCTGAGGTTGGATTTGGACTGGCATCTGACTGACTCTAGGATCAGCACTCTGGTCCACCTAGCTCAGTTTTAATTTGCATTTCTCTAATGATTAGTGGGGGCAGCTAGGTGGATAGAGTCTGGGTCTGGAGTCAGGAAGACTCATCTTAAATCTGACCTCAGACGCTTGGTAGCTGTGTGGGCCTGGGCGAGCCGCTTCACCCTGTTTGCTTCAGGGTCTTCGTCTGTGTGAAATGAGCTGGAGAAAGAAATGGCAGACCGCCACAGTGTCTTTACAAGAAAACTCCAAATGGTGTTCGGTGAAAATCCCTGAACAACAACATTTATTAATGATTTAGAGCATTTTTTTCGTGTGGTCAGAGACAGTTTTGATTTCTTCTTCTTAACGCTGTCTTTGACCATTTCTCAGTGGGGTAATGACTTTTTATTTTTATAAATTTGGCTCAGCTCCCCACATATTTGAGAAATGATGTCTTATCAGAGAAACTTGCTATTAAATTTTCCCCCCTGGTTTCTTATTTTCCATCTAGTTTTGACCATGTTGATTTTGTTTGTGCAGCCCCTTTTTAATTTCATGTAATCAGCATTATCTGTTTTACCTCCTGTGATTATCTCTGGTTGTAAACCATTTCCTTATCAATAGATCTGGCAGATAAGTTATTCCACTCTCCCAGATTACCTTCTTATAAAGAGAAACAAACCAAGACAACGAAAGGTGATGATGTGTCCAGTCATGTGGTCACTAGCCAGATATTTAATAAGGCCCTGTCTTTCATGAGGATGTTTCTAATCTCAGTGCTTTACCAAGTGTCATAGAGCCCCTCCCTGCCCATTCACGACAGTTTGTCTGATAGTCTTGCTCCAAGTCTAGACCCTTTTCTGTCATTCTGACAGTCTGTGAGTCTGTATTTTGAAGGTTCTTATATGGTATTTTAAATACTGTTCTGATGTGTTTGTGTTTGTACAGCGTTATTATTTCTCTGAAAGTTTTCACTTCGATGCCTCCTTTCTTGGCAGGGGGAGGTCAGCACATTAGAAAACAACGCTCTTGAAAATATGATGGCATCTTAACTAAAAATGCAGTCTTTTTTTTAGGTTAATTTATGGACTTAAAAAAAGTACTCAGCTTTGAATATGAACCCAAGCACCAGCTTCCTTAAATTTGAGCAGCTCATTAGCAGGTTGGCTCCAGGAGGACCCAGCAGCAGCAGCTTTTGGCCACAGCAGCTCTTAAAGACTGCCAAGTTGTAGAGGTTGTGAGAACTACATCAGGAATACTGTTGCACATTATTACATTTCACTTTTAAAAGCACTGAGGGGGACCATGGAGGAGTTGGAGGAGCTCTTCGAGATTATGCAGTCTCATATAATCACTTTTTTTTTAATAGTCAGGAAATTGAGGTCCAGAGAGGGCAGAAAGATTTGTTCTGCTGTCATCTATCATGAGATGAGATTCAAACTCAGATCTTTTGATTTTGAGTCCAGGTTGGTTCTTATCTACTATGTCATGCAGGTGCCTTGTGTCTTCTCCCCATTTTGTTTTGTTCTTTTAATGTACTTTAATGCGGGTGTCATGTTGGACAGCAGCATGATGGACTTTTCTAAACTCATTTTGTTATGAATATTGGCCTGTCTTGCCAAGATCCCTTTACTAGAAAGGAAAAGAATCATGATCTCTTAATAAAAACTGAGGGTCCTCTAGCCCTTTAAGGTGTGCAAAGGTGTAAATCAGCCCCATTTAGGCCTGGGGGGTGTGTTGTTGCCTTCTCTTGGGAGCTGCTGCTCCCTTGTCTGAACTCACCAGGCAAAGGCCCTCCTGAGTAGGGGAAGGAGCTCTTTAGCCAGGAGTGTTGCCAAACTGCAACCGAAGAAAGAGTTAATCAGTTCTTATGCCCAGCCAGGGGAAAAGAAGCTCCACTTCGCAAATAATGGCTCACTTGGTCTTCACAAGAGTCCTGTGAGGTAGGGACTGTTATGATGCCCATTTTTACAGTGGAGGAAGTAGGGCAAAAGAGGTGAAGTGATTTGCCCAAGGTCACATGGTAAGTGTCTGAGGGTTGAATTTGAACTCTGACTTTTCTGACTCCAGCTAGCGCCAGGGGCTCTGTGCGCTCTGCCATCTAGTGGCCACAGATAGGCAACAGCCGACGAATCCATAAGCAAAAAGTGATAGAGAATTTGAGCACCAGTCTCCAGACTATTGTATCATATCTGTTACCTTATGCATGATTCTGTGCTGGAGAGAATAGTAACTGTCAATATTAAATTCTGTCCTCAGAGCACCTAGTGAGGTGAGTATTATCCCTACTTGCCAGGTGAGGCAGGTTATGGCACATACCTAGTGAGTGCGTAGGAACTATGACACCCAGCTTCATGCCTTTCCCATTAGATACTGCTGCATGCGCCAGCAGAAGGATGCTCGATTCAGAGGGTCAGTTACTTGGTTGTGATGGTATATTTGGGAAGGGGAGAGAGCAGATTTCATGCTGCCCTGCCATAGATAGCCCTGATAGCTGGCAGAGGTATGGCCCCTGAGGAGATGTTGCCAGAGAGAAGGCAGTTGAGCAGGGCAGGGAGAAAGGGGTAAGAAGGACATATTAGATCTGTTGGCTACACTTGAGGCAGTGGGTCAGTCAGATTTTTACTTTAGGATTTGAGCAGTATCTTTAAACCCAACCCATGTTAATATAATAGACTGAGAAACTCAGATCTTTATTTTTTAACCTCAAACTAGGCCGTATGATTCTTCTGTAGCCAAACATAATCATTTGGTTTAAGATTGACTTAAAAGAAAGTGTCAGAACCCATTGGGTGAGGTTTCCTTAGTGCATATTGTTGTAGGATAGTATAATTTTAATTTGAAGCTGATTTTGAAGAGGGTGGTGAATCTGTTTCTGTGCTTCTACTGAGCTCATGCATTGCCTGAATTAGCCCTTCCGGTTAGCTTGGTGTTTCTTTGCCCTGGTATTTGCTTCTATTGTGCTGGTACCCATAACAACACCAACTTACTGCCCAGAAATTTAGGGCAAGTCTACTTATTCTCTGCCCTGGATCATTTCCTATCCTAAAAGTAAGCAGTGGAGTTTGCTGGATGGGAGAGCTTTCTCCCTTTGGGACTTCTGGCCCCAGATCTCATTATCCTGGTGCTGATATACAGTGAGTGAAGTCCTTAAAAGCTGGACACACAGAAGCGCCCTTTCTTGATGAGTAGTACCTATTCAGCATGCGAATGAATGCATGTACCAGTTGCATTTGGCTGATTTTGTGTACTAAGTTTTTCAACAATGCCAAGAGCTTGATGATAGCTTATAGTATAAGAGAATTTAGTGAGGTCTACCGATTACTCATGTGTCTCGTTGTGTAGTCTGCTGTTTTTCTACATTCCTAGTATAGAGGAACCTATTTTCATAGTAAATGGAAATTTCTTAGTGAATTATCTTATTGAGATTGAATGAAAATTTCCAGGAAGTAAAATAATGGTACCTGCCTGCATTCTTCCCTCTCATTTTCAAAGTTGTTTATTACCTTCCAGAATTCCTGATCTGGGTAATGCTTCTGGAGAAGGAAGTCTCATCTGTATTTCTCTCTTTAGAGTAGTATGGTATTATTTTCCATAAATTTTCTACAGAATACCTTTTCTTTTTTTTTTGAACGGGGGACAATGTATAAGGGGCTTCATTTGGGATCTGATTACATTTGTTGACTTTATTATATTACTTTCATGGGCTTCAAATGCCTGCCCTATACAGTTTAATACTTGGCTATATGGAGCCACATTAAAAAAAAATTATATGGGACTTGGACTCAAAGAAATCAAACTGGAAAGGACTGTGGGAGATGGGTTTCGTCAGCCTTCTCATTTTATGATACCAAAATGGAAGCCTACAGAGGTTACATGACTTTCTGTCCTGGTCACGGGCTAGTTAGTGGCAGTTCCAGACTATAATATCAGCCTCCTGGTTTTCATTCAGTGCTCTTTTTTGATATAAGAGGCTTCTCTCATTTTTTCCCGCTAGACTTTTAGCAACTTACAAGTAGGGCTGTCTTATATTTTCCAGAATTCAAACACTTTAAATTAGAATGTAGCAACCATTTATGTAGAAAATTAGCAGCTGAGATTTATATGGTAATTTGCATTGTACCTACATTTTCCATTGACTCTTCATGGTAACCTTGTGAAATAGATAGTACAAGTGTTACTATTATTTTATATATAGAGCAACTGCTGCTTAGAGAATTAGGCCTCCTTGCCACAGGTGGACTTCTGGAGGATTCTAAGCAGCCTGAACACTCTGCTTCCCCCCTCCCAGACTGCAAATGGTGGTGCTGGTGGTCTCTTCATGCTCAGAGCTTCATTGAGCTTTGTTAATGCCTGAAGGGGCAGTAAACCTCATTTTTTTCTTTCTTTGATTCTCCACACTGATTCATTCTTACAGAATTTCAGTTGAGTTCAAATTCCTTTGAAAAAGTAGTTTCCAGCCAGGAAATACCTACTGCTTATCTAAATATACTTTAGTTGTTTCTAAGATTAAGTTTCTTTGCAAGCACCAGTCATTTCAGCACACATTTGTCAAATAACTACAAAGTTCCATTGGGCAGCTAGGTGGTGCAGTGGATAGAACACCAGTACAGGAGTCAGGAGGACCTGAGCGCAAATCTCACCTCAGACACTTGACACTCACTAGCTTTGTGACCTTGGGCAAGTCACTTAACCCTAGTTGCCTCATCCTGAGTCATCTCCAGTCATCCTGATGAATATCTGGTTGCTGGATTCAGATGGCTCCAGAGGAGAAGTGAGGCTGGTGACCTGCACAGCCCTCCCTCACTCAAAACAAAGTCAAGTGTAAGTCATGTCATCATTTCTTTAATGGGTGCAGTCTTCTTCGGCAACAAAGGATGAACACACACACTAAGGTCCATAGAGGCATCTAGGTGGTACAGTGGAGTCAGGAAGACCTGAGTTCAGATGTGGCCTCAGACACTTACTACCTGTGTGATCCTGGACAAGTCACTTCACTCTGTTTGCCTCAGTTTTCTCATCTGTAAAATGTGCCAGAGAAGGACTGAACATGTTCCATGCACTACAGGTGAATAGACAGAAATGACCTAGTCCTGCACAGATAAGTATGTGTGGAGGAAATGTGAATTTGTTATGGAAAGAGGGGATGTTGATCAGGAAAGGTGTTCTTTAGGAGGTGGTGTTTGAGCTCAGGTTTGAGGAAAACCAGGAAATCTAGGGCACATCTCTAAGGACAGAGAGAGTGCATTTCTGGCCCCGTGGAAAGGATGAGGAATGAGAAATGAAACGTTGTACATGAGGACAAGGAGAAAGGCCAGTTTGACTGAATGATGATGATAAATCTGAAAAAGTAGGCTGGAGCCATGTTGGGAAGGCCTTTAGATGCCTATATATACCTGTTAGTTAATTAGTATACACTGTTTATCCCTTGCCTGTGGTATACTCTTTGAAAGTACCCTGTGACCCAGTACTAGGCCTGCACCCCAGAGAGCTCAGAGAGATGAAAAGGGCTCGTCTGCACAGAAATATTTCTAGCAGCTCCTTTTAGTGTCAAAGAACTGAGAACCAAAAGGAGGGAGAGATGCCTGGCAGGTGAGGAATGGCTGAGCAAGTTATGTTGTTATCAGTGTAATAGAATACTCTTGTGCTGTTAGAAATGACTATAAGAAATGGTTTCAAGGAAACCTGGGAAGACTTGGATGAATTGATGAAGAGTGAAGTGGCAGAACCAGGAGAGTGATTCAGGTAATGACATTGCAGACCAACATCTTTGAAAGACTTCGCTCTTGTCAAGGTGATGAGCACAGTTCCAGTGGATAAAATCATAATACTAACATTTGACATAGTGCTTTTAGGTTTACAAAGTGCTTCACATATCTCATTTTGAACCTGACAACTCTTTGAGGGGGTGATTACTGTCTCCATTTCACAAGTGAGGAAACTGAGGCTGAGAAAGTTGAGTGACTTGCCCAGGGTCACCCAGCTCATGTGTGGTGGAGGCAGGATTTGACTTTTCAGACTCTGGCATTTGGGCTGCTTTGCCCCTTCCCTGCCTGAGGACTGATGATGAAGCCTGCTGCCCCTCTTCTGATGGGGTGTGTAATGGCCTCAGGGTCCAGAAAATGAGGCATCTCTTTTTGGACATGGCCCATGTGACAGTTTGTTTTGCTTGACTGTGCATATTTGCTACAAAAGCATTTTTATTTTTACTTTTCCCCCAATAATGGGATAGGAGGGAGAAAATAAATTTTTGTTCATTGAAAAAAAAAATGAAAAAATATCCCCTGTGACTAGAAAGGGGAAGGTACTCAGCCATGTCCTTACCTAGAAGGTGGAGTGGCTTGCTCTACGAGGTTGAATGAGAAGCTTGCGGGACCAGGACCCTGGTTGTAGGGTTCTGACTTGGCAGTGCCAGAAGCAAGACTTTTCTCAATGCCCAGTACATTCTCTTTGAAAGTCAGTCTCCTGCCTTGGGCCTGTTTGTACATCATTTTTATGCTCAGTTCCGAGTATTTTGGAAGGATCCCTGGCCTTGCAGTCCTAGAGCCCATGTTCAGGTTTCCTGCTACTACCTTGCTTGGGCAAGTCATTTAATTAAGCTGAGCAGTTGCATGGTTGCCCTTAGAGCCAGCCTTCTCTGGCCCTGCCTGTGTGACAGTTCCCTTTCCAGGGCTCAGTTTCTTACTAGTCAAATGAGGAGGTTGAACTGGGTGCTCCATAAAGGCTAACTCTATGACCCTATAATTTCTCTTAGCATTAGCTTCTTCCTCATCTGTAAAATGGGCCAACAGTTCTTGTTCTGTCTGTTTCACAGGGTTTTTGGTGGGATCTAATCAATAAACCAGCGTACATGGATCATGGGGCAGCAGAAGGGTGCTAGGTTGGGCTTCCGAGAAGCCCAGTCCTGATTGGGATTCGAACCCTGATTCTGACACTCTTCTGTTTAGGACACTTGTCCTCCCTGAGTCTCATTTCCTTATCTCTGCAAATGAAGGGGTTGGATTAGAGAGGATGATCTTTAAGGTTCTTTCAGCTCAAGTTCTGTGATCCTATTTCCTTAGTGCTTTGTAAAAACCTAAGTCACAGGGCTATACAAATACTTTTTCATAAGCTGTTATGAACTGCAGTTACCCATTCTTCTTTCTTCCTGCTCATTTTCATTTTTTTAAAGTACTAGTTTGTAATGTAAAATTTGAGGAAGAAAATGCTTTTTATAGACTCAGGTAGAAGGGGACGATAAGCCACTGAATGAGTAAATAGCCAGCCAGCACATTTCTGAGAGTAGGATTGTTTTCTGGGGCACTCTCCTGGCCAGGAGTAATAATTGATGTTGATCTCAGCTTTTTCTTTTTACAAAACGCCTTTTTCCAACTACCTTGTGAATGAGAATCACAGGATTCAGAGCTGAAGGGGAGCTCAGAGACCACATGGTCCAATCTTCTGAAATTACAGATGAGAAAACACTTTGTGTTGTAGCATCTGCCTACTTGCCCATGATACTGACCTCCGTGGTCTCCTTGAGTCCTCACTCCAGCCAGCCAGGGACTGCCTTGGCATCTCCACTGCTCGCACAGCCATCGCCCCAGTACAGGCCTCCATCGCATCTTTTGGCAGTGCCCTCCTTATTAGTTTTTTTCACTCAGGTCTGGCTCCAGACTAAAAGGACTCTCCTTAAGGTCAGTTCTGACCATACTTGAGAAACTCCAGTGCCCCTGAGAGCAAATAGAAGCTGCTCTGTTTGGCTTTTAAAGCCTTTCCTGCCTTGGTTCTGTATTGACTCTCCCAGTCATGCGCCCAGTAGGCCAGTCAAATTGGCCTTGTTCCTGTTCCTCACATAGAGTACTCCATGACCTCTAGTCTCCATGCCTTTGCATTGACCAACCTCTGTACCTGGAATGCCCGCCCTTCTCACCTCTTCAGGAGAATCCCTTACTTCCTTCAAAACTCAGGTGCCACCTTTAACATGGGACTTTTCCTTTGAATGTAGTTCCAAGAACTTTGCTGTTCAGTTGTTTATCAGTGGTGTTCGACTCCTTGTGACCCCATTTGGGGTTTTCTTGTCAAAGACACTAGAGTGATTTGCCATTTCCTTCTCCAGCTCATTTGGCCAATGAAGAACTGAGGCAAACAAGGTGATGGGACAGCTTGGAAGTGTCTGTGATTTGAACTGAGGTCTTGCTGACTTCAGGCTCAGCACTCTATTCACTGTGCCACTCAGCCGTTCTTTGTAATTCCTTGTTCTTGGAATTTCAAAGAACGGCTGAGTTCAAGTTCAAGAACGGCCTAAGTTCAAGAGAGACTTTAACTAGCATTGTATGAATGATAGTGAGTATTTCAACTGGAGACAGGTTGCAATTTGCATTGGTTGAAGGAATATCCACACCTACCATGGAACTGGATTGTTCTTAAAGTCTCTTGATAGTAAGTGGCAGTCAGGGCTTGAAGTGTGAGGTCTTTTGACTTTGAGGTGCTGTGATCTTTCCATACAGTGGAGTAGATGTACACACCTTCTTGAAATCTCCATGTCACATTTAGAAGCTGTGAAAAGACTAGGATTTTTATTTACTTAGAAGGCCAAAGATGAATTTTTTTTGGTCAGTAGTTGTTTATAAATGTCTTTTCATATTTTTTCTCACGGAGCCTGAAAGAATCCTTGTTAATATGTCACATTCTCCCACAGATCATTTTGAAAACTACTTTTAGGTGCTTTTTCTAATTTTAGTTTATAATTGCATATTTCACTATGTTCCTCAGTCTTCCCCCTACCCCCAACCCCCATCCCACCACGGGGAAAAATGTGTACAAATTCCTTTTAGAACATCAGGCTAAATTAAGATATGGTTAAAGAATACTACAGTTTATATTCTTCATGTTGCAAGTTTGAATTTTTAAAAGGCAGAGAGCTTGATGGATGATGAAGAAAGGGGTTCTCAGTCTTAATTGTGGGTAATCTCCTTTTTTTATTTTATGCAGAATTTGAGGTCTTCCAAAGGAAGAAACGAGGATAATTTTAGTCTCTAGAGTTGTGGTTTTAAGTCATAAATTTGTATCATTTCTGAGGTAAAATCCTGTAAGATTTTTCAGGCCTAATAATTTAGGCTTATTGCTTCTAGTTTAAAACAGTTGTTAGTAAGTCTTATGCCAGTTTCACCAGTTGGACTTGAAATTGCTTTTACCCCAAATCCTTTTGTTTTGACAGTTTATACTTATTCCATTTGGATTTTCTTTGAGATTGCATCCAAGTTCTCCATTTAAATTAAATATTGTCATGGGGCTTGTTCCTTATGCATGAGATGGTAATTTGCTTGGCAAGGAATGGGGAGGAAAGTGGAGCCCTTCCTGGCTTACCCAGGATGCCGAGCAGTCCTACAGAGCACTTAAATACTTCCGTCATCCGGAGTTCTGGATCCACACACCTCTTCTGAATCCTTAACTCCCCTGAACTCATCTGTAAGATGAGAGGCTTGGATGAAATGATCTCTGAGACTTCTTCCAGGTCTAGATCAATGATCCCATGATTCTCAGCCTCAGCTCTTCTTGGTGTTATTAGATGTCCTCTTAATTGCCAAGGAATTTTGGACAGAGACAAATTGGTGAAAACATTTTCAAAATGGATGGTGGAAAGTTCTCAAGGGACTGACTCTCTCTCCCTTTTGGCTTCTTTTGTCCGAAGTTTATAGTAAAATAACCCAGAGGCAGTTGATTTAGTGAAGTTATTTCTGTATTGGAAATGAGGAAATCTATGTTGAGGACTCAGATTTGCCAGTGATGGATTCTTTGGTTCTCCCTCTCCCCATCTGTCCATGTACAGTGAGGACTTTGGCTAGATCCCAGGTTCATAACATCTTGTGTGTCGTGGACCTCTTAGTCTAGTGTAGTTTATGGATGTCTTTTCAGGATAAGGAGTAAAAAATAAAATACACCAGATAATGGCGTAAACCAGTTACAGTGAAATAAAGATATAATTCTTTCTCTATCTAAGGTCACAGATCCCTGAATTCACAGAAGAATCCCTGGGATAGATGATCTCTGAGCCCCTTTCCGCTCCAGCATGGCCTTATAGAACAGCTTAACCCACTTGCCCCTTTTGCCATACTAAGGAAGTCAAAGCCCTGAGTCAAGCACCTTCAGTGTGGATTAAGTCTGGCTGGCCATATCCAGGAGCTGTGGGACCAACAAGTGAACGGAAAGGAACCTTCATGGCATGCCTTAGAGTCCTGAGTAGAAGTGCCTGTGATCCTTCATCAAACATTTACTGACTTCCTCGGCTATGTGCAGTGTACTCAGTTTGCCTTATGCGTTAGGTATCTGCTGCCAGGGCCAGCTCACCCTCCCTTGAATAGGCAGTTTGCTGGCTCCTCCGTTCAGAGTTGTTGTAGACTGAGCTCCTTGAGGCCAGGGGCTGCCTGTGGCCATTCTTTGCAACCATAGTACTTAAAAACACTTGTTGACTGTTCGCAGGGTTGGGGAAGGATCAAAGTGAATGAGACACCTTGCCCTCAGAGAGTTGACTGGGACTGTCTGTTGTGTGCAGTGTACTCTGCTAGATGTTCAGAATATGAAGACAAAAGAAATAATTACAGTATAGGGAATCTGGACTTATCAGATCTTATCAAATGAGAGGATAGACCACCTCATGGAGGTAAATATGATGCAGTGTAGGTAGAGATGGCAGCCTAGTGACCAGGTCACTAGTTTTGAGGATGGAAAGTTCTGTAGCCAAGGTAGTGCCCGAGCTCAGCCTCAGGAAGAGAGTGATTCCATTTTAGCAGGTGAAGGGAAAATAGGAGACTGGAAACCTGGGGATGAGAGAGGCTGCAAAGTTCAGGGAATCCCACAGAGTTAAGTGTGGTTGGAATGTAAAGAGTGGGAGGAGGAACAGTGTGAAATGAGGCCTTTGAATGACCTTAAATGCCAGACTGAGGAATTTTGTCTTTTAGCTTATAAACAATATTTAGTAAATTTGGAATAATTCTCCATGAAATTTTTGAGCAGAGGAATGAGAGATGGTCAGACTTGACCTGAGGAGGGTGATTTTAGAAGCCACATGGAAGATGGGTTGGAGCTGGGGAGAACCTGGAGGTTAGGAGAACCACTGGGATTGGGTGAAGGCAGGAGGTTGGAAGACTGAGTGAGTGGAGGTAGAAGCAAGGCTGCAGTGGTAGTTGGGGAGAGGAACAATCAAGAACTCTTCCTTTTTAAATGACAGGAAAAACATTTTTCAGTCAACAGCAATGCCCTCCCTCCTACCATGAGAGAGAAGGAACAAACAGAGCCACTGCTGCCACTCCCACCTTGCCCACTCACCAGCCTCAGCCTTGCCATAGGGTTTTTTTTAAACTGAAACCTTTTAATAAACAGGTTAAACAAAAAAGTAGCCAATATTTTCTTTTCTTTTTGGCAGCTTTTTGGTATTTGAAAGTATTGGACTTAGCACGGTGCCCCTGTGTGGGTGTGTGGGTGATTGGGTAGGTGAGCCTCGATTGCTGTTCTTCATATCCATCCTCTTGGTTCTACTTTCACCAGTGCATTTATTTTTTTTATTAATTAATGTATTTTTAGATTCCCACATGCATTTCCACAAAATTTTGAGTTCCAATTTTTCTTCCCATCTCCCCCCTCACCCCATAACACCTTGCATTCTGATTATCCCTTCTCTCAATGTGCCCTCCCCTCTATCACATCCCACCCTTCCCATATCCCCATCTTCTCTCTTTTCATGTAGGGTAAGATAGATTTCTATACTCCATTACCTATGTTTCTCATTTCCCAGTTAAATGTAAAAACAATTCTCAACATTCGTTTCTAATACTTTGAATTCCAACTTCTCTCCCTTCCTCCCTCCCCACCCATCCTCATTGAGAAGGCAAGCAATTCAATAGTCTATGTATGCATCATTTTGCAAAAGAATTCCATAATAGTCATGTTGTGTAAGACTGACTATATTGCCCTCCATCCTACCCTGTTGCCCCTTTATTCCATTCTCTCATTTGACCTTATCCTTCCCAAAAGTGTTTACTTCTAGTTACTCCCTTCTCCCATTTGCCCTCTCTTCTATCATCCTCCCCATTCCACTTCCCCTTCTTCCCCATTCTGCTGTAGTATAAGATAGATTTTCATACCAAATTGGATGAGCATATTATTCCCTCCTTAAGCCATATGTGACAAGAGTAGGCTTCACTTTTCCCCTCTCACCTCCTCCCTTTTCTCCTCCATTGAAAAAGATAATTTCTTGTATCTTTTATGAGTGATAATTTGCTCCATTGAAAAAGATATTTCTTGTGTCTTTTATGAGTGATAATTTGCTCCATTCCGTTTCCCCCTTTCGCTTCCCAATATATTCCTCTTTCCTTTTTTAATTTTGCTTTTTTTATAGATATCATCCTTTCTAATTCAACTCAGCCTGTGCTCTTTGTCTCTCTCTCTCTCTCTGTGTGTGTGTGTGTGTGTGTGTGTGTGTGTGTGTCTATAATCCCTCCACTTATCCAAATACTGAGAAGACTCTCAAGAGTTGCAAGTACTATCTTTCTATGTAGTAATCACCAATGCATTTATTCATTAAGGAAGGGATACTTTTTCTTCTTGGAATTTCACTTTAAATCTGGTTTAATTTTTTTTTCTTTTGTGTTCCTCCTACCTAATTAATTATGAGTTAATCTAGTGTGTTAGTGCTAGTTTAACTACAGTCCAAGCCTCTAGTACCCGGGAGGTTTGAATACACTGCAGACCTAACTATGTAAATTAGTTGAGAAGGAGAAGGGTGGTGCTTGGATTTACCTTTGAATTTGTCTTATTTTTCCTTGCTCATTAAAAACCACTCCTTGTTCTAAAGATACTGAGCTTTCTTCTGCCTGATTCTTTTCAGGACCCTTTTCCTTCATTTTGGCTTGGACAGAGCAGTCCCACGGGCTTTGGAGACCCTTGGGATGAGGCCCCTTGGGTTGATGTGGAATCCGTCATTATCTCTCTCCTCAGTTATTTCAGCATCCTGATGAATCTCTCTTCCTCAAGTTATTATTGCCCACTTCAGCCCAACGACTCCCCTTCTCTGTCAACGCCAGGAGCTTCTTTTTTGCCCCTAGGATCAAAGATAACACCTTCTGTTCATCTTATAAAGCCTTGCAAAGCTTGGCTGCAAATAGCATTCCAGCTTCCCTGGAACTCCCCCTCCCAACTCTGAAATCCAGCCAGACAGGCCTTCTCTGTTCTATCTCCTTTCTCTGTGTCTTTGCAATGGAATTTTCCATTTCCATTCCATTTCCCTTCCATTTCCCCTTCCCATAGGCTTAGAACTTGCTTCCACCTTCTGCAAGACATTTTTCTTTATCCTTGAGCCAGCTAGTGACCTCCCTTCCAAGTTACCTTGCACTTAACTGTATTGTATATGTGTTTCTGTTTGTGTGTGTACCTGTGTCCCTCATTAGGATGTGAACTTCTTGCCTATAGGAATTGTTTTATCCTTTATCCTTGTAACCCCAGCCCCCAGGATGCTATCTGGAATTGTAATTGGTGTTGAATAGATATTTGTTGATTGATAAAGTGGAAATGATCAATAGACTTTAACTTTCAGCTGGATTCTTTTCTCTTAAAATGAGGAACTTGTGGCTCACTTGGCTCTCTAATTGGCAGAATGTGATAGGCCAGTCAGCTTTGTGTTGCAGAAATACCATCTTATGTGTTTTTTTCCCCCAGTTAGACAAGGATTTGAATCCAAACCCCCAATACAAGGGGAAGGGAAAGAAAAAACAAACAACAGCCCTGTATTCTGGAAGTTAACTTTATTTTGTTGTCTACTTAAGTTGCTATGGTAAGATTCAGGCCTTTGGGAGGTGAACTTGCTGACCTGTGAGATTCTTCACCCTTAAATTTCATAATTCAGTGGTTACTTGGGTGTAACCTGATTTGGGGGCTTAGAAGGGCAGAATGTGGTCTCAGGTACAGAATAGGACAATATCAAGGGGAAAGGTGGTCTTTGGGGTGAAGTTTTATGGTCTCTTTCCAGGGCCACTGCTTACCTGTCAGGCATTATACAGTTTTGTATGGCATATATTAAAAGTGTGAAATGACTTGCAATCTGTGGGGAGAGAAAGATGCCACATAAATGGGTGAGGGATAGCTAGAAGCCAGCTTACTGATTAAGAAAATTTTTGCAAATGTACCTTTTCCTAAGACCAGTGAACCCTTATTGAATTGGATGGGGAGGCAGAGCTAGTGCGGACTACTGGCCACTGTGTGCCTTGCATTCCATGCTAGTATGACATGAGGAAGTGAGTCTCCAAGAAGCAGGGCCGTGCTCACTCCATGCCCCCTGCCAACCTGTTCCTTCCTTGTTATATTGGAGCAAGCAGGGAGGTCAGTAAGAAACAAAAGTGTGCCTCAGACTATTTGGATTTACATTTTGAGTTGCTGTGTTGGCCATAAGCAAGAACATTCTTTAAGTAGCTCACAGGGTTCCTTTTCTGTCTGGGTGAGACCTCAGATGATAGATCTGTGTCAGGGCCTGCTTGCTTGGAAGCAAGTTGGTTTCCTCTTCTTTGTCAGGACGCTGTTCGCAGTGGTGTCCTTATTTGTGTCTTAGCTCCCCCTGATGGTGAGCCAGTGTGTCAGAGGCTGGCTTGAACCCAGGTTTTACTGACTGCTGCTGTTTTGGGGTTTCCTTGGCAAAGGTACTGGAAGGGTTTGTCATTTCCTTCTCCATTTTACAGAGGAGCAAACTGAGGCAAACTGGGTGAGTTACCCAGTTAGTAAGTATCTGAGGCCGTGTTTGGACTTAGGAAGATGAGTCTTTCTGATTCCAGGGCATGGCACTGTCTACGGTTGACTCTGATCGTAGTCCTATTAGCCCTCCTTCCCCCAGGCTGCCTCTTATTTATCCCTTTGTTGCCTGGCAAAGGGGCAGCTAGGTGGTGCAGTGGCCAGAGCACTGGGCTTAGAATGAGGAAGACTCATCTTCTTGAGTTCAAATTTGGCCCCAGACACTCTGGGCAAGTCATGTCACCCTGTTTGCTTCAGTTTCCTCATCTAGCAAATGAGCTGGAGAAGGAAATGGCAGATCTCTCCAGTGTCTTTGCCAAAACCCCAAATAGGGTCACAGGGGATCAGACATAACTGAAACAGCTTAACAACAGCCTGGCAGAAAATGAGAAGATGGCTTTGTTTGTTTCCTAGGCTCCTCAATGTGAGTGAATGGTTGGGAGGTGACATTACTCATGGTAAAACAAAGGAAAAGGGGGAAAAGTTCCTTTGAAGTGTCTGTCTCAGGACCCAGCCCTGTAACTTTTTGGCTGTATGGAAAGGAGGCTCAGGATAGGGCAGCTTGCCTCTGCTGCCAACTCTCCCTGGCTGAGTGACGTGGGAATACAACATAGGAACTGCTTACTTTGGAAAAGAAAAGCAGCCCACCGGCCACCAGGACTGGACCTTGGGAGGTTTGTGCTGACAAATCAGTATCCTCCTCCTAAACTGCAATAAAAGTCTAACATCCGCTTTCTTCGTTTTTCTCTCGTTGTCTACACAAGCTTTGGTCCTGCTCTCTGCTTCCTTGGTGATCTTGGGCCTTAACCAATGCTGTCCTTAATGTCCTGTTACGTATAGCGAAGGGTCTGTCAGCTCTTCCATTTCATTGTTAGTGCTGGTTCTCAGTCCCCCTGTTAGGCAACAGTGGAATGGGGCTGAGGCCAGAGTTTCAGGCTGCCACATTAGTTCACGGTAATCAGGGTTTTAGTCTTTTTAAAAAATTTAAGTGGCCTTTTTTTCCAGTTAACAAGCTTTTATTTTTCTCCCTCCTCCTCCTTGCTGCCAAAAGTCAGTAGTGGAGGCAAACCAAACAGGTTCTTCCTTTGGCCCTATTTTTGGCTCTTTTGTCAGTGACCTCCAACTCGATCCATTAGTCAGTCAACAAGCGTGTTTATCCAGTACTTTCTATATATTAGGCATGTAGGGCATGCATCAAACCCAAAACCAAAGCACCTCCTTCTCAGGGGCTTTAAACTGTTGGGAGACCCCACAGTGAGTGTGTGTGCAAAAGGAATACACAATAAATGTAAGGCCTGGTGACCCTTAAGGAGAGAGGATTGTAATGACTGAGTGGGGCATATGAAATGGAGGTGGTGTGTGTGTGTGTATTTGAGTGAGATAGCTAGTACAAAGGTTCAGAAATGACAGATGGAAGGTTCTCTGAACACTTTTGTTTGGCTGGTCTTGGAGTGTAGCATAGGGAGGAATGAGGAGTGAGGGTGGAAAGAAAGCCTGGGACCAGGTGTTAGAAAGCCTTGAAAGCTAAACAGAGAAAATATTTCAGAGATAGTAGGTAACCACTGGATATTATACTAAGGGACTACTGAGGTGTAGGTGGCAGGTGACAGTGTGGGTCATGGCTGCATGAGTGGTACTTGGATGGCAGAGTTGCTGACAGGCCAGGTGAGTGTGCAGGGTGATCTTCAGCCCCTGTCTTCTTTCTGGAGGCCCAGTGCTCTGTGCCACACTGGCAGTCACTGTGCCATAAGGGGACAAGCTTGTCATCTGGGTGACTTTAATGCCAGAGTAGGCACAGATTATCAGACATGCCAGAGAGTCCTTGGGAGGAATGGAGTCGGAAACAGAATAGCAGCGGTCACTTACTTCTGAAGACTTGTGCATCTCATGATCTATTCATCACCAACACTGACTTCCATTTACCTAAATGCAACAAAACTTTGTGGATACATGCTCGCAGCAAACATTGGCATTTAATAAATTGTGTCATTATCTGGAGAAGAGACAGGATATGAGAGTGACAAAGGTGATGTGTGGCACAGAGTGCTGGAGAGATCATGGACTTACCCTCTGCAAGCTAAATATTCATATTCAACAAAAGCTGGGGCCCCCAAGGCAAGATGATTACCAGAAGACTTAATGTCAGTAGAGTAGAGTGCTTCTCTCTGAGTGTGAAAAGTTTATGACTAACTTAAGCTGAGCCAACTGGGGTTGGCAACAGTGGAACAGATAAGGAGTGGGCAGCTTTCAGAGATTTAGTGTATAGCACCACATTTATTCATTTGGGCCAGAACACTTGCAAACATCAAGATTGATTTGACAAAAATGATGGAAATCTAGAAGCTGATAAAAAATGAGAACTCCACAGGATTTACCACCAGAATAATTAGACCATCTCTAAGAAAGCAGTGTTTAACTCCATCAAAAGTAAAGTGCAAAGCGAAGCTTAGAGAGATGCAGGATTCCTGGCTCATTAAGAAGGCTGAATTTCAGTTTTACACTGATAGTAACAATCCAGAGCACTTTTATGATGCCCTAAAGGCTATCTATGGGCAGAAGACTTATGGTAGATGTCATCTACTCAGTGCTGATGGAGCCTTGTTGATTAGTGATAGGGACATGATCCAAGAGATAGGGGCTGAACACTTCCATAGCCTTCTTAACAGACTCATCAACCAGTGCTGAGGCCATTGACTGTATACTTCAGGTTGAAGTCATTCTTTCTCTAGCTGAAGAAGAGGGTTTTGAGTGCTATCAGGCTCTTTTCATGTAGCAAAGTGCCTTGTGCTGATTCTATTCCAGCCGAGATTTACAAGGCAAGGGGTCCACTGCTCATACAAAGCTGACTGAAATTTTCTGGGTTATATATAGCAAGAGGAGGTTATCCCCCAGGAGTTCAAGGATGCTTCCATTGTCCATCTCTATAATGGAAAAGGAAATAAGTTTTCTGTGATGATCATAGGGGCATCTGTCTTGGTCATTGCCAGCAAGATTCTTGCCAAAGTTTTCTTTAATAGGCTGATCCTTCACTTGGAAGATGGCCTTCTACCCAAGAGTCCGTGTGGCTTCAGAAAGGACTGAGCAGTGGTTAATAAGGTGTTTGCTCCTCAACAACTCTAGGAGAAATTCCAGGAGTAGAATAGAGGTCTGTATGCAACGTTTGTCGATCTGATCATGGCCTTTGATACTGTCAATCATTGGGCTTGTGGAAGGTCATGACAAAATTTGGTTGCCTGTCAAAGTTTATTCGCATTGTTTGTATACTAGTTTCATGATGGCATGCTTGCATGGGTTATGGATAATGGATAATGCTTTCCCTGTCACCAGTGGAGTGAAGCGGGGCTGTATGCTTGCTTCCATGCTTTTTAGCATCATGGTCTCAGCAATGTTGTCAGATGCTTTCAATGAGGACTAAAATGGCATTAAAGTCAGCTACTGCATTAATGGTAAATTATTTAATTTGGAAGGGCTATAAGCCAAGACTAAAGTGTAGGGAGAGTTGAAGTGTGATTTTTTTTGTTTGCAGATGATTGTGTACTCAATGCAGCCTCTGAGGCTGACATGCAGCAGAGTATGGATTGATTCTCTGCCACTTGCGCCGATTTTGACCTGACAGTTAACACTGAGAAAACAGAGGTTCTCCACCAGCCTTCACTATATCATCCATATATGGAGCCATCGCTTAGAGCAAATGGAGAAATTTTGAATGCTGTGGATAAGTTCGCCTACCTCAGCAGTAGACTTTTCTAGGGATGTCCACATAGATGATGAGGTTGACACACACATTGCCAGAGCTAGCTCATGTTTGGGAGGCTCTGAAGGAAAGTGTGGGAGAGAAGAGGTATTAGAGCAGACTAAAGGTCTGCAGAGCCACGGTGCTGACCTTACTGCTGTGCACCTGTGACACCTGGGCAGTCTGCCAGTGCCATTCTGAGCTCTCCCTGGTCTTGTCAGCCATAGTCAGACACACTGCACCTCAACTCCAGTATGACGATGTCATCTTGACTCTCTTCAACATAAAGGACAGCGAGCCAAACCACTTACTTATGGATTCTCAGTGTGCGAGATCTTGGTCTAGTCTCCAAAGAGGATGTAAGGAAGCTGCAGGCAAATGGGAAGATGATTCATAGGTTCATCCAACAGTGCAAATAAAGAGTGAATGGAGAGCCCCCAAATTTAATGGGGCATCTGCCCCTGCAAGACCCATAAAGATTTCCCCTGCATCTCAGAGCTGGAAGATTTTGAAGGTCATCTCATCCAACCGCTGTCTAAAAGAAACCCAGCAAAGTACCAGCCTGGCCTTGCTCAAATATCTCAAGGTGACCAGAAGCTGCCATCCTTGCCAAGGCAGCCTGTTCCACTCAAAGATAGTTTTCATTGTTGTGATCTTCTTCCTCACATTAAGCATGACTTTGCCATGCTAGCCCTTCAGCTGTTTGTGTATCTACTCCTCTGGACATTCTCTTTTCTTGGCTAAATATCCTCAGCTCTCTCAGACAGTCCTCATAAGACTGTTTTTATTCTCATCTTGGGGGCCCTCTGAATTTTTTCTGTTTGTTTAAATCAAGCATCCAGGGCTGACCCCTGAGTCCCGGCCAGGACTGCCATTTCCTTTTTCCTCGAGGTTTTGTTCTCTTACTTTACTTTCTCCTACATGTTTGTGCTAGGAAACAATGTTTCAGTGACTTTCCAGCTAAGGTCAAACGAACCTTGGCTGGGGACTTTGTTGTTTAGTTTTTTTTTTAGTTGTGTCTGACTCTTCATGCCTCTGTTTGGGATTTTCTTGGCAAAAGTACTAGAGTGGTTTGCCATTTCCTTCTCCAGCTCATTTGACAAATGAGGAAACTGAGGCAAAGAGGGTGAAGTGACTTACCCAGGGTCACACAGTTAGTGTCTGAGACTGGATTTGAACTCAAGTCCTCTTGACTCCAGGCCCGCCTGTGCCACCTACCTGCCCTAAAACAGAGACTACTAGCTATTAAATGAACTCCAGGCTACTCTTAACAGTTTTCAAGGGCCCTACCCAGCCTATCTACTCTTCACCAACAGCCACCCTCTCCCCCATGAGGATCTCTGTATTGCTATTATGCTTACTCCTTTCTCCATACACATAGAATATCACTTTCCTCTTCCCCATCACCTGTCCAAATCTTATCCTCCATTGTTACTCAAGGCCTACCCCTTGCCCAGAACATTTCACCCATTTTAGCAGCCTGCTCCAACCCCTCCCTTTTCTTCTTTCCACAGTGTTTGACAATATATTTGTTTTTAAGAGTCCATGTGTGCTAATTCCGCCTCACCTTGTAAGCCATAGGTTCCTTAAAGGCAGAGATAAATTATACATCTTTGATATCTTCCACGGTATGCAGCACAGTGCTAGACAAACTGTCCGATGATTAAGTCACTGATTGACGACTTAGATACCCCTGCAGTTTCATTTGGAACTGTCACCTCTCAACAGAATGAATACCAAAATTGAAGATCTTGTAGTTGTTCAATATTTATCATTATTCATATTTTTTGCTCAAGCAGTGAAAAATTTAGAATGCATCATTCAGGTTGCTATCTTAAAGTAACTTTTTATATTCTACAATCCCATTTACACATCTCATTTCTTTGCTTTTAAAAGTCAAATCTTGCTAATGTATTTGCCCTGGGATCTGTTATACTTTAGAAACCAATGTCCTTGCCCCTGTATTGCCAGACCCCTCCACCAACACAAATCATTGCCTCTTCAGACCTTCATAAATGCTCTTCAGTGATTGTTCTGCTTAAAAGTGGTGGCGAAGTTCTGATAGTAAGCCTTCTTGAATTAGCTAAGTTGATCCTGAGATGACAGATATGTAATGCATTCATTACTAGATCAGACTCCATTGTCTCACTCTGGGCCTTTGGGTCACCATGGTTACCTCCATCCAAAAGTGAAGTGCAGGAACATTCCCTCAAGTCATGTTCAGTCTAGTTTGAGAATTTAATTTAATATAATACCTAAAATTCCTCTGTCATACTAAGGTATTTTTATATTTCTCCAATCCATTTTCCTTAAATGCATTCGGTTCACATATTTTTCTTGCTTACTTCCATCCTCTTTTCTTACAAGAAGATAATTTTAAACTCTAATCTACCCTCTGAGGTGCTTTGACAGATTATCCCTCAGTTAAAAAGTGAAGAGCTCAAGACCAGCTGTCACACAGAACAATTTGTTGTGTATCCCCAGATTGACAGTGGATTGATAATAACTCTGAATATCATCTCTTCACTCAACTATGCACTCTCCAGATCTAAGCCTTGTTTGCAGCATGTTGGTGTATACAAGTCTTTCTAAAGTTAAGGCACATCATACCTATTGCCCCTTTTCCATCAATCAGGCTCAACACTTTGTCCCAGAAGAAAAAATTAACTCATGGGGCAAATTTGTTGCAAAGCTAGTCATAGATTTCTCTGTGGAAATTAGAATATATTAATGAGCTGTCAGATAAAGATTGGCTGTATGCCATCTCCTGTTTTCTACTTATTAACATTTTCCTAAGCTGAAGAATTTTCAAATAATCCATGTCTAAATTACTTTAACTTGCAAAACCAAAGAACAAAAATAATTATATTTTTCAGATATCAAAGAAAGTTATCAATAAACATTTTCTAAAACAATATTTAATCAGCTTATTTCCACAAATAGCTGTACCTTCTGTGTTTGCTTTGAATTAAAGCATTAATAGAAACCAAACAGAGCAGGTATTTCATCAGTAAGTTCAATTTAAAGAGTATGAATTGTAACTGATAAGTTCCATTAAAATGTGTTTAAACAGAGATAAAAATATAAAATACATGTCCAATGGTTGACATTTTTACAATGGGAGAATGGAATTAGGGGTCAGAAATATACACACCCAAGATTCCAAGGGCGAGTATTTCGGTTGTGCTGCTCTACTTCTTGTTTCATGTTTGGCAAACATTTGAAGTCAAAAGGAACTCCTTTCAAGCAGGTTTCTAAAACAACTTTACTCCACAGGTGTTTTCTACTTACGCTAAGTAGTCATTACATACCTGCTCTTTGTTTGAATGACAGTCATCTGTCTCCTGAAAAGGAAGCCAAGATGAAGCCCCTGACCTAACACAGTGTGTCATGGGACCTTTGTTAATGGAATCTATCAGTGTAGAAATTGCCAAAGACTTTCATTTAAAAAACAAACAAAATTTTGACCAAAGAGTCCATTTCTTTGAATAAAATAATACATAAAATAAACTGAAGTTGAGGAGTTTCTGGTTAACTGACTCTTTCTTTACTGATTTCATGCTTTTGTGCTGCATCCCAGTTACTTTTCTGTAGATGTAGAAGGATAATGGATTTGTGGAGCTTGGGCAGAATATGTACTGACTTTGTGCAGGTGACCCTCAGACCTTCTGAGATTGCCCAGACCAGCCCCTAGGCTCTCATCTCATCTCCAGATGCCTCCTCATCATTGCCTGCTGAGCCTACGTTGAGCAGGATGTCCAGTAGGCATCTTCAACTTATGTGCAGATAGAACTCATTGCCCAGCCCTCTTCTCTTCCTAGGTTTTTTGTTATTGGTGACAGTACAAACATTCTTTCCATTATTCTTTCATTCCCCAGATCAAATTCAAGGTTTGTCCATTTCACCTTTGCTCCTTTTCCATTTGTGCCCTTCTCTCCTCTGATGCTGCCCTCACTCTGGCACAAGCCCTGGTCAGTGGATTACTGCCATGGCTGCAGGAGTAGGGTGGCGGGGAGCCATTCTGCTGCTTCAGGTCTCTCTCCACTCCAATTTGTCCTTCACTCAGCTGTCAAAATGATCTTCCTCAAGTGCAGGTCTAGCCATGTCACCTCCTCCTCTTCCACCTCAGTTAACTCCAGGGGCTTTTTATCACCCCCAGGATCCAATATAAAATCCTCAGTTGGGCTTTTAAAGCCTTTCCCAATGTCTTCCTCATCTCCATGTGCTCTGTGATCTACTGGCTTTTTGGCTCTTCCATAAACATTCCCTCTCTTGAAGCAGAGTATTGTCACTGACTGCCCCTCATGCCTGGGACACCTTCATGTATGTGTGGCTTCCTTCGAGTTGCACCTGAAATCCCACCTTCTACGTGAGGCCCTTCTTCCATCTGAGATTGTGACCAACATGTCTTGGGCATACTTTGTTTTTGCATGATGTCTCTTCCATTAGACTGTGAGTTGCTTGAAGTACATGTGGCTTTTTTGCCTTCTTTGTATCCCCAATACTTAGCATAAGGCCTGGTATAGAATTAATAAATGCTAGTTGACTGACGGATACCTATCCACTGTCAATCTGGGGACACACAACAAATTGTTTTGTGTGACAGTTGGGCATGAGTTCTTTTAACTGATCGATAACTTGTCAAGCACCTCAGAGGTCAGGATTAGAGTTTAAAATTCTCTTCTTAGATGAGCACAATCAAGGCTTGTTCCTGCTGGCCAACAGTGAAACAGACAAGTTGGGAAATCATCTCCTCTGTGATTTCTTTTGGAAAATTTGGGTTGGTAACATTTTGAGATTTTTCGGTGTCCAGGGAAAGAATTAGCTGTCTCTTCCGCACTCTGTACTCTTTGTATTGATTGGTTTCTAGCAATGTTTACCTTAAATAAAAAAGCTTATCAATGTTATTCCAATGTCAACTTAGATCTGGGCTGGTAGATGCTAAAAGTAGCTTAAGGTAATAATAAGCAAGGGTTGTGTGTGGGGGGTGTGTGTGTGGCAGTTGGGGTTAAGTGACTTGCCCAGGGTCACACAGCTAGTAAGTGATAAGTGTCCAATGTAAGATTTGAACTTAGGATCTCCTGATTCGAGGGTTGATGCTCTATCCACTGTACCACATAGCTGCCCTAAAGCTTCATTTTTCTAGATTGAATCTACTGTGAAATTATGTTTTTGTTCATATGACTGACATATCAAACCCTGGCTTTGACACTTCCTTAGGTGTGTAACTGTTGGTTTCTCCATCTGTAAAATGAGGGTACTATTATTTGTATGACCTGTATAATTGGGTTGTTATGAGATAGATAAGATAGATGAGAAAGGAAGAAAGAAAAAGCGAAACAGAAAGGACACATTTATTTATTTAAAGTGCTTATTTATGTGTGTGTGTGTGTGTGTGTGTGGTGTGTGTGTGTGTATAAATATATATGTATCAGGTACTGTGCTAAGTGCTTGTGTTACAAAATAAGCCCAAGAACTTTTCTAATAAGTGAAGACAAAGTATAAAAGGGCCACTAGAAAGTGGAGGGGAACGAGGAGGCATCTGATAGAGATGTCCAGCATTTGTTCTTGAGAGAAAATTGAGCTGGGAGTTATGAGAGTCACATGATCAGGACAAGGGAGAGACAAAACAGTCTGGTTTTAGGGCTGAGTCTTTTAATGAGGAAAGAGCTTTGTGAACTTTAAAATGCTCTCCAAATGTGAGCTGTTGGGTCATGTGTATTTGAGAAATGTTTCATTGCCTATTCTGTTGTGGAATGCTTCAGAATATTTAAATAATTAATTCTTCAGTATAGCTTAGATGATTTAGCCATCTTGACTTAAAAAAAAAGTCCGGCAATTTTTCTGAATACTTAATTAAACTGATTTATAAGGAGTCTTTAATTTGTTATGTACGTTTAATAATTAGTTAGAAACTATTTATTGTAAATCGAATCAGTCATAAATAGGCAACTCTTTGTAACCTTTTTTCATTTTTTAAAAATCCCTGGTGATTCAGAGTTTGAAAGTTAGCAAAGCTAACACTTGGCCTTGTTTTTCACCCTCAGAAGCAACATCCTGTATTGGTGAGAGAGCTCTGTCCTTGGAGTCGGGGATCACTGGCCTTGAGTCTTGCCTTAGATGTCTGGGCCCAGTCACTGAAGGAAACAGACATTTGTCATAAACATGCTAAAATCTGGCAGTATAACTCTAAGTGGGAAGAAAGACAGCTCCTGCCCTCAAGGAGCTTACTTTTTAATGGCGGAAGACAGCAAGTACATAAAGAGGAAGCAGAAAATGGGGGCTGAGTGGCGAAAGAGATGAGTAGAGGTCAGAAGAGACTAGAGTGCAGTTTGGAGAGGAATGAAGATATGATTGGCCTGCAGTGTCTTCTGTGGTTCTGGGAGGAATCAACCAATCCCGGAGAGAGGTGTAGATAGGTGCTAGGAGTACTTTCAGTGTGTGAGGTCAAAGGGTAGAGTGAGTTTCCATTGCGAAGAGGAAGATTTCTGTGGCATGATAGAAGTCGTCTAGAATCAGGAATACATTTGTAGAGGAAAAAAATATCTTTGCCAGCCTCAGTTTCTTTATCTGTAAAATGGAGAACAATAAATTGTAGCATTTCACTCAAAGTTGTAAGGATTAAATGAGGTAATACTCTCGTTTTTGTTTTTAAATTTTGAGTTCTGAATTCTTTTCCCTTCTGTCCCTCCCCCACTTATTGAGAACATAAAAAATGTAGTACCCATTATACATATGAAGTAATGCAAAACATTTCCACATCAGCTTTGTTAAGGGAAAAAAACAAAAAATAAAGTGAAAGAAAATATGCTTCAGTCTCTACTCAGAATCCATCTTTTCTCCCTCTCTGAAAATGAATAGAGTTTTTCATCTTGAGTCATGGAATGTCATGAATAGTTGCCTTGATCAGAGTAGCTAAAGTCTTTCACAGTTGATCATTGTTACAATATTGATGTTACCATGTGCATTGTTCTCCTAGTTCTGTTTATTTTACTTTGCATCAGTTCATAAAAGTCTAATCAGGTTTTTCTGAAATCTTCCTGCTATTCCATCACAATCATAGACCACAGCTTTGTTCAGCCATTCCTCAACTGATGGGCATCCCCTCAATCTCCAGTCTTTGCCACCACAAAAAGACCTGCTGATTATTTTAGTATATATCTTTTCTTTTCCTCTTTCTTTAGGAATACAGACCTAGTGGTGGTATCGTTTTATATTCCAAATTGTTCTCTGGAGTGGAACTCCACCAAATATACATTACTGTCCCATTTTTTTTCTTTTTACACATTTCCTCCAGCCTTTGTCATTTTAGCCAATCTGGTAGTTATGAGATGGTACCTCAGTCTTGTTTTAATTTGCCTTTGTCTAATCAATAGAGATTTAGAACATTTCTTCATGTGATTATAGATAGCTTTGATTTCTTGATTAGAAAATTGCTTGACATGTCCTTTACCCATTTATAAATTGGGGAATGGCTTTTATTTTTATAACTTTGACTCAGTTCCCTCTATCTGAGAGATGAACTCTTAATCAGAGAAATTTGCAGGAATTTTTTTCCTATTTCCTGCTTGGAAAACTCTTTGCAAATCTTAAAGCATTATATAAATATCAGTTACTCTTAACTTAGATCTATGATCTCTTCTGATTCTTTGTTGAAAGGGTGTTAATTAAAACCCCAGGTTAGAGCCCTTTAATTAGTAGTTCCTTTCAGTCACGGTATCTTGGTATCAGATAATAGGACTTCCTTTCAATCCGAAGCAGACACGGCTTCCACAGGAATTACTCTGCTTGCTTTTAGATTGATCGTAGCCTTTTCCCTCTGCATATTTGTGGATGACTTAGGCCCAGGTGGCTTCTCTGTTTGCACGAGATAAATATTACAACTTGGAGGGGTGGTTCCTTTTCCAGGCCATTTGGAATCAGTTCTGTTAGAAATAACTTTTGAGAAGATGGTTGATGTTCCTGGTCAAGACCATTTCATCTCTGTGAGTCATATGTCAAGGGATGGCTACATCTAAACAATAGGTATTTAAATGACTTCTTTCAGTAGAGCTGATTTTGTGTTGATGTTGAGAGTGGGATTGGAGGGCTGTGGAGAACACTTACTAGAAGCTGTTAGGTTTTTGTTGACTTGTTTGGAAAATTTGAGTACATACTCTTCTCAGATGGAAGCCTATTTAGTTAGTTTTCAGAATATGAAATCTATTCCAGTGGTAAACTGAATTCTTTTAACTTTATAGAGATTGAGTCTTTTGAACATTGTTTATCATCTCTCTGTACACATCATGACTATGTGGAATAAGAAAATTTCTCATTTGGATGGCCCTGGTTTGCAAACTTCAAATCCCTTTTTCTTTTTAGAGTAGTGTGACAAACAGATGTTGTTTTAGTCAGCTTTCTGGCTGATTTCTGTGACTCCTCTGTACACGAAAGTTGCTTTGACCTAATCTCTTTTGGCAGTTGTCAGTCTTGAGACGATTTTGCCAAGTGTGAAGGTTGTTATGCTATGTCTCTGAGCATGTGGAACGAACACTTGGTGAAGCCATTGGAATGTAGTAGAAAGACCATTTCTAGTCAGAAGTCATGACTTTAAATGACTTCTTATTGGTCATGGAACTGTGGACAAGTCAGTTTGGTGGAAATGTTTCTTCTCTGTGAATTGGGCATAACAAAAAGTACTTGTGTTACTTAGCTCCCAGTGTCTGTGAGGATCACATGTGGTGGGGGGGAGAGAGAGAGAGAGAGAGAGAGAGAGAGTGTGCGTGCGTGTGTGTGTGTGTGTGTGTGTGTGTGTGTGTGTGTGTGTGTGAAATGCTTATAGCAGTGGCAGCAGGAGCTGCTCTTAGCTGATGTAACTTGGTTCTTCTCTCTCTGGCTGGCATTTAAGTTGAAATGGGTTTTGGCAAGTTGTTCTCTTACTGTTACTTTGTAATATGTCAAGCTGTTAGTAGCCTGGGTGGCCCTGGACATACCACCAAAGTTTTCTCAGCCTCAGTTTACTCATCTGTCAAATCAGTGTCCGCCTTGCAAAGTTGTTGTAAGGATTAAATGAACTAATGTGTAAATTGCTTTGTGAAGCTTAAACTGCTATAGAAATGTTAACTGCTTATTATTACTATATTTAATAGTCTGTGGACTTGCCAAGATGGATAAAATTACTTTTTGTAGCTGAATAAAAGTATTCCTGCTGCCACCTCCTCCCTCTTCTCTTCTCTCTTCTCTTCTCCTCTTTCCTTTCATTTTACAAATGAAGAGCCCGAGGCCCTGTGCGCCTATAGTCATACAGGTTGAGGCATATTTACTAATAAGGCAGAAAAAGTGAGTGTAAAACATTTTATATACATGAACATGTTATATATTAGTATTAATAAAGATCACCTAAAGTCTTTTGATTGCTCCGGGTTATAATTCAATAAAAATTGCAGATGACGCTCGTCAAGAATGGATTAGCTTCTTGACATTCTCTGTCTTCCAGAATGGCCTGGGCATCGTCGTTGCCAAATCCGATGTTCTTTTTTCAGTACTCATCTTTTTCATCTCATCTGATGTTGATCACTCTCTTCTCCTGGGTACTTTGTCCTCTTTAAACTTTCTTTTATTCCCTCTCTGAACTATCTTTAGCTGGCTTATTACCCAATCATATCCCCTAACTGTGGGGGCTTCCCAAGCACCCTGAGGTTTTCAGGCCCTGATCTCTCTTTGTCTTTCTTAGCTATCATGGGTCCAGTGAGCATCTCTTGGCTGATGATTTGCAGTTCTCTTTATTTACCCCCAGACCGTCCTTGGTGCTTCACTTCCCATCTCCATTTGCCTCTAGGACCTTTAATGTTAGATGTCCTGGTGACATCTTAAGTTCATTATATCCAAAATAGAATTCATTGGTTCTCTCTCTAAGCCTACTCCGCCTCCAGACTTCCCTATTTCTTTTAAAGGCATCACTCTTCTTCAAGTCTTCCAGGATCATAACCTTGGCATTATCCTTGATCTGTCTTTCTCCCTCATGCCACATAACCAGTCACTTACCACACCTTGCCATTTCTGTCTCACTGCAGCTTCTACATTTGATCCCTTCTGTCTTCAGACAGCTCACCACCTTAGTTGAGGCCCCCATCACCATGCCCTGGTTGCTAAAGTGATTTTTCTTAAATGTAGACCTGACCACATGACTCCCTGCTCATCCAACTTCTATGGTTTCCTATTGCCACTTAGTTTAACTTTTAAATCCCTGTGACCCCAATCTGTCCTGTCTCTCCAACTGAGGTTGGAGCACTCTTCTAAATCCACCCAAACTGACTGTTCATCACACATTTTACTCCATCTCCCATCTCCATGTCTTTGTACAGGGTAGTCTACATTCCTGGCATTCTCTGCTTCCTCACTTAGGACTCAGATCTTATTTTTTCTTCGAGATGCATCTTAAGGACTACCTTGTACGTGGAATCTTTCTTTACCCTCTCAATTACTAGTGCTAACTGCTGTGCATTTTTAACTTAATACTAATGCTCCTATATTTTTATGTGGAATGGTCTCCCTCATTAGAATGCAAGATCCTTTTGAATAGGGATATTTTGGGGGGGTACCTTGTATCTCCAATACCTTGCATAGGGCCTGGAGCACAATAAGTGCTTAGTAAATGCTTGACAAGGTGAGAACTGATTAAGAGACCCAGATTTAGGTGGGTGTGTAGTGCCATTGCTGGAGACAAGGAAAATCAAATCCCTTTTCTTTCTAGAAAAGAAAAAAAGTGAACACATATGATGTGGGAAAATGAAGTGAGGGGACTGATATTTGATGAAGGAACAGTCGTCAGAGACAAAACTGAAAGAATGCCATGTGTTAAGTTGGATAGAAATTAAATCCTTGTTGTTCAGTTGTTTTCAGTTGTGATTGACTGTGGTCTGGTTTTGGAGCTTTCTTGACAGAGAAACTGGAGTGGTTTGCATTCTTCAGCTCATTCTACAGATGAGGAAGCAGAGGCAAACAAGATGAAGTAACTTGCCTTGGGGTCACACGGGCAACGTGTTTTATGTATGGGTTGAATGAAAATCCAGAGTTGAGGATGACACTGAGGATGAGCCTGGGAGTAGAAATAGGAATGTGATGAAGAAGGAAGGACAGAGTCCATGGAAGTGGAGCAATCTGAGTGGGAGAGTAGAGAGGAAAAGGAGGAAACTCCAACTGCAGGTCTGCCCTGGCTGCAGAGCCAGCAAACGGAAGGTCTGAGGAGAACCAGGGTAAGAGCAGAGTCTTGCAGATGGTCGGAAGTGTCAGGAGCTAGAGAAAGGGTGAGGATTGAGAATACATTAAGTTTGGCATTTATGGAAGAGATCCTGGGTAGCCTTAGAGAGGGCAGCTTGGAAGTCTGATTACAAAGGGTTTAGTAGAGTGTAAGGAGCCTTATAAGTAGAGGTACTTGGAGGAGAAAGGGCTACAAGGAGTGGAGCTGGGAAGTGGAGGGGAGATAGCCTGATAGTCAAGAGGTACATCAATTGAGGACTCTTAGGAAATATATGGATGGATTTGTTAGTAGGCAGCTGGGAAGAAGCCAGGAGCACAGCAGAGACTAATTAACTGTTAGAGAGAGGATGATGGTGGGAATGATCTGTTAGAGGATAGGATTTGGGGACCCTGTAACTGAAAGCTGTCGGGTCAGGTGGCTTTTCACATGTATTAACTCCTTCAGTCCTTCCAGCATCCCATGAGAGAGATGGGAAGATATCAGAACCGAAAGTAGCCTTGGAGACCTTCTGCTCAGCCCAGCCTGTTCCTGACATGTTCATTTGAAGATGTCTAGTGAGAGCCCATTCCAATTTCAGTTGTAATTGATGCACAAATTTCCATTTCTCCCCTCATCTTCCTCCTCCCCTACCCCAGCCACCCCCTGCCTCATATACAGGCCTCATATAGCTGGCTTATCATCACCACACTGTGAGGTCTTTTTGAGTCCTGACTCAGCCCTTAAATCTAGTTCTCATTATATAGGTGAGGAAACCAAACCTTAGAAACCTGAAATAAATATTACATTGTTAGGAAGCCCTAGCAATGAGAAGAGCCAAGGCTGCGGCCCAGGTGCACGGCTCTTAGACAGTGCAGTTCTCTCCATTATACTGTCGGAGTTTGAGGGGCATGTTATGAAACTGCATTTGCTGAGTCTACATTCAGTGGTCCTTTTTGTTGTATCAGCTGAACACCCTCCCTGTGTCTTTTTTCATCTTTTATCTTCATTCCTGAGGACAATGTCGGGCACCAAGGAGGATTGTAGTGTCTGTTGAGTTGCTTTTTTTTGTTTTTTTCAGTTTTCTGCAGTCACTTCCATATATCTTAGATTTTTTCCCCTCCTTCCCCTCTCCCTCCTCGAGATGATGTGCAGTCTTATGTAGGTTCTACACATACATTCCTATGAAATAACATTTTCACCTTAGTCATGTTGCATAGAAGAATTAAAATGAATGGGAAAAACCATAAAATAAAACATAACAGAGAGAAAATGGTCTCCTTCATTCTGCGATCCAATTCCATAGTTCTTTCTCTGGATGTGGAAAGTATTTTGCCTTGAGTCCATTGGGAATTTTTTAGGTCCTTGCATTGAAGAACCAAGTCTGCCAGAAAAATTCTTTGTACACTGTGGTTGTTGCTATGTACAGAGTTCTTCTGGCTCTGCTCCTTTCACTCTGCATCAGTTCACATAAGTCTTTCCAGGCCTGTCTGAAGTCTTCCTGTTCATCATGTCTTATAGCACAATAGTATTCCATTACATTTTTAGGCCACAACTTGTTCAGCCATTCCTCAATAGATGGGCATTCCCTTGATTTCCAGTTCTTGTCCACCACAAAGAGAGCTGCTATAAATGTTTTTGTACATATGAGACCCTTTCCCGTTTTTAAGTCCTAGAAGCGATATTCCCAGTCCCATGACAAAGGGTGGTATGCACATTTTTGTAGCCCTTTGGGCATAGTTCCAAATTGCTCTCCAGAATGTTTGGATCAGCTCACAGCTCCACCAGGAATGAATTAGTGTTCCAACTCTTCCACATCTTTTCCAAAATTTATCATCTTCCTATTTTGTGATGTTAGCCAATCTGATAGGTGTGATGTGGTACCTCAGAGTTGTTTTGATTTGCATCTCTAACTAATAGTGTTTTAGAGCATTTTTTCATATAATTACAGATGGCTTTAATTTCTTTCTCCGAAAACTGCCTGTTCATATCCTTTGACCATTTATCAATTGGGGAATGACTTGTATTCTTCTACATTTGACTCAGTTCTCTATATGTTTTAGAGGCCTTTATCATGGACACTAGTTGCAAAAATTCTTTCCCAGTTTTCTACTTCCCTCCTAATCTTGGTTGCAT
>CM053773.1:239665311-239686266 GCA_028658325.1 Potorous gilbertii
ATATTCTCTATCTCTTGTTTGGTCAAAAATTTCTCCATTCTCCATAAATCTGACAAATACACTATTCCTTGCTCCCTTAATTTGTTTATAGTATCAGTCTTTATACCTAGATCATGTATCCATTTGGATTTTATTCTTGTATACAGTGTCAGGTATTAGTCTATGCCCAGTTTCCGCCACAGTGTTATCCGGTTTTCCCAGCAATTTTTGTCAGTGAGTTCTTATCCCAGAAGCTAGGTTCCTTGTGTTTATTAAACAGTAGACTGCTATATTCATTGACTACTGTGTCTTGAGTATCTAGCCTATTCCACTGGTATATCCCTCTATTTCTTAACCAGTAGCAAGTGGTTTTGATGATTGCTGCTTTATAATACAATTTGACATCTGGTAGAGCTAGGCCCCCTTCCCTAGCATTTCTTTTCATTAGTTCCCTTGATATTCTGGACCTTTTGTTCTTCCAGATGAATTTTGATATTATTTTTTCTAGCTCTAGAAAATAATTATCTGGTGTTGTTGCTTTGAACTGAAAACGGAGAAGAAGCTTGTTCTCCCATGCTTTGTGTCACCTTCATTTTAGGTAAGTAAGGTGACGTGGCCAAGGCTGTCTTGTCAGTACTAGAGCCTGTAGTAGTAGAGGCCCATACTTGGTTTTGTTTGCCTTTTGATTCACCAGAACTTTAGTGGAAGCAGATGGTCCAGAAGACTTGTTTTATTCCAGGCTGCCCAAAGATCAACCATGGAACTCTTCACAGGGGTGGATGCAAGAAAGCTTTTTCCATTGCTGGTGTCAGGCTTTCTGATCTTTCAATATTAAACTACCTTTGGCACATAGAGAAAATGATCCTGTAGAGCTTTTAACTAACTGAAAATAATTTCTTGCCATTGACCCCTGTGCTCTCTTTCACACACCCCTTCCCCCATTTCTTCTATTCTTTGTTATGTTAAAAGTCTTGTCAGAATTTCTTCAGTTTCCTTTAGCGAAGGTGGAGAAAGAACTTAGGACTGAAAAGATGGGTTTGAGCTGAGAAGTAGACATGTCCCCTAAATAACCGAAGGGCTCAACCTTTGACTGAAGCTTTCTGTTTATTGCCTCCTGTCTCATTTCTCAGGGCTGGAAAGACTTCCTTCTGCTTCTGCTATTTTATGAGTGTAAAGAGCCTTTTGACCCTAACACTTTCCTTTCCCTCTCAGTCATTATATATTCTGTGGCTTGAAGCCCTAGCTCCAACATACTGTGATTTTGCGGGACTGAAAGCAGCACTGTCCACTCAGTGTTTTTGGGAGGTGTGTTATTGGCCTGCTTTTGGGCATGACCTTTTCTACTCCTTTGGGAACTGAACCTGTCCCTCTTACCCAGTTTCAGCTGCCCAGTATTAGAAGATAAAAATAAATAAGGTCTGTTTAATGTAAAACCAAAAACAATATTCTGAAGCTTTAGGGCAAAACTCACTTTATATTTTTACAACCTTTGTTGATCTGGGTGCGAATTAGAGAAAGCTTTCATCAGAATTTTACACAGGAAGCCGAATCAAGTGATCTAATAAATCCTTATTTCATTATTTAAAAAAACAAAACAAAACAGCTCTTTTACAGATCCTACTATTGTATAGACCTCCTTTGGGGCAAGTGTTGAGAAAGGAAACCTCATTTTTTTCCACAACACTTGTAAACACATAATGAACTGCCCCAGTGGAAAAGGAGGGATAAAGTTACACTGTGGGTTTAGGGTCATTGTCTGTTTCAATAGAGCTTTTATGGTTAGGCTGGATGTTCCTAGGGCCTTGTCTTTCCATTGAAGTGGTTCTTTCCCCGAAATGTTTATAACAGTTTCCCTAGAATCCTGATTAGAACTCAGTTCTGTTGCTGTCTTTGGCTAGCTCATTGGGCTGTGCAGAATGTAGGAAATGATAAAAGTTTGGCTGCTTATCTGTGCCCCACAGCTGAGCAGAGGAGTGCTAATGAATTTATCTCAGAGTTATTTCCAAAAGTTGGAAAACTCCCCAAACTGAATTTATTGTTTCAGAAAAGGGGAGATGGGCTGGAGGTAGTTGGGGTATGTGTGGGGATAGCAGTTTCTGTTTTCTTTTATCTTTTGGAATTGAGATGTTTCATTGAGTTGCTTGGGAGGTGGAATATGATGAGAGAACCACTTTTGTGTCTTTTCAATTAAATATAGTTGTAGTTGCCAATGACATTTAACCTGTTAAGAACATACCAGCTGGTAAAAGCATTGGCAAACCCCACTATGCTATGGTTCAGCTGCCCTTTCTCATTTGTTCTTAAACAGCCCCTCTAGAAAAGATTCCCAAATCAGAAAAGTATATCTGTTGTCATGAACCTGTGTCCAAAATCTTCCATCCTTCCTCATTATTTACAGAATAAAGATCAGATACTTTTGCCCTGCATTTTGAAGTCTAACCTACATCTTCCTCTCACACATCCGTGTTCTAGCTGGACTGTTGGCTGTATTTCTACCTTCCCCCACTCTCGTCTCCCATGATGCCCTTTGATCTTGCTGTTCTTTTACTAGGACTCTTGTTCTTCCCCCTGCCCCCCCCTTCTTACCCATTCTTCCAGGCCCAGTGGAAACACAATTTCTTCCAAAAAACCTTCTCTGTTCTCCCTTAGCCACAAGTGATGTCTCCTGCCTCTAAAGTCCTGTAATACCTTGTAGCTCTCCAGCTGATAAAATTAATGTTTGTAAAATGCTTTGCAAACCCTTCACTTCTTCTCTATAAATGCTAGCTCTTCTCATTGTTCTTGTTCTTTATACCCTGCCTGGTTGCTTGGGATATGCCCAATCTTGTTCATCCCCAAAGCTCTGCCTTTGTCTGCTTGGTTAGGAGGAGAGTCCTCAAGTTCAGATGCTGCTCCCACCTATCACTTGCACTTTGGCAACTTGGAGCAAGTCCCTCAGCTTCTCGGGGCCCCGGTGTCTTCATCTGGAAATGGGGAGATTGACCAATATGCCTCCAAAATCTCTTTAAGGTGTGGGACTCCAGGGATTCAGTGTGGCACAAGAGCAGGGGACTGGGGAAGGACACTCCTTGAGGCCACTGGATTGTTGGGGGGGTTTTGCCTTTGGCTTTCTTTTGTATATGACACAACATTGTTGTGCTTAATAAAGGCTTAGGAGAAAACTATTCAGATCTTGGCTCTGACCTTGGTTAGCTGTCCATGGCCCCTGTAAGCTCCAGAGTCCTTCCCTCCTTCCATGATCCTCTCCGTCATGTGCTCTTTGGTACACCAGCCCTGTCCTGTCCCCTGCATCCGCCTCCATTCCTTTGCCCAGGCTGTTCCCCTGTTTTCACAGTGCCACGGCCTCTTCTGGTCTCCTTCCACCCCTGGTGCTGCGCTCCCTGAAATTATTTTGACTCTGTGTATACATACATGGGTACGTGGTGTCCCAGAGAGCGGGGCCAGTTTCTTTTTTGTGTCTTTATATCCCCAATGTCGGGTACTTAATAAATGCAATCTTTCTGAGCCTGAGTTTCCTTCCTCATATATCTATCCTTCAGTCAACAAACATTGAGTACTTGCTATATGCTGGATGGGACAGCTGCTAGGCTTGGAGTCAGAAGACTCGTCCTTCTGAGCTCAAATCTGACCTCAGACATTTAGTAGCCGTGTCACCTTGGACAAGTCACACAACCCTGTTTGTCTCAGTTTCCTCATTTGTGAAGTGGGGATAGTAACTGCATCTGCCTCCCAGGATTGTTGTGAGCATCAAATAAGGTCGTGATTGTAAAGCTCTTCGCGCAGTGCCTGGCACTGTGTAAACGTTGTTGGTGGTGGAAATGATAATTGCTGTTGTTCATAGTCTTCAAGTTTCTCTGTGAAACAAAAGCCTCATTTTATCAACATTCTTGCGTTGCTGGGCTTGTCATGCTAAAAATTTTACCAGGGTTATTTGAAATAATTCTCCATCACTTTTCTGAGAGCCAGAGATGCAGGACAGGTGTAGCTGGGGCTGCCTCCCCTCCTGCTGAATCCATTATGTTTTGCAGTGGGAAACAGTAAAGAGGGAGTGATATATCATCCAGACTGTTTCTGGCAGTTAGGTCTCTTGTTCTGGTAGTCATGATGCCCTAACTATTTATGATCCAACAAAATTGGATGATTCTAGTGTTGGAAAACACTGACATACTACTTTTTTAAAAGTGCATGTTCCAGTGTATGGATCACTGGTATTGATGTTAACTGAAAGGTAAGACTTGGAGGTTGGGCCTGACTGAATGACAAACCCGCTACACAAAAGACCTCCTTCTGTGGGCTCTGTGTGACTTTGTGTGAGGGATACTTGAATCTATGAAGAATTCAGGTTCAGGTCACTCGGAGGGCAGCAGAGAAACACTGATGGGCCTGAGATGCCTGCCCAGAGGTGCCGCATGCACCGTGATGCCTTTCCGGACCTTTGGGCCTCTTTCATTTGTTGTGTCCTTTCGCTCCTGAGGGCTCTTAGTCTGGAGGACTGTAACAATAGCTTCCTAACCAGTTTTTCCTCCGTTCTCTCTCTCTCTCTCTCTCTCTCTCTCTCTCGGGCATGAAGTAATCATACCACAGCCTGGCAGACTCAGATTTCCAAGTCATGCTTTCATCTTGCCTCAAGCCCTTCGTACTCAAAAGTTTTCACTAGTTTTGGGGTACCTAAATATAAAGCCCAAACTTTAGACCCAACCTACCTTTCTAGCTTTACATACAACTGCTTGCTCTCTCCAGTCTGAGCCCCAGACCTCTTTCCCTTCCAAAATTGCCTACTTCCTGGCTCCTCTCCAGAGTTCTGGAGTTATTGAAGTTTTCTAGTGTTAGGGCCCTCAGGGATGCCTGATGGGCCTCAGATCTGATCAGAGGTGTACTTACAACAAGTTATCGTTCAGCCTTCACCTGAAGACCTCTGGTGATAGGAACCCATTCTCTCTAGAAGTCACCCATCACACTTTTGGACAGCTCTAAATTAAAAAAAAAAAAATTCTCATTCTGTGGATCTGGAATCTGCTTTGCAACGTTTGATAGCATATGATCCCTATTCTGTCCCCCAGGGGTCAGTGGAGCAATGCTGATCCCTCTTCCCTAGGCTGCTTTTTTCATAAATAAATGCCAGTGAGCATCCTCTTCCCCGGACCTTCCTTCTTTCCTTAAATCCGGCCTTGGCTGGCCTTGCCTTCATTGCCTTCACCACGTTGGTCCCCTCTTCAGAGCATTCTGTAGTTTGTCGGTCAGTGCCTTCCAGATTTTGAAGAAGAATGAATCAGTGTTTATTAAGCATCTGCTCTGTGGTAGGTGTTATGTTAAGTGCTTTGTTCCTACAGAAAACATAGAAAATGGCACCTGACCAAAAGGAACTCAGGAACAAATGGAAGAGACATCTGCAAACAGCTGTGTACAAATAAGCAACAGTCAAGTCTCAGCTTTCGTTGGGGTAACCTTCCTAGAAAACAGTGGGCCCTACAACAGCCAAAATCTAATCTTTTGTTAGAAATTGCTGAAAATACCCCTTTTTTGCATGTAATTCTTTATAGTAAAACATTAATTTTCATAATGCATTTTTCCAAACCCAGTAACCATGAAATAATCCATAAAATGCAAGAGAGACCATACTAGATAGGCTGGAAGGGTGAGCAGGCTGTGGGGTAGGGACTGGGCTATCAGAAGAACCCCAACATGAGAAAGGGAAAAGAGACTCCCATCCTTAGTCTCCTTTTTGTCTGAAGGAGTGAGTCCTAGGTGTGAGCTTGGAACTCCCGAGGCAGATGCCCCTTGGCATGGGCATTTGGGGAGGTGGGAGGCTCTCCGGGCCAGCCTAGCTTGAGAGAGTAGCACTTTCTGGAGTACATTCATAAACACTTTGTGAGTTCTTCCCTCCTTTTTGCAGATATAAATTTGTGGCATCACACCTTGTTTTTTTTTTCTCTGCTTTAAGTAGTTGCAAATGTGCTCAGTTGCCAACACAAAAGTGAAAATGAGGCTGCGAATAAAAATCCCATGAATGCTTGAAGTTGAGAAAGTTAAACAGGAGAATGTTGAGGATTGACTATTATTGTTCAGTCGTTTCAGTTGTGTCTGACTCTGTGATACCATTTGAAGTGTTCTTGGTAAAGACACTGGAGTGGTTTGCCTTTTCCTTTTCCAGGCCATTTTGTAGATGAGGACTAAGTTAAGTGACTTGTCCAGGGTCACACAATAAGTGAGTATCTGAGCCCAGATTTGAAGACAAATTTCCTGACTCCAGATCCAGTGCTCTATCCACTACACCACCTCCTGTCTCTATTGCCTGTATATATCCAGGGCTAATTAGAGAAAGGAACGAAGGCATTAGCATTAATGGAGCTCAGGGAAGGCTTCTTGTGGAAGGTGGAACTGTAGCTGAGATTTGAAGGAGGCTGAAGGAAGCTAGGATATGGAGATGAGAAGAGAGGGAGCTCAATCGAGCATTCCAGATGTGGTTTGACCAAACCAAGGACAGTGGGACCAAACCTGGAAGGTGCTGGAGACAGCTCAGACACGTTGGAAATTGGAAAATGTCACAAATAAGGACTCAATTTATTATATTGTTGATTGTCTGGGCTTAAGAAAATGATGGAGAACATGTTAATAATCATGCGGAGTAAATATAAAAGTGTATGGTATCTGCAGCGTTTTGTTCATTTTTTTCTGGAGAGCCAGCTATTAAACCTTTACCAGCATACCCTTAGACTGTTCCCTTCTTTGTTTTGAAAAGGATGCCTCCATTCATGCATTCCAAGATTGCACTTCCTGCCTATGCGAAATACTTGACAATTAATCTTGTCTTGCCTTTCTGGCATTTCCTGTATTCCATTTTTATTTCATTTCTCACCTGTTTGTATCTTTCATTAATATTTTAGGCCTCTTGAGGGCAGGGACAGTGTATCTGTCTTTGTATAGCCCAGAACATGTAGCACCAGGTGGAGCTAAAGAAATATTTTACAGTTGATGGATTTTGAATTTAATCCATTAAGAATTAAGTGTGCAGGACAATTCATTAGGTGCAGTAGTAGAGAGGGGATCGTAAGATGGGACAGATGAGCCACTTGAAGGAAGCTAGGGATTTGAAGAATTTGAAATGAGGAGGAAGTTCATTCCACGCATGACCCTGGAGAAGGGCAAGAGTATGCAAAGGAGACTAATGAGAAATAAATCTGGAAACCTGCCTGGTGCCAATTAGTGTGGGGCTTTAAGTGTTATGCTGAAGAGTTGATGTTTGATCCTAGGGGTGATAGGGAGCCACAGCAGGGACATAGTACAATTGTGCTCCAGGAATGCAGAGGCATAGTGGGTCAATGGAAGAGGCAAAAGACCAACAGGCAGGATCAAGAAGGAAGTTCCTAGAGGTCAGTGTCTAGGGAGGCCGTAAAGGAAGTTTGATGCTTGTTGGATGGAGGTTCTTTAGTACTTGAGAGGTTTTGTGACCTCACTGAAGGAGGGATTCTGGCCACTTGTATTCTCCATTATGCCTTTTGATCCTTTGTGTTCTCCCATGCTTAACAGCATCCTGCCAACATAGTAGAGGTCTTCTACCCACCCCAAGGGTGGTCCCCCTTACAGGTCACATAAGGTCAGGTTTTCATTTTTATATTTTAATAACTTGGATCAGAAGAGTGATAGTAGAAGGAACCCTGGCCTGGAAGTTGCAAAATGTGTTTGTGCCTCTGAACTGTGTGTATCTATGGTCTTGTAAGTTATTTGATCTCTCAGGGTTTCAGGTTCTTCTTAGGTAAATGCAAAAGTTGAAATCAAAGGCTAGATGTTGAACTGAAGTTCAGCTTTGAATCTTAGCGCTACCGAAGGAGCGCCGTAACCTTCATTTGATAAGGCACTGGTCTCTGTGAGTCTGTTAGTGAACATTTATTAAGCTCTTAACCATATGCCATGCATTATATTAAACTGGGGAGACAAAGGAAAGCAAAGCAGAGATGGGAGAGATAACATGTAAATAAGTAGATATGTGTGAGATATGTACAGAGTGTATGGAAGATCATTTCAGAGGGAAAGTCTGCAGCAGGTGGAGGAGGCAGCATGTGGTGCATAGATGGGGACAGGGATGGGGCAGGAATGAAGAAGCCACAAGGCAGAAGGGAGGGGGCAAGAGCGTTCTAAGCAAGGGGAACCATTGTGAAGGAGAGTGGCAGGAGATAGAGCATCCTGTTAGAAGAGCCAGTAGAGAGCATAGAGGGGGCAAAGTGCGTCAGAGGTTGGGCTCCGAAGGACTTTGAAGGGCAGTTTTTAAATTAAAAATAATAGGGAACCATGGAAATCTGTTGAGAAAGTGTGTGTGTGTGTGTGTGTGTGTGTGTGTGTGTGTGTGTGCGTGTGTGTGTGTGTGTGTGTGCTCATGCATGCGCATGATTGCGCATGGGAAAAGAAGAGTGTTAGGGCAGAACCTGGAGAGGAGAGAGCATTCACAAGGATAGTAGAATTCTCTTGAGTCACTTCCACTTAGTCAGGTCTACATTCTGTTAGTTTGTTTGCCTGCTTTCCACCCTCTTAGACTGGGAGCTCCCCAAGGGCAGGGGTTGTCTTTTTTCTTTCTTTGTATCCTCAGCACTTAACACAGTGCCTAGCACATATCAGGCACTTAAATGTTTATTGACTGACTAGAAAGGTCAAGAAGTGTGAAGAAGAGACCCTTTGGACTGGGCATTTAAGAGATCATTGGTAACTGTGGAGAGAGCAGTTTTCATTGTGTGATGAGATGATCTATAAATTCCCATCTAGGTCTATCTTTACATTCTCTTTTTTGTGATTCCAAGGTACAAGTCTGACATTCTTTAACTTGGTCTAACTGGTTCTAAGTAAGTCTTTCCCTTGTTCTGATGCTGTAAATTTGGAAGACTTTTTAAATTTTGGAGCCTACAAACTACATCGAACAGTATCTTCTTAGAAACAGTAGTACACACAATAAAAATTCAGGTTAAAAAGGTTTGAAGACCCAGTAAATGATTCTTACAGATGTGAAATTTGAGCTGAGTCTTTCCAGGGAGTCAGGAGACAGAGGTGAAGAGGGAGAACATTTCAGGCCAGAAACGTTTGTGAAGTATCTAATATGGGCATTAATGGCCATTTGAGATGACCATTGGGGTCATTAGGTTGCAAAGCAGCAATTGCCAGCCTCAAGAACAGCTGAGTTGGGGATGGGGGTCCACAGGGGACACAGAATTATCTTAAAAGGAGTGGGATGTGGATGAGAGCCAAACTAAAGTCTTTTGGAAAGTTTGAACGAGGAGGGAATACTGAAGATGGGAGGCCTGGGGAAGCTCCGTGAAGGAATAGGATCCTGAGCTGACCTTTGAGGAGAAGACAAATTAACTTAGCAGCAGCACCAGCAACATCTCATTGGAGACTCTTGGCTTTTCTTCATTTCTTTCATTTTCCAGTCTGATCCTCTACTGTTTCCCTTCAGATCTTAGTAACAAAAAATTAAAGAGAAAGGGGAAGAAAGCAGGTCTACAAAAACTAGCCAGCTCCCCTCTACCCCAAGTATAATGGTCTTTGCTGTGGCCCACATGCCTCGTCCTCGGCCTCTCCAAGGAAGGGAGGGAGGTGTGTTTTCCCCTCTTTCGTGGGACCAAGTCTGTGTATGAACCTCGTTCAGTTTCTTGTCCTGCTTCCACTTGTTCTTTTCACTCACACAGTTGCAGTCACCATCTGTGTGGTGTTCTTGGTTCTGATTTTTTGGCTCTGCCTCAGTCCCTGTACGTTTCCTCATGCTTCCCTAAATTCTTTGGATGCAGTAATATTTCATTGAATTAAGACACTTGCAAGCACATGACAGTATTCCATTTCATTTGTATGCCACAATTTGTTTAGTGTTCTTCTCTTGATGAGTATCTGCTTTGTTTCCAGTTTTTGGCTCCATAAGTACTGTGATACTGTAGTATCTCTAGGAACTTTCTGTCTTGTTCTTCCTTAGGATGGCTCACAGTAGTCTTTGGGTCAAAGGGTGTAGGCATTTTACTCACCTTTCTGTCTAATTCCAAAGTGATTTCAAAAATAGCTGGGCTAATTGCAGCTCCACCAACAGTGTATTAGTATGTCTCTGTTTTCTTAAACCCAGGAAAGGGGTTTTAAATAGCCAGAAAGGAAAGAGGGAATATGTTTCCATTAGTTATATTTAGCTGCAAAAGAATTAATTTACCAATTACGGGAGTAAATGTTCTGTCAATTCAACTGTCTCTTTAATTTTGAGGTTTTACTGTCCACTTTATCCATGCTTGCTTTGTGTGACTTCAGTCACACTGTTGGCCCAGTGGAGTGAAATGTCTGTCTGATTCTCTGAAGGGAAATCATCCCCCAAAAAGCTGATAAGTTCTTTTGTCCTTGGAATGGTCAGAATGGAGCATACTTGATGCACGAGTTCCTTGTATTTCAACTTTCAGAGGGTGTTGCGCTGAGTTTTTTAAATATAAAAGGCTAGATCCCCTTAATAAAAGCAAACTAGGTGCATATAACTCCTTAAACCAAGAAGGCGAAGGCCACTAGCTGTGATCTTAAATAGTCTTAAAAATGTAAATGTTCATGTATGCATTAAAGGAGAGAGAAAGTGGGACTCCTGTTGCTGTGCTGTTCTCTGTTGAGAAAAATACTGTAACATGCTTTGTGTTTGGGTTCTTGGAAAGCTATAATACCATAGGCCGGTTCTGCTCTTTGGGCCTCAGTTTCTTTTTTCATTGAAAGAAGGAGGTTGTACTTGTAAGGCCTCTTCTGATTTTAACAGTCTGTGAGTTTGTGGTTCCGTTTCTGAAGGTTATGATGATGCTCAGCAGTTTTTGATCCAGGACACCAAAACGTTCTTGAAATCACCAGCTGATATGTTGTCGTCATCGCTGCCCTCATTGTCATCATCGTCATCATCATCATCATCATCATACACTGGCACATTTTAAATACTTAAGAATGACTGTTATTAGGCTAATGTCTCAGTTTATGGAAGTCACCATACTGTTACAGGTATTTGAAATAGCTTAATCTTGATTAAAGTTTTCATGTTTTACAAATAACCGGGTTTTCTTTTGTAGGTTTCAATGTGAACTGTATTGGGAGAAATAATTCTTTGAAAAATTGTTGACAAAGTATCTACATTTGGTAAGTCTGCATTCTTTTTTCTACTTTGCTCTGTTGTTGACTAAAGACCTGCAGGGAAGAACAATGTTCACTTTTCTGTTATTAGCAAATATACTTTAAAAAGTTTTTGTTGATATCTTCTGTTTTTTATATTAGAATAATTTTCCCTGCAGTCCTTTGTACATCCCATGTAAGAAATAATAATTTTAACAACCCCTGTCCCCAGCCCCCAAAAAAAGAGAATGAAAGGAAAAAATTCTCACAGTGAGAAGTCTGAAAACACGTCCCACCTGTGGATCTCCCACCTTTTTGAAGAGGTGGATTGGAAGCATCTTCTCATCTCTCTTCATTTGAGTCCTACTTGACCTTTATAATTTTGTTACATTTATATTAAAGTAAGTTACTTTATTTTGTTTGCTTTAAATTTTTCATTGGGACCAGTACGAAGTCATCAGTGTGGAAATGCCTTCCATGGGTGCAAACAGGCATAGGGAGTCAGGCAGAAATAACACTGGGTTTGAAGTCACAAGACTAGGTTTCAATCCCTCCTCAGATGTTTACTGTGTGTGTGACCTTAGACCTTACTACTCTTGGGCTACAGATTCTCTATCTTTGTAATATGGAGTCAGATGAGATGGCTTCTAGAAGCCCTTCCAACTCTAGATCCAGGATCCTGTAATACTGCCATCCTGACTCCAAACCATACCATCCCAGGCTTTGATTCAGGGTCTATAATGATAATCCTTTTAAGTGTGGTTATGGACTCTCTGGTGTTGTAATGAAGCCAGCCTGTACCTGAGCAGGGGTCCTTCCAACACCATTTCAAACAAGGATCTGCAGCCTTTGAGGAAGACCCCCGAGTATGGTGTGTGCCAGGCTCTGTGCTAGGATGCAGAGAAAGACCCTAAACTGCCTAATGCCATTCACTCTTGATTTCTTTTACGTTATCACGGTAAAAGTTTTGCATGTTTCACTTTATAGCTGTTTATTTTAATCTCCCCAGTGTTTCTTAATTCTTCGTATTTGGTAGAATGTAATACTCTTTTAATATTCATGTGCCTTAATTTATTTAGTCATTCCTCAATTGATGGGCACCCAGTTCTGTGCTGCTGTGAATATTTTTATCTGTATGGGACCTTTCCCCTCGTTTATAACACTGTTAGGGCATATGTCTAGTCGAAGTATTTATTTCTAGCTCAGGGCTCTTGTAGGATTCTTCCAAGAACTGTTGCACTAACTCACCACCCTACCAGCGGTCTGTTGGTGGCCCTCTCTTCTCTTGGCCTCTCCTAACATGGATCATTTTTGTTTCTTGTCATCTTCTCCAACACAGTGGGTATAGAATCTGCCTTTTTTACCTTTTAGCTTTTTTCTTTTTGGATTTGGATTTTTCTTTCATAATTGTTGATAGTGTATATTTCTTCTTTTGAAAATTGCCTCTGCATCTCATTTTACCACTTTCGTGTTGGTAAATGACTATTGTCATGACCTGTGTGGTTTTTTTTAAAATTGAGCAACCCCTCCCCCCAACTGAGAACACAAGAAAAACATTTTTAAACTTAAAAAAAATTCTTATTTCATCTCTTCCAAGAATTCTAGCAGAAATTGTGCTTAGGCTGGGTTTTTCTTTGAGCTTTGCTTGAAGAAGTTTTGGAGTCATTCTCTTCTGAATGTGTGTTTAAAGCATTCCTGTCACCATTATTTTGGGGGAATTCTTTTTTTCTTTTGCTTACTCTTCCAGCCTATTTCCTGACTTCATATTTTAGGTCCTGGGCTCTGTGCACATCTGGAGGGAATTTCTGGGCTGATCTTACTGCTTTTTTCTTGGGGGTAGATACTGAGTATTGTGCTATTTCAGGATTTTAGTGACAGCTCAGTTTGGGAATCTGTACACTATCAGGGTTCCTAGAATAGTCTCATACAAGGGAAAGTGTTCCCATGTCCATAAGTTCCTGACCTGACTTTGAGTCTGAGCAACAGTAGACTTCTGCTGGTTCAGAATTATGAAACTACACGCTTCCCTTTGATCTGAGATTCCTGCCCTAGTTATTCCTCTCCAGGCTTCAGACTGGGGTAGAAGCCGGAACTGAAACCCTACACTGCACATGGGGGTCTGAACCATGCAGATACTGCTTGCTTCTGGACTCATTCCTCTCTCTGTATATTACCTGTGATCTGTGACTAGTCCTTGATGTGCCTCTCCTGGTCACAGATCCCTTCTTCCTTCTGCCCTAGATGCGTCCTGCAACTGGGAAGTAGGTGACAAAGCTGCCAGGTGACACTTTTTCCCTCCCTGGTATTTATACGTGTGTGTATCTGTCTGTCTATCTGTCTATCTATCTATCTATCTACCTGTCTACCTATCTTGGCCACCATTTTTGTTCCTGGCAGAACTCTGCCCCCAGTGTCCTCTACTATCTTCTTGTGCTGGCTTTTTCTTGAATTTTCCTCTCAGGATTCAGTTTGGTGCATTTCCTGGACCTGTTTTAGAGGAATTTTGGTGGGGAGCTCACTGCAGTTCTTCTGCATCTCTGCCATCTTACTTCTCCCTTGTCATGGCCTGTCTTTGATAAAACTGTTTTCTCCTTGTAACTGATCTCCGCTTCCTTTTGTAGATGTTCTCATCCCTTTAAAAATATCTTTTAGAACATGGCTTCCTAATCTGGGGTTTGAGAACTTGGAAACTTGAATGAAAAAACAAATTACATCTTTATTTTTACTCACCTCTAAATGAAATTTGGCATTTCCTTCAATTATGGATGTAGGCAGCACATGTTCTGAGAAGGGCTTGCTAGGGTTTGCCAGACTATCAAGATGCTAGGATGCATGTTTCTATACTTTCCCTGCATGAGTCAGCGTACCTGGCTCTGCACGCTTCCCCTTTTCTCTTCCCCTTTTTTCAGCATCAGCACATTTTCAGTTCCTCCCTTGTTCTCCCTGGTCTTTCAGAGATCATTGACGATGGCCAAACAATCAGGCCTTCTGATTTTTTTTTAAGGAGCCTGGCCATGTGTTTCAGCAGAGATGTGTGATTTGAACTGATCAGTGGGGGCTCACATGCTTCCCCATTCTCTTTATAGACATTTTGGTTGTTTCTGGATCCATTTTCTCTTGAAGAGAACACAGAGGCAGAACCAGGAGGGAGCAGCAGCTCTGCTTTTTTGTTCTTGTCATCACTTTCCCATTCACTGCAAGCAGAGGGCTTGCCCCTTCACTGCCTGTCCCCAGAAAAGGTACAGAACAGCCTCCCTCCAAACCGGTCTGGTTGCTCTTGCTTCCTTTGCCACCTTTGGCTCCTCGGGCCATGGTTTGGTAGTCAGTTGCTGTTTTTATATTTGCTTCCATCTTCTGGACATGTATGATTTGGACAGTTCCAGAAAACTTAATCAGTATGTAATGCAAAAATAACTCACATTTATATAGCATTTTAAAGTTTTCCTCAAAATGTAGATAAGGAAAACTGAGGTTCTGAAAGTTTAGTTAACTTATGGGTGCTTACACACACGCAAGTAAGACTTGACCTCCGGTCTCCTGAAGATTTATCTAACGCTCCTATCTATTGGGTCATTCTGCCTTTAACACAGTTTAGATTCCGTGATAGGGATGATGATATCCTTCCTTTATATTCCCCGTAAAACCTTGCACATAGATGGCCCTTAATAAATCCTTTTTGAACAAATAAAATTGTGGAATTTGAATCCTATTTTAATTACAATCTTATGATGAAATCATATATAAAACAGATAGTCCCTTTGTAGACATAAGTAATTTGTCCCTAATGTTTTGTTTGAAAGTAATGTTTTACATATTAACTTTGATCAGAATGCCATATACACATAATGATATTAGCATTTGTACATGTTTCTTTCTCAGCTATTAGTTATCTTTCATAATAGAACAAGAAATTGAAGTCTGATTATTCTGTTTGTCAGTTCTTTATTCTTGCTGTGGAGATTTAATGTTGGTTCTGTCTTTAGCACTTGAATCTCTCTTTCTTCTATCAACCAGGCCCTGTTCTTAGAGATCAATATTTTGGGACCTTAAAAAAAATGATTTCTGTCATTTGTTGCAGTTTTGAGATAATAGCCTGCTGATTTGGTAAAAAAAGAATTGCTTTTACTGTGTTTACATTGATTTGGTGAAAAAAGAATTGATTTTACTGTGTTTCATTGACCAAACCTTGTCCATGGTTCAGGAATATTTAATTTTTTTTTATAATGAATGAGTAACTGTAATTCACTTTGGAATTTTCTTTAAATAATGGAAGAGATATTTTATATTTTTCTCATACTTATTGATATCTTTTCTTTTAACATTATCTTCAGTTCTAAGAATGTTTCTCCCCATTTCCCTCTTCCCAAAAAGTCATTCCTTAAAAGAAAGAGGTAAAAAACAAATCAGGAAAGCCAATCCATGTATTAGCCCAGTCTGATAATATCTGCAGTATTTGATTCTCCCATTCCCGCTTCTTCAAGAGGGAGATGAGACCCATTCTGCCCTCTCTGTTGTGGGCTGCTTGTGCTTATATTGCTGTTGTTTCCAGAACTCCACTTCTTCAAGCCTTCCCATGCTTCTCTGTCTTCTTCAGAGCCATCATTCCTTAGAGGACAATAGTAATATTTCATTATGGTCATGTCTAGCTGTGTGTTTAGTCACTTCTCAGTTGATGGGAATCTACATAGTTTCTCTTTTGCAACGACAGAAAAGTGGTGCTGTGAATATTTTGGTCTGTGAATAGATTTCAAGAAGTCTATAAACTTGGAGGGGGGAAAATGACAACTTTATTTTCACTGACCTCTAACTGAAATTTAGCATTTCCTTTAATCCTGAGTACAGACAACACATATTCTGAGAAGGGGTCCATGAGCTTCTCCAGACTGAAGCCAGAGAGGTTTAGGATACAAATGATGAACATGATTGTGTCCATCTTCCTGCTGAAATGTAATGAGAGAGACTTGGTCAGACACTTTGCTAAAATAGCGTTCTCTGAATCTGCCGCTTTAGCAAATCTATCAGAAAAGGAAACAAAGGGAGTCTGGCATAACTTGTTCTTGGTGGTTCCATGCTGGCTGTTTGCAGTCACCACTGTGTTGTCTAATATCAGTCATCAAGCATTTATTAAGTGTGCTAAACCCCAGACTTGGATTACAGTCACTTTCTACAACATTTACTCCTGCCCATGGGATGCCAGGTGAAGCTGGAGAAGATCACAGAACCATGATGCAGGGTCTACCACAAGTCTCAGCTGGGCTCTCATGGCTGGAAGGGAATCCTCTTCCCAATTGACTTCCTGACCCACTGGCCACAGACACTCTTCCAAACCTTTTCATCCTACTTCAAACTTCTTACAGCTCTCCCTCCTACACCTCTCTGATGGGGACTTAACCTCTTACTTCACATCATTCACCAAGAGCGTCTTCTCCTCATTTCCTCCTCTCAGATCACTCATGTGCCTTTGTTACAGCCTCCAGCTTCACCCCGTTTGTTTCACATGAAAGAGTGGCCCTTCTCTTTGCCAAGGCAAACTCCTCCGCCTTCACAAGTAATCATTTCCAGCCTGTCTCCTTCAGCAAACTGCCTCCTCTATGATCCCTAATCTCACTAATCCTTAGCTTCTCCCTGTCTCTACTCGCTACAAACATCCCCATGTCTCTTCTGGCCTTACAAAATCCCTCCATTCTCTCTGGCTGTATCCTCCTATATCTCTCTACTTTCTTTGTGGCTTAAACTCCTCAAAAAGGTCCTCCATCTTTGGTGTCTTCTCTTTCCTCTCACTCTCTTCCTAAGTCTTTGCATTCTGATTCCTCCTTGTCAATCACCTGAAGCTGCCTTCTCCGGAGTTTTGGAGACAGTATTTTCTCCTGATTCTCCTCCCACTTGTCTGGCTACTCCTATCTCCTTTGGATTTTCAAGTCCTGTTGCTAATCCTGGGTGCCCCAGCCTCTTCCTTTGGGTGCTCTTTTTCCTCCATGTTTTACTGCATGCACTCATCAGCTTCTGTGGATTCACTTATTTCTGTGTTTTCTGATCTAATTGTTTACTCTGAACCTCTCCCACTTCCAATTTCCCGTTTCTCGAATAAGCCCCTCCTCTCATCTGTCACTGCCCCCACCCTAATGCAGGCTCCCACACCTGGATCCCGGCTCCAGCCTTTCCCCACCCTAGTCGGACCTCTGCTCAGCTCTTTCACAACTTTACCAGTATCGTATATGGACTGGACTTCAGACAAAATTGTTTTCATTTGTATTCCTCTAATTATTAATGACTTGGAGCATTTTTAAAATTTAACTATGTTATGTTGCATTTCTTTATTTGAAAGCTGTTTATACTCTTTAGCCATGTAGACACTGAAGAACAGCATAGTCTTAGGAAGTTGAATTTGTTCTTTTTTATTTGCTATTGCAGTCTTTATCAAAGAAACTTTGCTGCAGAGGTTCCTTCCCCCTGCCCCCAGTTAGCTTCATTCTCTTATTTTAGTTGCATTAGTTTCTGTGGAGTTGTAACAAAACTACTCTGTACTTTGGTTTTTTAAATTTATCAAACACTAGGTTGGTAGATTTGCTTTTATATATTGTGTACCTCATCAGTCCCACTGATTTACCTCTCTTTTATTTTTAGCCAGTCTCAAATATTTTTGGAGGAAGTGGGGTAGTGGTGGTACTAACAGTAGCAGCAGCAGCTTTAGAAATAATTTTATTATTCAAAACAGATTTTAAAACAAAATAGATTTAAAAATGTGCAAAGTGCTCTAAAAATTTTGTTTCATTTTATCTTCAGAACAACCCTGGGAGATAGGTGCTATTGTTATTGCCACTTTACAGATGAGGAAAATGAGGCAGAAAGATGTTAATTGACTTACCCAGGATCACACATACGAAGTATCTGTGATTGGGTTGGAACTGACTCATTCTAGGTCTTGCACTCTGTTGTTCACTCTGTCACCTAGGTACCTCTGCTAGGACTGTGGCTTTGTAGTGTTTGAGATTGGTATGTCTGGGCCTCCTTCCTACTATTTTCAGTATTTTTCTTCCTTTGAGATTCTTGAACTTTTATTCCTCTAGATGAATTTTGTTGCTGTTTTTGTTGTTAAGTCTGTAATGTAATTCTTTTGTAATTTTAGTACTGTTGTACTGAATGTATAAATTAAGTATTATCATTTGTATTATATTCCTCGACTCACATATACAAAAATGTATTAATAGTTGCCAGTTTATTTGAGTCAGTATTTTCATAAAGAATGTTTTGTATTTGTATTCTTATGGTTCTTATATTTGTCTTGGAACAAGAATTTTGTATATTCTCTAGTTATTTTAAGTAGAATTTCTCTTTCTATCTCTTCCTGCTGAGTTTTGTTGGTAATATATACAGAATTTTTTTTTATTTCAAATGCTTTTATTCTCCGTCTTTCAACTTTCCCAAAGTTGTTTCAGTTAATTTTTTAAAACTGACTCCCCAAGGTCTTTGAGTAAACCATTGTATCTGTAGAAATTGAGTAATACTTCGGTTTCTTCTTTGCCATGCTTATTCCTTTAGTTTATTTTTCTTGTTTTCTTTCAATAGCTGGCATTTCTAGCACTATATAAAATAGTAGTGGTGTTAATGAACGTCCTTAATTCATCCCTGATCTTATTGGAACCATCTCTAACTCATCACCTTTAGTAGAATACTATTTCCTAGGTTTAGCTAGATACTATTTATATTAAGGGAAACTATTTTTGTTCTTATAGTTAGAAATACATATATTCTTAATGGTGCCATTCAGAAGACTCCTTAAACCTTTTGCCTTCAAATTCTCCCACAGTTTGTTCATTTCTTTGTGTTCCATTTAAAAAAAACTTTGTTAGATTTTTCCAGTTCTGAGAGAGGGACATTAAAGTCACAATTAATGTGTTAATATCTCTGTGTGTTTGGGTTTTTTTCCCAAATGACTATGCCAGATTAACTGATGAAAATAGTTCACAAAAAGATAGCACCTTTTTAACATGGAAAATGAGAATGATGATACAACCTTGTATGGTTGTTTTGATGGTAATTATAGCCCAAATGTACATGACACTATAAGATCTTAGAAGTGTTTTCTTTCTTATAGAATCCTGTGAGGTAGGTATTAAACCCCATTTTGCACATAAAGAAACTAAAGTGAGAAGAGCTCTGCCTGTGATTGCACAACTAGTAAGTATTAGAACTGTAGCTCAAACTTAGTTCTTCCTTAGTCCACATAGTTTTCTTTCCACTACAACTGTGTATATAGCATATCGTTAGATTCTTCCCCTCAAATTAGTATATTAGTATCAAAAATACTTTGTGTTCTGTCATTATATCTGTCTACATATATATTTATACATATGTACAGTATCATTATTTAATACAAGGGAAATAGATTGCACATTTTAAAAAGGAATTTTTATCAGACTTCTTTAAAATTAAGGGTAGAGTATAAAACCTCAGGGGCAGCTAGGTGGCACAGTGGATAGAGCACCAGTGCAGGAGTCAGGAGGACTTGAGTTCAAATCTCACCTCAGACACTTGATACTCACTAGCTGTGTGACCTTGGGCAAGTCACTTAACCCCAATTGCCTCATCCTGGGTCGTCTCCAGTCATGCTGATGAATATCTGGTCACTGGATTCAGATGGCTCTGGAGGACAAGTCAGGCTGGTGACCTGCACAGCCCTCCTTCACTCAAAACAAAGTCAAGTGCAAGTCAGGTCATCATTTCTCTGATGGCATGGTCTTCTTTGGCAACGAAGGACGAACACACGAGTATAAAATCTCAGCCATTTATACCTCACGTACAGAGTAGAGAATTGATAAATAGTTGCAGATTAACTAAACTAGAAACTCTTATTTAGAAGAGCTCATTCCTAGACCATTCCTAGATAGCTATTTGAATGACTTTATAAGCATAATTCTCTGCCTGACTTTTCCTTAATTAACTCATCTTGAAAATTTATCTAGTGTAGTGAAATACACACATTAACATCTTGCATCACTAATAAGGTACTATAGAGCTCTTAAGTAGAAGAGATCATCAAACCTGGTTACCTCATTAAAAAAAAAATTATGTTGGGCGGAGCCAAGATGGCGGAGTAGAAAGACACACATTTGGTAGCTCCGAACCCACAGCCCATGGATTTCCTCTAAAAAGAACTCCCAACAAATTCTGGAACAGTGGAAGCCACACAGCAACACAGTGAAGGAGATTTCCGTTCCAGAGAGCCCTGAAAAACCGATCCCAAAGGTCCATCGCGCCCCAGACGGGAGTGGAGCCCTCCCCAGCCCTCCCCTGGCCGTGGCACTGAGAGTAGCGAGGAGATCCGAACAGGCATCAGGGACGAAATCTCCAGCCGCCACGAGGGTCCCTCCACCCACGGACTCGCAGGTCAGTGAGAGAGATGGGCTGAGAGGGGAGCGGGGTGTCTCCGGGACTCAGGCCCCCTCGGGAGGCAGCGGCAGAGGCAGTGGCAGCAGCAGCAGGCGGCCAGAGGCTCCCGGAACAGGCGGGCAGAGGCCACAGGCTCCCCGAGCAGGCAGGAGCTCAGCAGTAGCTCCATTACAAAAGGTCTCTGCATAAACCCCCTGAGGGAACTGGGCCTGGGAGGTGGCCCTGCCCCTACCTGAGCACCAGCAGATAAGCTCCCATTGAATAGCAGCCAGGCCTGCAGCCAAAAGCCCTGAGGCTGGGGAGCAGCATTTGAATCTCAGACCCCAAGCACTAGCTGGGCAGACCTAGGTGGGGGTCAAGTAACTGGCTGGGAAAATGCCCAGAAAAGGGAAAAAAACTAAGACCATAGAAGGTTATTTTCTTGAGAAGATGATTCCGCCATTCCTCTCTGATGAGGAAGAGAACTGCTTACCATCAGGTAAAGACATAGGA
>CM053773.1:239686766-239722480 GCA_028658325.1 Potorous gilbertii
ACAAATGGGGAGAAAATTTTGGAACCCAAAATCTTGTGAAAATGAATGGAAAAAGTTAAATAAATAAATTTATTAAAAAAAATAAAAAATAAAAATATTTGGTGAATTCAATTAAACTGGCCAAATGAAACGAAACTTTTAATAGCTTACTTGAATTGTGAAATATATTTTCAAAAATCAGTTTTGTAAGCAAGCATGACTATTAACCAATTAAAAACTGATTGACTCAAAGAAAAATTATGTTGATGCCTTTTGCTTTCATACCAGTCATTCTAAAATTCTCTGTATCCATCGAATCCTTCCTGGTAATAAGAGAGATTGTTAAACAAAACTGATTAATGGAGCATCAGACTCCAGCAGCATCAGTAATATTCTGTCCTATATCCTTTTAGCTTCTCTGGAAAGGAAGGAGATATTTCATCAACTTTTTGCTTATGAGGAGGTTATTCATTCCAGTTAGTGAAAGATTGGTCCCCCTTCACTATTGTTTTCATACATGTTGCTAATAGTCATTGTGCATATTGTGTTGGTTCTGCTTGCTTCACTTTCCATCAGTTCATATAAGTCTTCCCTTGATTCTCTAAATCTTTCTCCCTCTCCCTCCCCCACCCTTCCTTCCTCTTCCCCTCTTTCCTCTCTTTCTCCCTCCTTCCTCTTTTTACATTGCATTTGAATCAGTATTCAACCTGGTATCATGAATAAATTGTTGGATTTTGAGCCAGGAAAGCTGGGTTCACATCACACTTCAGTCTGTTATTAGTTATAATCTTCTCTTGGCCTTTAGTTCCTCATTTGTATAATGAGAGGGTTGAACTAAATGGCCTGTGTGGTCTCTTTCACTTCAGCTGATGCTCCCATGATCCTGTAGTGCTGTTCTATTATATTCCTGTACCACTGCTTGTCTAACTAGACCCTAGTCGATTGGCACCCAATTTGTTTACAGCTTTTACTATCATACAAAGTCCTATTAAAAATACTTTGGTATATCTGAAACCTTTCACGTTTTTACTTTCTTGGGGTATATTTCCCGTACTGGGACCCCCAAGGCCAAAGATTATGAATACATCGGCAGCTACTTTATTTCAGCTAAAATTGTTAAGAGTCAGAAAAAGTAAGGGACTTGGAATGTATCTTTCTTATTGATTGAGTGTACAATGGTCTCCATATTATTTGCCTGCAGGATATACTGTAGAGGTATAGATTTTTTAAATTTTAATTTATTTTTAAAATTCAGAACTTGCTCCTTCACCCTTCATTAAATATTTTCTTTTAAAAAAAGTCATTCTTTTAGTAAATAATCATAGTCACACAAAACAAGTTCACACCATGGTAATGTCCCCAAATTCCTGTTTCTTTCTGCACTATCATGAGCCCTTCCCCTCTTTCTCAGGAGGTGAATAATATACTTTTTCTCTGAAAACATGGTTAGTTTTATGGCCTTGATCTGAGTTCTTTAGTTTTTCTTTTTTCATTTTAAAAAAAAATTGTAAAATTTGTTTTGTTAAATATTTCCATATTGCCATGTAATTGCATGAAAAAATTTTTAATATTTATTTTTTTAAATTTCGAGTTCTAAATTCTCTCTTTGTCTCTCCTCCCTCACCCCTTTAAAAGAAAAATGATATGATAGCAATTATACATGTGAAGGCATGTAAAATATCTTTCTGTATTAGCCATGTTGCCAAAAAAGACACATAAAAACAAGAATGATAGGTAAACAGAAGTGTGCTTCAGCCTGTTCTCAGACTCCATCAGTTCTCTCTCTGAAAATGGATATTGCTTTTTACCATGAATCCTTTGGAATTGTTTTGGATCATTTTGTTGATCAGAATGTCTAAGCCATTCACAGTTAACCCTTGTACAGTATTGCTGTTACTGTGCGCAGTGTTCTCTTGCTTGTGCTCATTTCATTTTGTATCAGTTCATGTAACTCTTTCCATGGTTTTCTGAAACCATCCTGCTTGTCATTTCTTACATTACAATAGTGTCATCAGAATCATATATCCTGACAACTTTTACAACGATTCCCCAGCTGATGGGCAAACTCTCAGTTTTCCAGTTCTTTGCCACTCCAAAAAAAGGTGCTATAAATATTTTTGTACTTTCTCTTTAGTCTCTTTGAGATGCAGATCTAGTAGTGGTGTTGCTGCATCAAAAGATCTGTGTAGTTTTATAGCCCTTGGGGGCCTAGCTCCAAATTTGTCTCTAGAATGATTAGACCTGTTCACAACTCCACCAACAGTGTGTTACTGTCCAACTTTTTTTTTTTTTTTAAGAAAACCATATTTTTCATTTAGTCGAGTGATTTTTATGTAGTCTCTTCTTGACCTATTTTCCAGGTCAGTTTTTTATATCAGATATTTTATATTTTCTTCTACTTTTTTTCCCCATCTTTTGATTTTGTTCTGATATGGAATCACTGATTACTTTTTGTTCTATTTTCAGGGACCCTATTGTTTGGGTAAGACTTAATCACTTTTTGTTCTAAGCTACTTAAATCTTTTTCCACTTCTTTCCTCCAGAACTTTGCTTTTCCTATTTTACTCTCCTGCTTTATTTCTTTGAGGTATTAATGTAATCTTGTGCAAAATTCAATTTTTCCTTGATTCTCTGCCTGCAATTAAGAGAGTTTACTCTCTGTAGGCTGGGTTTTGGGGGGGAGTATCTAAATTTACTGTCACTTTTTCATATTGACATTGTCTTTGATTGATTTATACAATAACTAGACCGAGGGTTTTGTGCCATGGCTGGGTTCTTGTTCTTAGCCTTGGTCCCCTGGGTTTCTGTGCTCTCTTCACTGCATCAATTTTCCCTTCCTAGGGTTAGATTCCCCCTGCATGTTTGAGATACAGGGTCTTTAGGCTGTCTCAGGACAGAGTACTGGGGTCCTCTGAGTAGAGCCTCTGGGAGTCTGAGTGTTTCTCTGCATTCCTTAGATCCAGGGTGTCCCTTGGGGGAGGGGGCTTTTTGGAAGACCTGATGCTTTTGTTGCTTCCTGACACACCATACAGGATACAGGTCATCAGTGCCTCTTACCACCCTAAATGACTATTGGCCTACATTGACCCTGGCCTTTCTGATGGCCTCCTTTCTGATTGCCTGTGGGCTTCTGACTGACTTTTTCCATATTTCTTGAATAAGAGAATTCATACCTTGGTTTCTCTTTAGACTTTTTGTTCATTATTTAATCTGGTACATACTTTAGATTTTTGTAGGATTAACTGCAGTCCATTGACACAGATGTTGTTATTCCATGCAAAAGACACTTTGTCTAACTCAGGGCATTTTCTTCTTGGATGTCCCACCTGCCTCATCTCCACCTATTGGCTCCCCTTCCTCCTATAAAGGATGCCTTCCCCATTCCCTTCTGATGCCAGGGCTTTTCCCCTCTCTTCATTATTTTTAATATATCCCGTCTCTTTTGTTTGTATGTTTTCTCATTGTTAGATTGTGAGATTCTTGAAGGCAGGGGGGCTATCTTTTGCTTTTTTTTGTATTCCTAGCTCTTTAGCACAGAGTTTTGCAGAAATCTTATAAAATTGAAGTAGTTCAAAAGAAGTGTACAATGCACAATTTAGAGAATCCATCCCAAATGTTCTCATGGACTGTTGGTGCCCAACCTGTGGTAGAGCATTCTGAGTTTGTATTGGTCTGCTCAGCCACAGTCAGATGCATTGTAACTTGACTCTGACATAGTGATGTCCTCTTGGTCCTCATCTAGAACGAAGGACAACAGTCCAGCGCTTTAGCACAGAGTAGTAAGTGCTTAGCAAATTTAGACTGACTGTCTTTGTTCAGGCAGGCACTTTGGCAGGAAGTTCCTTTAGGTGTTGGTTTGATCTTAGCAGGAAGCAGTAACCTATTCTGTTTGCCAAATATTGCTGTATTACCTTTGGATACTGAGGGCCTTTTGTGATTAAAATCTTTTCTGGAGAGAAACTTTGAAGATTTTTTTAAACCTAAAATTTACCCATATTTGGTTTGTTTGAGGGGGCAGCTAGGTGGTACAATGGATAGATCATGGGCCTAGAGTCAGGAATATTTGAGACTTCCTCAAACACTTCCTAGCTGTGTGACCCTGAGCAAGTCACTTTACTCTATTCGCCTCAGTTTCCTCATCTGTAAAATGAGCCAGAGACAGAAATGGCAAATACTTCAGTGTCTCTGCCATGAAAATCCAAAATGGGGTCATGAAGAATTGGATACTGCTGAACAGCAAGAAGTTTGTTTGACGTAATTCATCAATTGCAGGAGACATAGAACATGGTGGGCTGATCCAGGTATGTGACTTTTTCAAAAGAGAATCGGCATTGTTTGTTCTGGTGTTTGTTGGATTTGTGCCTATGCTTTATGTTCAGCAAGAGTGGGCCCAAATGAAAGCATGAATGAATAATTGCAAAAATAATTAGTGACCATTTGTTCTTCATCTCTCCTAATAATAAAAGAAAAGGCTTATGATTGTAGCACTAGTCAGTCATCCAGCAAGCATATATTGAGTGCCTGAGATGTGCTAGACACCAGGGAAGAGGAAGCCAGACATTGATTTAGTTATAGAGAAGGATTTCTTGACAGGATTGTTGAAAACCATAATGAGATTCTCATGTGTGTGTGAGTGTGCAAGCAAAAGATGATTGGTGGCAGGCCTTCTTGAGGCTGGGCTATCTCTGAAAATGCCCCTACAGTCACTCCCAGTCTACTGGTCCCTAAGAGTTTGACTTCTCTAATTCTGTTGTTTAATCCGTAGACCAAATTCCTTATTTCCCCGTACAGTTGTAATACTCATAGTCACCTTTTGTTTATTGCTTTATAATTTACAAACTGCTTTGTATACATTGTCCCTTATATTCATAATCCCCTTGGGAGTTGAGCCATAGTGGGATTAGTGTCCTCAGAGTGGTTAAGGAGTTCACTGTTGCTCTTCCTGGGCTGGTGAGATGCTGGGCAGAGGCTGCTGTGCTCACCTCAGAGCCCCTTCTCCCACGAAGCTTGACCTGGAGTGCTGAGTGAGTTGCTTTCTGGGGTGCAGATGCAATGGTGCTTGCCGAACAGAGGCTTTCTGCAAGGTGCAGCGTGATACAAATTATTATTAGACCCCCAGGGGACTGTTGCCTCATTAAACATCTGTCTGCCAGAAGCCTATACAGCCCAGTTGTTGGACTCAGACGGGCTTTTCTTTGTCTAGGAAGAAAGACTAGGTTAAAGAAGTCAACCTGTGAGCTTTCTTTAATGAAGTGTGTAGGAGAGAATTAGTCCTACAGAGGATGGGCTGCCAGAGTATATCAGAATCGTGTCTGAGGATGGCTGTACCATTTGCACCGTTTGTGAGTCTTTGAAGGATCTGGACTGTAAGAGCAGCATCTTTACTGGTTCCCGCCAAGAAGCTTGTCATCCTCTTAGCCTCTAGCTGATGCATTTTTCAACCCTAGCAGCTCTTGTTCATTTTTATGATTTCATTTTCTATACCTTTTCTTTTGTTAAAATAAGTTTTTGTGGATGTCTTTTGTTTTTTATAGCCTCAGAGCTTATCCCAGGGTCTCTCCCCCTTCCAGAATTCATCAATCCAAATAACAGCACTTTTTTGAAGATCAAAAAAGAGAAAGAGTATAAACTCAATGCACCTGATTAGTGCATTGAGAAAGCCTGAAAACATGTTTGGTGTGTGATGTCTGTAGACCTCCCATCTCCATAAGGAGAGGGTTCGGGGGTATTCTCTCATATTTCTTTGTTCAATTCATGTATCACCTTTATAATTTTGCACTTTAATTTTGTGTGTATGTATGTGTGTGGGGGGGGGTTCATTTAGTCACTGTATACATTGTTTCCTTGGCTCTGGAGACTTCACCCTACATCAGTCCATATAAACCTTAATATCTTTTTTTTTTAAACGTTACTATCATCTGTATTAACCACACATATCATTTCTTAAAGTTCAGTCATATTCCTTTACATTTATGTACCATTCCCCAGTCAATGGGCATTGACTTTGTTTCCAATTCTTAGCTATCACAACAAGTACTGCTCTCAGTATTTGTGTACTCGATGTGGTGATGTTCTTATCAGTTGCTTCCTTGGGGATATAAGCCCAGTAATTGAATCTGTAGGTCAGAGGGTATGGACATTTTAGTCACTTTATTTGCATAATTACAAATTGATTTCCACAATGGTTGTGCTCGTTCACAGCTTCACCAATGCATTAATGCCTGTCATCCCACACCCCTTGAAACTTTGACTATTGCAATTATTGTCATCTTTATTTGCAGAGTGAAACCTCAGGGTTGTTTTGATTTACATTTTTCTTATTATTAGTGAGTTGGAACATTCTTTTCTGTGGTTAATAGTTTGCAGTGAACGACCTTGGCGTCTTCAGTGTCTAACCAAACTTTAAGCGCTCCATATTGCCTTCTTCGGCTGCCTTCATGGCTATTGGAACAAATTGTTCTCTTTCTCCCATTCCCATTCTTCACATGCTTGGGGTAGACACCCTCCTAACTCACCTGAGACCCCTTGGTTACCCTCAACCTGGTTTAGTCCATCTGCCAAAACAGTTTACTGAGTTGTGGCCACTGTGCATGCTGCAGCTTCTTAGAGCCACAGGTAAGAGTTGGGTGGAACAGGTAGACACCCAAGGTGGAAAGAGCCCCAGAAAGGGCCCAGCAGCCGTCATACCAAAGATACTGGTCCTCTCTGAACACACCGTATGCAGAGTTGGCAACAGTGGAGCAGAAAAGCAGTGAGTAGCTTTCAGAGATTTGGTGTACAACTGAATTGTTCATCCAAGTCAGAACACTCGCAAACACCAAGACTGGTTTGATGAAAATGATAGGGAAATTCAGAAGTTGCTAAATGAAAAAACGAAAACTCTACAGGATTTACCAGCAGGATAGTTCATCCACCTCTAAGAAGGCAACATTTAATTTCATCAACAGTAAAGTACGAGCAAAGCTTAGAGAGATGCAGAATTCCTGGCTCAGTAAGAAGGCAGATGAAATATGCTGATAGGAACAATCCAAAGAGATTTTTATGATTCCCTGAAAGCTATTTATGGACCAAAAATCTATGGTGCATCACAATTACTCAGTGCTGATGGAGCCACACTGATTAATGACAAGGACATGATCCTAGAGAGATGGGATGAACACTTCCACAGTGTTTTCACCAGACCATCATCAATGCTGAGGCCATTGACCGTTTACCTCAGGTTGAAGTCAATCCCTCCTTAGATAAACTTCCAACTGAAGAAGAGGTTTTGAGGGTCATTCGGCTCCTTTCATGTGGCAAAGCACCTTGTGTACTGATTATGTTCCAGCTGAGATTTACAAGGTAGGGGAAACCATTGCTCATATAAAAGCTGACTGAAATATTCCAAATTATATGACAAGAGGAGGTTATTCCCCAGGAGTTGAAGGATGCCTCCATTGTCCATCTCTGTAATGGTAAAGGGAATAGATTTTCCTGCAACAATCACAGAGGGATCTCTCTCTGTCTCTCAGTCATTGCTGGCAAGATTCTTGCTAGAGCCCTCCTTAATAGGCTGATCCTTCACCTGGAAGATGGTCATATACCTGAGAACCAATGTGGCTTCAGAAAGGGCCGAGGAATAGTCAATATAGTGTGTGCTGCCCAACAATTCCAGGAGAAATGCCAGGAGAAGAACAGAGGTCTGTACACAAAATGTCTGTGGATCTGACCAAGGTCTTTGACATATTTAGTCATGAGGGCTTATGGAAAATTATGTCAAAAGTTGGTTGCCCAGAGAAGTTCATCTGTACTGTAGATCAGTTTCATGATGGCATGTTTGCCCAGGTTCTGGATAGTGGACAAAGCTCTCGTGCCTTCCCAGTCATCCATGAAGTGAAACAGGGCTGTGTGCTTGCTCCCATGCTTTTTAGCATGATGTTTTCAGACATGTTGTCAAAAGCTTTCAGTGAGGATGAACACGGCATCAAGGTCAGCTACCACACTGATGGTAAGTTCTTCAGTTTGAAAAGGCTACAAGCCAAGACCAAAGTGGAGGGAGTGTTGGTGCATGACTTTCTGTTTGCAGGTGATTGTACACTCAATGCAACCTCTGAAGCTGAGATGCAGCAAAGTATAGACCAATTCTCTGCTGCCTGTGCTAATTCAAGAAACATAGGTGCTCCATCAGCCACCACCATGCCATCCATATGTGGAACTGTTGGTTACAACAAATGGAGAAGGTTTGAATGCTGTGGGTAAGTTCACTTACCTTGGTGGTGTACTTTCCAGGGATGTACCCATTGACAATGAAGGTGATGCACACCTAGCTCAGTGTTTGGGAGGCTCTGAAGAGAGGTTTGGGAGTGAAGAGGTATTAGACTATTAGACTGAAAGTCTACAGAACCACTGTGCCGACCTCATTGTTGTATACCTGTGAAATATGCATAGTCTACTAGCACCATGCCAGGAAACTGAACCATTTCCATTTGAACTGTCTTAGAAAAATTCTGAAGATCATCTGGCATGATAATGTACCAGCCACTGAGATCCTTGCTTGAACTGAGCTGCCAGGTATTCAAACTATGCTCCAGAGAGCGCAGCTCCAATGGATTGGCCCTGTTGTTTGAATGCAAAATATACACTTGCCAAAAAGACTGTTTTATAGAGAACTTGCATGGGGCAGGTGATCACATGGTAGTCAGAAGAAACGATATAAGGACACTCTCAAAGTCTCTTTCAGGAACTTTGGATTTGATTGTGGGACATGGGAGACACTGGCACAGGACTGCTAAGCATGAAGGGCCCACATTGGAAAAGGTGCTGTGCTCTATGAGCAAAGCAGAATTGTGACAGCACAGGGTAAACGAAGGATATGCAAATTTGGAGTAACCACCCTAAATATTCACATGGACTATCTGTGCCCAACCTTGTGGTAGAGCCTTCCAAGCTTGTATTGGTCTGAGCAACCACAGTCAGACACACTGAAAGTTTACTTTATCATGGTGATGTCATTTTGGTCCTCTTTGAGAAGGAGGGATAACAACCAACCAACCAATAGTTTGCAGTTTTGTTTTTGTTTTTTTTTTTGATCACTGTTTATCCATATCCTTTGACTATTTTGGGGCTGGGGAGGATTGCTGTTAGTCTTATATATGTTAATTGTTGGCATTTTTTGGACACCAAACTCTTATCAGGAAATTTGATTCAAAGATTGTTTTCCAATTCAGCCACTTTCCTTCTTATCCTAGGTGTATTAATATTATCTTTGCAGAAAGATTTCAGATTATTTTAATCAAAAGTTATCTGTTAAACCTTTTGTAATGGTTTCCCTTTCTCTTTGGTTACGAATACATCTCCTGCCCATAGCCGTGAGCCCAGCAATTTAAACAACAGGTTTATTAATGCCATTGGCTTTTATAGCACAGTACATGTACACCATCACCTTTCCCATTGATGTTTTCTCTACCTCAAATTCCTGGACTGTAAGATGAGAGAATTGGGCTGGGTGGTTATGAAGAGAATTTTTAGGATTAAATGTTTTAATCTTATAAATATGAATGATCTGCTATTGTCCACCACTTTGAAAAAACATGTCAGTCACTACTGTTATGGCAAATGCTGCTAAGACTTTCTTCCCATTTGAATTTAGGTTTTGTCATAATGTACAGATTCTGTTACATTTTAGATGACATTTTCTTTCACTCTCCTCGGCATTAGCAGCATGCTTGAATTTTATTTAGAGTTAGCATTATAATTGCGGCTCATTGACATATTTTGAGTCTCTCCATAATACACCCTCCCCACTCAACTGTCAAAGGGATTTTCCTAAAACACAGGTCAGAACATGTCTCAAACACTCTCAGTAAACTCCTGTGGCTCCCTGTCACCTCTAGGATCAAATACAAAACGCTCTGCTTGGCATTCCAAGCCTGACGTAATCTAGCCCCATCCTGCATTTCTAGGCTTACACCTCACTTTCTGATGTGTACTCTTCAATTCAGTGACTCTGATCTTCCCTCTTCAGTCAGTATTTATTAAGTGTTTTACTTTATGCTGCCACATGGTGGTGGCAATATAAAGAAAGGCAAAATCAGCCCCTGCCCTCAGTGAGCTCGCCATCTTAATGGGGAAGACAAACACAAACAGTCATGTGCAAATAAGCATACCCTGGGTAGATTGTAAATAATCAGTGAAGAGGAGACTTGAAGGAAGCTGAAGGTAGAGTTAAGGAGGGAGAGCATTCCTCGCTAGGGACAGCCCTTGTGAGGAAAGAGTCAGGAGATGGAGTGTTGTGATGGGAGAGGGGCTGGAAGGCCAGAGTCACTAGGTGATAGTGGTTTGGTGGAGGGAGGAGGTGGACCAAGGTATAAGAAGACTGGAAAGATAGAGGGAAGGACCAGGTTATGCAGGGTTTTAATATCTAGAGAGAAGATTGTATATTTGATCCTGGAGGCATCAGGGAACTACCGGAGTGCATTGAATATGGGAGAAACACAGTCAGACCTGTGCTTTAGGCATGTTACTCTGCTGTCTGACTGTGGGATGGGCTGGAGTGGAGAGAGACTTGAAGAAGGGAGACTGACCAGCAGGCTCCTTGCGGTAGACCAGGTGTGATGTAGTGAGGGGCAGTGTCAGAGGGGGAAGAGGACATAGACTAGAGCTGTACAAGGTAAAACCTACAAGACTTGACTGATTGGGCATCAGAGCAGGTGGTGAGATTCAGTGAGGACAAGAATGTCTCTGAAGCGACATGAGCAGGTGTGACTGGGAGGATGGCAGTGTCCCTGAGTGTAGAAGGGAAGCTAGGGAGAAGGGAAGGTCAGAGGAGAAAGAATGACTTCAGTTTGGGGCATGTTGAGTTGAAAAGCAGTCAGTCAATAAACGTTTATTAAGTGCCTACTGTGTACCAGGATCTGTGCTAAGCGCTGCCCCAAGAGCCAGGGGGTCAAGAGAGAGGTTAGCACTAGATGAATACATCTAAGAATTTTCTATATTAACCCCACGGACCATACTGTTCATGGGATTTTCATGGCAAAGACAGTGAAATGGTTTGCCATTTCCTTCTTCAATGGATTAAGGCAAACAGAGGTTGGGTGACTTGTGCAGGGTCACCCACCTGGTACGTGTCTGAGGCTGGATTTGAACTCAGGCCTTCCTGACTCCAGATCCAGGGCTCTATCCATTGATTCACCTCACTGCCTACCACCTCTTTGGCACTTAAAATATAGTGTTGTCTTTATTTTCTTAGTTTCAAGGGATTTAGAACTGGAAAAGATATTAGAACATAGAATACTAGAAGATAAAAAATAGAACTTTAAGACCAGAAAAGAAGTTAGAACATGATGTTGATTTGTGGCATATAGAATAAATTCGATGATCTGTGCTTGGTCCTGTGCACTTTAATATTCTTATCAATGACCTGGATAAAACCATAGATGAAATGTTCCTTATATTTTCATAATGTTCACTGAATAAAGAAATGTTTGTTGACTTGTCAGAAAAAAAGAGTCTTCTGCGTTGACACGATCACTAAATCCATGAGAACTGACAAGATTACCCAATTATATGGTATAAAGAGAGAAGAGAGCCCAGGATAGGTCCCTGTGGGCCATCCAAAGTTAAGTGGCATGACCTGAATGAAGATCCAGCAAAGAGACTGAGAAAGGGCAGTCATACAGGTAGGAGTGAACAAAGAGGAGAGAGTATCAAGGAGATGAGGGTGATCATCAGGGTCAGAGGTCATTGAGTTGTAATGAGGAAGGAGGAGATCAAGGTCTGTCGGTAGGGAGCAGGGAAAGTCATTAGGATGAGATGGAAGAGAAGTGAGGGACTGAGGATGCCAGGTGGGACAGTGGAGAAGACTCACCCCACCATCTAGTCTTTGTCTTTCGAAGTCTGGTTCAGATCTCTCTTTATGACACTCTCTTTTAATTTAATCCCTTAACGTATTTACCTCATATGCTTACGTAATATGCCTTTGAGAATTTTGTTGACCTTATTGTGGATTCTACTAGACTCTGGGAAGCTGGGACTTACTGCTGTTTTTCTTGCGATACCTAGCACTGTCAGACAACGTTTAAGCACCTAGTTCATGCCAGGCACTGTACAAGTGTAGGGGATGCAAAGAAAGGCAAAAGAGAGCCCTTGCTTTCAGGGAACTAATAGTCTAATGGAGGAGACAGCTGCGTACAAACTATGTGAGCAGATGTACAAACAGCCCTGGATGGGATAAACTGGAGATAATCAACTGAGGGAAAGTCTGAGCAGGAAGGGGATCCAGAAAAGGTTTCTTGCAGAAGATGAGCTTTCAGCTGAGACAGACTTGAAGGAAGTCCAGGAAAGGGAGAGGAGGGGAGATTCCCTGGGCATGCTTGGAGTCAGCAGTTGGAGTGTTAGGTTTGAGAACCAGCAGCAAGGCGAGGGTTACTGGATTGTGGCATATGTTAGGGGAGAATAAGGTGCAAGAAGATTGGAAAAATTGGAGACCAGTCCAGTAGGTGGTTTTAGATTGGATCCTGGAGGCAATATGGAACCAATGGAGTGACTGAATAGATAGATGCAGGGATTATAGTTAGGTAGTGCTTTGCACATGTCAGACTATCAGATCTGCCTCTGAAATGAGATTGTTGAAATGTGTGCTGAAAAACAATTATCCAGAATTACCTAATTCAATGTGTTTCATATATATTGTACACATATTTATTGTGAAAAAAAATTTTTAAATAATTCTTCCAACTGAGAGGCAGTGTGGTATAGTGGAAAGAATCTGAACTTGAGTCTGGAGTTGGAATCTCCATTTATTGCTTCTGTGATTATAGGAGAGTCACTGACTTCAGAACTTTGGCATTCTCATCTGTAAAATGACTGTGATGATACTTCTGTCACTTACCTTACAGGGTTGTGTAACTAGGATGTGGTAGTCAGGACTTTGCCTGCCGAAAGGAGGGGAATGCTTCTTCATCATAGCCCAGAAAATGCTGTGATTGGATTTTGTCATATGTTAGCCTGTGCCTCTCTGTGGATTGGTAGGAAGGCAAACCTGGGAGACGATAGGAAACTGGGGGGACCTTGGAGAGCCGGTTTCATTAATTAATTCTGTATTGTTGTCTTTTAAAAGAAATGTTATTTTTTGCCAAATGGCATATGAGTCTCATTGACTCAATCTCATGAGATCTCAGCCTTCCACTTGAGAGCAGTGTGCACTTGGCCCAGATTAGTAATAAATACTTGGTAAGATACCGGTATCAGGCCTGTGCCTGAAAGAGATTGGGGAAAGAGAAAAAGGACCCATGTAGAAAATGTGTGTGTGTATTGATAGTAGTTCTTTGTGGTGGCAACAAATTGAAAGTTGAGGGGCTGCTCAGCGACTAAACAAGTTGTGGTCTAAGAATGTGATGGCTTCAGAGAAACCTGGGAAGATTTGTAGGAACTGATAGAATAAAATAAGCAGAGCCAGGAGATTTATACAGTAACAAAAATGTCAAGACAAAGAATTTCAAAAGACTTAGGAACTCCTACCAGAGCAACATTGTTGTTTAGTCACGTCTGACTGTGTGATCCTGTGGGCCGTGCTGTCCTTGGGGTTTTCTTGGCAGAGATAATGGGTTGGTTTGCCATTTCCTCCTGCAGTAGATTAAGGCAGAGTGACTTGGTCAGGATCGCGCAGCTAGTCGCAGCTAGTAAGTATCTGAGGTTGGATTTGAACTTAGTCTTCCTTACTCCAGGGTCAGAGCTCTCTCCACTGTGCCACATAGCTACCTTCTCCTTGGAGTCATGGCCACTCGCAATTCTAGAGGCTCAAGATGAAACATGTTGCACATCTCCTAATAGAGAGGTGATGACTTAGAGTACAGATTTGCAGATTTTGGGGGGATATGGCTAGTGCAAAATTTTGTTTTGCTTATACATGTTTGCAATGGGTTTTTTTTTTCTCTCTTTAGAGGAGGAGGAAGTGGGAGGGAGAGAATGAGAATCTAAATAGAATCAAATTTAAATAAAACAGGAAAACTGAGAATTCCATTTCTTCTTTCTTTCCATAAAATAACACTCACTGAAATTTGAAGGAAAACAATACACACATTGACTCCCAGGAGCAGCAAATGAAAGACAGCACGCAGAACCAAAATCAATCACTATGTACTTTTGTCTCTGCCAAGAGAGATGAGGTTCTATCTCCCTGCCTACCCCATCATCGTCATTTCCTCTGCTTTTGAACTTTCTAATTCTTTCCTCTTTCTGTCCCTATATTCAGTCAATCACTAGGATTATTTGCTGGAAATCCCCTTGCTCCCTAGAATTTTGCAGTAACTTCCTAATTGGCCCCCCTGATCCCATCTCTGCACAGGCTGCCAGTCAGTCAGTAAACATTTATCATGCACCATCTATGTGCCAGGCAGTGTGCTAAGCACTGGGGATACAAAAAGAAGCATAAGACAGTCCATGTCCTCAAGGAGCTGACAATTTAATGGAGGAGACTAAAGGAAAACAATATATAAAGCAAGCCATATGTAGGATAAATGGGAAATCATTAACAGAGGGAAAGCCCTGGAATTAAGAGCATTTGGGGAAGACTTTTTGTAGAAGGTGGAATTTTAATTGTTACTTACAGGAGTCCAGGGAGGTCAGTACTGGAAAAGAGGGAGGAGAGTATACCAGACATGGAGGACAGCAGTGAAAATTCCCAGAGCCAGTAGATACAGTGTCTTGTTTGTGTTGGTATCACTAGATCAGAGTACCTGGTGGAGAATAAGGTGTAAGAAGACTGGAAAGGTAGGAAGGGGCCAGGTTACAGAAGGCTTTGAATATCAGAGGATTTTGTGTTTGGTCCTAGAGGCAAAATATGGAGCCACTGGAGTTTATTGAGTAGGGGAGTCATTATACCACAACAGTCCTCTTAAAATACTCCTTTATTTACTCTCATGTTCAGTATCTTAAGTGACTCCCCCCATTGCCTCCTAGACCATGTCTGGGAATTCCAGACTTTGCACTCTCAGGCCCTAAGTCTGCCTTTCCAACCTTTGGTCTCACAGTTGTCCTGCCTAAATCCTGCATTCTAGGCAGATTGAACCCTCCCTCCTCTTTACCTTCCATTGCCCATTCTTGTCTCTTTACTTTGCTCTGCTCATCCCTTTGCCCTGGCCTTGAACACCTGTAGGTGTTGTCTTCTCTCTCTCTAGGTCCTGCTCAGCTGTCCTCTGTGAAATCTAACTCCCTAAGGCAGCAGTGATCGTTTTCTCTCTCACTACTGGCCAGTTATTATCTGTACCTAAGGATACCTAGCATCTGCTTCTCAGCAATGTCATCTTTGTATCTGTCTCTACTTAAAGGGACTTGAGGACTAGGCCTGCGATGTACTCTCGGTGGATACCCAGGCTAGCCATTCTCCCTAGAATGGAAATTCTCCTTAAATACTCCATATTTTCCTCAATTCTTTACATGTAGTAAAATAGGAAAACTGTTGGCTTGATTTGGTGAGATACATAATACTTTATAGCTTTTAATAGGGAAGAAAAATATTTAGGCTTGAAAATGGATCATGATGCATTTTTTAAAACAAGGGCATAGTGTTCCCCAGATAGAGTTATCTTCTACTTTGAAATGAGGAATGCATGACATTTTCCAGAGTCAGCTAATCACTTGTGAGCTACAGGGAATCTTTCTAGTTAGTTTTTATGTCCAGAGTTTTTGCTTTTTTCTTGTTTTTTTTTTCTGAGTATCACTTGGTTTATAATGGGAACCACAAAACAATCTTCTGTCTAGGAGAGTCTTGTTTCAGCGTGATCAGACTGATTTTAACTCCTCCGTGTAAGAGACTCTTACATTGTTTGCTCAGGAATAGGCGAGACAAGAGATTTTTGGAAGTGAATTACTGGGTTAATGTATCAGTAGAGCAGGAATTAGCCAGCTAACCCTTTTCTGGTTGGTTTTAGTTAGCTCACTCAATCCATAGACTCAAAGTAGGTTATCAACTGAAAAATACCAGTGACCTTTTTTCCTTTGTCTCTTTTCTCTAGATTTCACTGGGACAGAAAGAAGAACCCTGCCATCTGCTGCTAGGCCGAGGATCCTCCTCCTAACTTGGGCTTCCTGTCATGGTAAGCAGAAGTAGTCACCAAGTAAAAAGCTGGACTCTGACAAAGCCTTGTAATTCAGCTAAACTCTAGAGTCAAAATGAAACCATGTTGTTAAGAAAATAACCTCATTTTCTTGAACCTAACCTTCATCTGCTTCTGGCCTCTTCTCAGGAGTATAGGATTTAGAGGTAGAAGTAACCTTCCTTCTCCAGAAAGAGTTGTTGGCTTTATGTTTGGAGGCTGTGTTGTTCAGTGAAAGCCCAGAAGCCTTGAACCTGCTGGTCTAGTGGTATCGCCCAGATTTTCCAGGCTCCTTCTTAACTAGCACTGAACCTTTTCCAGTCTCAGTCTCCTCATCTGTACAATGGGGATAGTAACTAGCTGAGATGTTGTTAGGGTTAGATGAGATAAAGCACATAGCCACCCTTCAAGTGTTACATAAATACTAGCTATTTTTATTATAGTGATCAGACTAGTCCCTGAAAGTGCAGCAGGAGAACCTTGAGACTTTGTGGTAAGGAAAGCACCTTGTAACTAGGTAAAGCTATATATTAATGATGAGCTAGTTGTTTTTGTCAGATAGAATTTCTCTTTGATCTTCCTAGTTTCTGTGTAGGTACCTTCCTTTCTTGAAGGAAATAATCCTTCATCACCCTTCATGTACCTAGGTATTCTCCTATTCTCTCCTGATTGGGGCCTGCCTAAGAGGCAGACCCAGCCATGCTTTACTGCCTTCCCCCCAGACCTCACCAGCATTCTCAGAGGCTGGAGCTTCCTGCTCTGCTCCTTCTCCTCTGTTCCTACTCCCCATGACAGATGTTGTGAGCACACCAGTTCCCCTGCCTCTCCTCCCAAGCCCTGGAACCTTCACCCCGGGCATCACCTCTCTTGCCTCCTGTCTGACACAACACAAGCTCTTCCAAGGCAAAGACTTTCTTTGCCTTTGTCGCTGTATCCCCAGTCCATGGTATGGTGCTCAGCACTTCATAAGTGATGTTCAGTTCATTCCTTCTGTCTCTCTTCCCCTTCTTCCAACTCTGAAAGCCTTCTCCAGTCATTACCAGCTAAGTGTGTAGATTCTCCTTGTGATGGGAAGCTGGAGATGGAATGTTCACCAGCGCTAGCCTTCTCTGACAGCCCAACTAATGGCTCTCAGGCTCCCACGCGGCCACTGGAGCCTAGCTGCTTCATTCTGGTGCACAGGGAGGGAACCAGATGAACCAGGTTCATTTCAAGGTTCATTAGGGACATGAGGACAAATATGTTTTTAGAATGTTATTTCATTTAAGTTAGTAGTGCAGTAGAGTAGGTACTGCAGGACAGGAGGAGGGAACGCATTGGGTAACTTATATTGGCATGAGATTTTTCCAATATACATGGTGAGTTGATACAGTAGCTTTGAGCATAGCCTGAGGGAAGTGGATGAGAGATCCCCAGCGGGGAGAGACATCCTTTTGGAGGCCATAGAGGTAATAGATGAGGACATCTTTGAAGGAGGGCCCTGTGACATGGAGGCATAGATCTCATTCCCCCCCATCTGAATTTTACATAACTGGTTTTTGGGGTAGCTTTTTTCCATAAAAACATTGTCACACAATTGCCATGTTGTTAGATGGGTGCAGTACAGTGCAAGCTTGGCACTCAGAGTGGCAGCATTTTGTAAGAGCAAAGGGCTGTGCTCCGAGAGGTGACCTGAGTGTTTGTTTTTGTAGGTGAGGCTGCCACAGTACACAGAGTGTGGGACCTGGAGTTGGAAAGACCTGGGCCCAGATCTGGCCTTAGACACTGCCTGAGGTGACCCTCAGTCACCCTGGAATGTGTCAGTTTTCTCAGCTGTAGAATGGGGATGATGACACTGCACCTCTCTCCCAGTGAAATCATTTTTGTAAAGCTCTTTGCAAGCCTTTAAGTGCCATAAAATGCAGCTGGTGTTTTAGGGGGATGCTGCGCTGCTACACTGCTGCTGTTCTGTCCCAAGCTTCCAGGGCCTGTGCATTGCTCACCGTCCTGCTTTGATATTAGTGCTGCTCATGCTGCTGATCCCATTTCACAGGGGAGAAAACTGAGTTTTTGAGAGGTTAAGAGAGGGCTTGGCCTGTCGTTGCACAGCTGGAAACTTGAACCCAGGCCTCTGAATGCCAAGCCTGCTGCTCTCTCTCTTCTCTTTCATGTAGTAGAGGTGGTCTAAGGAACACACCACCAGCACAAAGGCCCCCCGTCTACAGACCCTGGGAAAGTAATTTCCCTTCCTCTGGAACTCTAGTTTTTCATCTGCAGATGGATCTATAGGAGACCCCTTGCTTTTAACATGCTGTGGTTCTGATGTCAGTAGAGTGCTGAGATTGGGAGTAAGTGGCCACCTCTGTAAGGCTGGATCTCTTCTCTTCTTGCTGGTAGAGGGGCGCACTGGGGTCATGGTCATGAGCTTGCAGAATGAGAGACCTGGGCTCTCCTCCACTCCATTTCCAGAGCAAGTTCAGTGTGCTCACATCTAAGATGGGCCTAGCAGTGAGTGCCATCAGCACCACACAAAGGCCATTGGGATGTTATAGTGAGCAAAGGTATGCAAAACAGTCTTTGTTTTAAATAACATTTTCTTTTTTTTCCCCCAATTACATGTAAAACCATTTTTAACATTTGCTTTTCAAAATTTGAGTTCCAAATTCTCTCCTTTCCCCCTCCCTGAGATGGCAAGCATTTTGACATAGATTATTCATGTATGGGCATACAGGGAAAGCATTCTAAAGCTACAGCTTTCCTGCGATTTGTATGACATGATGGAGATTCATATGTGGAATCCCTGTTCTTTGCTTACCTCCCAGATTTTCAGTGGGATCTACTTGTTGGAAATCAGCTGATTTCATCTTTAATTTGTTCACCGAATGGGAGGGTTTTGTTTTTTAAAACCTTCCCCTCCCTACTCTACTCCCACCTCTCTTTCTCCTTTTTCTTTCTGTTTTCTAACAAGCTAGACAAAAATACTTCCATTGCATTTTCAATGCAAAGTTATTTCTCTTCTACTTTTACGTGGTCCTTTGAAGGGAAAAAAGTTATTTTCTTAAAGGTAGGCTGACGATGGAAATAACTGAAATTGATTTTAGGGGAGCCAAAATGTGACGTAAATCTATTGTGAGGACTGGCAGGGATGACAGGTACTCCAAACATAAAACCAACCTAAGCATTTTAAGCCCCTTCTGTGTTCTAGATGGTGTTTACAGAGCCCCAAGTGAAGGCATGCACATGTCTAGGTGTCCGGCAGCTCTAGAGGGCAGCTCTAGGGAGGATCACGGAAGCCAGCTCTTCATTTTAGACATGAGAAGGTGGAGGCCCTGGGAGCAGAGGCCACTTGCCCCAGGAACAGTGGATATTAGTAAGGATGGGAGTAAGCCTTTTTCCCTCTAAACTCCCCAGACTCTCCCCCCAAAAAAGGCAGCTCCTAAGCTCCGGGGCCTCTGAGCGTTGCTGCTTCCTCCTCTAAGCTAGAGTCACTGCACACCTTTTGGTTACCTGTGTGTAAGGTAGTAGGGCCAAGCTCAGAGAGGAGAGAAAGAAAGAGAGAGCGCTGGCTGATGAGTGAAGGAACCTGCCCATCCAAATGTCATTGCTCAGCACCCTGGGGGAGTCTGGCTGCCTCCTCTCTTCCAGGCCACTATGACCCACACCTGTGTGAGGATCCACCAAGGGTCCCCCCGTCATGGTATGGGCCAGCTGCCAGTCCTGTCCCTATTTGTTCACCCAAATAATTTCATTACATCCTCCCGCATCCTGTTCCTGGGCGTTCAAAGAGCAGTAAGTCAGTAGATGAGATAAATTAAAAAAAAAAAAAAAAGCAGAAAGTCCCTGCCCTCAAGAGGTTTCCTGTCTAGGGTACCTTTATCAAATTAAAAATAAAAATTGACTCAGTAACTGTTCTCAGAGGGACTTACCTGCTTCTAATGAAGGTGAGCAGAAGCTCCTCTGCAGTTGCTTAGGCTTGTCAGTGGCCACTGACACTGTTGTTTTCCCTCCAGTCTTTGACATTCCTTTTATGTTGGGACATTGTTCCTGACAACAGGAACAGTTGTGGGTTACATCCATTGGATGTGGTCCATCACCTAGGGGAGTGATTGTGCCAGTTAGGGTGTGTGGATAAATGACCTCTTTAACTTTTAACTTCCTCCCTCATTTCTACTCTCAGTCATTTAAAGGTGAGTATTCCTGGCCATGTGCACAGAGGCAGTCAGGTCAGGGCATTCCTTGGGAGGAAGCTCTGTAGGCTGCTCTCTGCAGCTTGGGGTAGTACAGAGAGCACCTGGGCTGCTGCCAAGCCGTTGCATACCTTGGGGCACGCCTCTTCCCTTCCTGGAACCAAACAAGATTCAAGGAGATCTTCCTGAATGTCTCTTCTAGCTGTGAGGTGCTATCAGTGTGGCATTGAGAAGGGGTGGATTCCCTCCTTTTAATGGCCTGCTGGAGGTACAGGTGAGCATCCTGCTCTCCTGTCATTTACCCAGCTCCAAGTGGGAGTCTGAGGAAAGGCTCATGATGTAGCTCAGTTGAGCCAGCATTTTTCCTCCATGTCCCTTGGAATTTCCTTTCGGAAAGTTCTGAAAAGAGTAAGAAAAATCACTTTTTGATTTTTGTTTTTAAAGAGAGACAGTGATTTAAGTGAGAAAAACACCATTCTTGAGTTTTGTATGTGGGTTTCTTTTTAATACAGCAACAACCATAAAGACCAGTTTATTTAGCACTTGAGTTTGATGATACCATACATCTCCTGAAAAGCAAGAGCCATCTTTTTAAGACCAGCATTCTCCTGGTGCTGCTGAATGGCCCCAAGGCTTGGGATCTGGCCATCTCTGAGAAGTAAAAATGAGTCTCCCCTAGAGGGAAGTAGGTGGGAGCAAGGTGCAGCCTAGAACCAGGTATTAACTCCAAGGAAAAACATGAATCAAGCATGTCTGTCATCAGGGAAATGCAGGTTAGGAAGAGAATATTGAATAGTCAAGTAGTGAGGCCAGAGTTCCCCCTGGCACTTCGCGAAGTCAGGTGAAACCCAAAGGTTGTGAGGTGTACTGTTCTTAGGAGAGGATATGGACAAGACTCCACCAAATGGAAGAGCCTCCAAGTCTATATGAGTTACAGTACATCCCTTTAAGATAGCTGGTGCAGGTGTGATCCTCATTTTTCAGATGGGGAAACTGAGGCTCAGGGAAGTGACTCTTGCTGTAGTTGTACAACTATAAAGGGTCAGAGTTGTGACTTGAATTTCAGTCTTCTGAGTGAAGCCAGATGCACTACTCTTTCTGCTTTCTATCTGAAGCTCACTGACTCTTCCCTTCTGTAGTAAACAAGGGGAGAAATCGGTGAGACTGGATACACAGGAATACAGGGGTAGCCTCAGCCCTGGTTTCCTATTGGAGGGGGTGGTGAGGGGTGGAGAGGGAAGAAAATGTCTGATTTGATGGTTTGCATTTCTAGGTTTGGGGTCCTCCAAGCCATTTACATTAGTTTGATTGCAACCCTGTTCACATCTAATTTGACATTAACATAAGTGTTACATAGGCTTTATATTGGGGATCTGATTATAGTGGTGAATTATATAATTGGAATTTTATGGTCAAAGTTGGTATTAGGGTTACTCTTCAGAACTATACATGCCTGTCTATTTTGTTTGGTTAAAAACCTTTTTTCTGAGGAGCTTTGCTAAACTGCCAAAACGTAATGTAACTTACATGTTTTCCAGTAGCTTGATAGTTGTATTTCTTGTGTTCGTGTGACTTTCTCTGGCTTTTGAAAATTACTTTGTAAGCAGCTGGTATCTTGATTTCTGGATTAGTTTTCCAACAAACTATCTCCTCCAGATAAGCCCTTCTGCCCAGAATGATACCCTAACATGAAAGATGCCTCCTTCATACAGATTAAAATAATTTATTTCCCCAAAAGTCTATACCAGCAACTTGGTTAAAATGTTGTTTGATTGAACTATCCTAAATATCCTCTTTTTGGCTATACATTTGGTGTTGAAGCACTTGCCATCTGATTGTGACTCATGTTGTTGGGGATACTCTTAGGAGGTCTCTTAATTTAGATGATTTCTAGTACTCAGTGGTCCTTTCCAAGGGCCCCTGGAATCTCTTCATGATTGTTCCATCAGTCATTGTCGAACAGACCATGTTATGGGAGAGTAAGAGCAGCACCAACATTATTCAGAGATTTGGGGTTTTCCAGGATGAAGAGACACAGCACAGCCTTGAATGCATCCAGGCCAATCAGATCTTTCCCAGGAAGCAATTGATTCGAGAGGATGAGAATCTTCAGGTAATGACTAGGTTGCTTTTGTCCTTTCTGACCAATCCATAGTTGTGTGGTTGCTAACAAAGCTGCTGAGCTTTTGGGTGAGACTCCCTATAGCTGCCTTTTCCATTTGACCCCCACTCCCTGGTCTAATTAGCATCCCTGCCTCTGTGGTCTCTCCCTCTCCGTTTTTCCTATGTGCCACAATCCCAGCTGCAGTTGTTACTTGTCTACTTGGAAACTTTTCATTCCTTTCCATTGCCTGCCACATAAACTCCAAACTCCAGACTGGCAATCAGGACATTCTGTCGTCTGATCCCAGCCTACTTTCCAAGGCTTGTTTTGCATTGCTTCCCCTTCACGTTTCCTGCACTCAGTCACAATAGGCAATTTCTATTGCCAGTCATGGTCTACTTTGAGTCACAGTGGTCCTTCTTCCTTCATACCCCACCTCTCTCCTAATCCCCCCATTTACTCTCTATGGAAGTTCTTGGTGGCCTTGTTCAGGGGCCCCCTTCTGCAGGAAACCTGCCCTGATCTTGCCCTCCTGGGAATTGCCACGCACCTTAAGACTTCTCTTAAGATATGGGCGTATCTTATCCATAATACCAGACTCAGATGCTCCCTGAGGACAACACTTACGTCTCATTCATCTCTGTGTCTCTTGTTGCACCTCCTTCATACCCTAATGGCACTTGGTGAATGTTATTTCAAGGCAGGCTAGTGTTGTAGGAAGTGCGCTAGGCCTAAATTCAGTCAGGGCTTTGGCATCTACTTGCTGTGTGACTGACCATTAACCTCCCTAAGCCTTAGTACATATTAATTAGTTCATCTGTTCAAAGTAGGGAAAAAAAGTACTTAGACCCCCTCCCTCTGAGGGTGGTTGTGCAGAGAAAGCGCTTTCTAGAGCTTTCAGGGCTATGGTGATGACTCTGCTGCCATTCTCCTTGAGGGAGTGCTCTTTGTGCTTTTTACTAAAGCTTCTGAGGTTTAGTAGCACTTCCCCTGTGTGAGTGATACAGTGACATCCCAAGAATTCAGGACCTCTGTATGATAACTCTCTTGTTTTTTTTATCCCATCAAAGAATTTCAGAATTTGAAGGGATCTCAGAGGTCCTAAAGCTCAAATAATTTGCTACATTTAAGAGATGGGCCCTTACCTAGTTTCTGTAGACTTATCATCAGCCACATGCAGGGTCATAATATTCGAACCTACATGTCAGAGTATTCGTTGTAGAAAAGTTTGGTCCTTGGCTTTAAGCATTAAACCATTTACATATGTTTTACAGCCACTGCCCTCTGGGTAAGAGCATTTTAGCGCGTAGCAAACGGGTTACATGGCAGGGACCAGAAGACCTTGTTTGGTTGCTTCTGAACTTTGAAAGATTTCTTCTTCCACTTTGAAGGTTCCTTTCCTGGAACTTCACGGTGAGAGCACAGAGTTTGTTGGCCGGGCTGAGGATGCTGTCATCGCGCTGTCTAATTATAGGCTGCACATCAAGTTCACGGAGTCACTCGTTAACGTAAGTAACTGGACTGCGGTGAGGACGGGGAGGACGATGGAGGGGAAATTTCAGTAATGATCTTGAGCAGGTAAAAGAAGCCGGGCTTGGGGCCTCTGCCTTTGGTGGGGACACATTGAGAACATTTTGGAACAGCCCTTCCTCTGAGCAGCTGATCAGTGACCAGGAGACAAGGTGGACTCGGTGAGCCCCTCTAAGGGTCCCTGCTGGGGCCAGTGTTGTCAGCGTGGGGTCTGACTGAGGGGCCGATGAAGGACTCCCCTGGAGCTGCTTTTATCCTGCTTTTAACAAGGAAGATGCGCTCTGGGCACTCTTGAGGGAGCGTCCAAGTGGGTGGAAGTTAATGCTGCTTTATTTTCTCATGGAAGGAATCCGAATCCTCAGAGGCATGTGTTTTCTCTGGGCCTGCAAAGGTACATTGAGGGAACTAGGTGGTGCCATGCATGGCCATCACCACAGAAGAGGGCTCTGTTGTGATGTCATTTATGACTCATGCCACTCATGTTTAGGGTCTTCCAGCAAGGGAACCGGAGTAAGCTACTGGTCACCAGACTTGAAGAGAGAGAGGTTTTTGTATCATAGAATTGTAGAGCCGGAATGAACTTTAGAAGCAGTGGACTGAAGTAGTCTTGAGACTTGGAATCAGGAAGACTTGGGTCCAGATCCTACCACAAACCCTTCCTAACTGTGGGACCCTGACCAGGGCACCTTATCTCTCTAGACTCAGTTTCCTCATCTGTAAACTGAGAGATCTGGAAACAGCGATCTAAGCTTCCATCTAACTTTAAGTCTGTGATATCATGATTCTTTTGACAGAATATCAGAACAAAATGTGTGTTCATTTATGATTCTGGTATCCCCATAACGTAGTATAGTCAAGTAAATGATTTTGGTGCCCTCTTCTTTCCTGTTGATCTTTGTTCTTTGCTATGTGTTCATGAATTAGTCTTAATTATATAATTCTGTGGTGGTCTCTATTTTTTTCTTTTGTAAAATGTGATAAATATGCCTTGGTTTTATGTAAACATTTATCATTTACATTCTAATTCACTTCATCTAAAAACAAATAGACCTTTTGAAACATCTTTGGTCATACATAGCGAAAATTGCAACCTCCTCAGAGCCATAGTCTTGTCAATTCATTTTAGTGCGTAGGGCTGGAGTGTGATTATGCTCAGATGTCAGCACAGCTGCCATATTTATACTGAGGCTATTAGCTAAAAATACAGAGCATGTTTCTCAAGGGTGGAGGTTGACTGCGCTGCTGGACACAGGGACTTCATGAGCCCAGCTAGACGTTTAGGGCTTGAACTCAATTCCAAAGAAAATGCCTACTGAATTCTCAGGTAGCCAGTTATCTGTGCAGTGTCAAGTAGAAACTGATAAAACAATTCATTTAATTTTGGGCTTTTTTGCTTGCTAATGGGCTGGAACTAATTTGGAATCATGAATAAGCTTTATGTGGAGGGAGATGATAGAGAATTACAGTACTTGGCTTCTCCCTTGAAACAGGAGGCTGTCCTTGGAGATCCACCCCCTTCCCCAGACAAAATGAAACAGAAACAGCACCTTCATTGTTTCTACTCTATTGCAGTATTTTTTTATATGTAGTTAAAATCAAAGAAATGTGTGGTGTCCCTGATGGTATCACATCTTCATTTCTAAACTGCAAATCTACCATAAAGTCTTTAATTCTGCCTCTGTCTGCTCAGTGCGCTGCTGATCATTCAAAAAAGATGCTAGAGTTTCTGACCCTTTTCAGTAAACGTTCTAGATTTGGCTTCAGTGAAATGAAAATTCTAAAATAGTGTCTTGGGACAGAAAAATGCTTGGTATCCTTGTAACTCCTCCTTAGTCACTTCATGAATGTTACACATTTCAAATTAAGAAAGACAGATGATTTAACCTGATACCTACAAATAAACGAATGTTTACTCCCTCATCTATCGTGCTCAGTGCTGTGCAGACTACAGGCATTCTGGAAAGGAGCATGTACTCCACACAGGGACTCATCCAGAACATTTTTATTAGGCCTAGGAAATGGGCCTTTGTCTTAAAATAGAGAAGATCAAGGTGTCCTCTTTTAAAAGCCATTCATATAGCCAGCTGGGGGGAAGAAAGGCAAATAACACTTCACAGCTCAAATTGGTTGGCTGTAAATTTCACGAGCTACCTCCGAATTTTCATCATATTTTAGTATACTTACATCAGTAAATCTGTTTTGAAATTGACTTAGCAAGAGGTCCTGGGTAGTTTTTAGTACCTTTTAAACATTGTACATTCTCTTTTAATCTCACAGTACATTGAATAAGACATATTGGCAGGAGCTGGATACCATAAACAACATCCAGCCAATGAAACATGCAGATTCACTCAACATCAAATTCTTGCACGGAGGAGAAAGGCCATATAGCACAGGATTAAAGTTGGTGGTAGTTAAGGGGAAAGCCAGCTTGCATTTCCCCAACTCTGTGATTGCGTATTTCTTATCTAGGAGATCTCTGCCAGGCTTAGATAATGTTTACAAGTATTAATGTGAGGTTCCATGAAAAAAGTCACACTTTTAATTTTTGCCGTTTTAGTTCTTCCTTATAATTTGATAGACTGCTTCCCAGTCTCCTTCTTGTGAAATCCCAATAGGTAGCATGATTATGCTGGGATGTTGTCACACACCTGTGTTCATAGCAAACTTGTTTTGAGTGTTCAGGAGGCTTCGCTTATGGTTTTGCAGGGACTGGATCTGATGGAGAAGTCTCAGATCATTGTAATAAGAACATTGTGTTTGAGTGGTAAAACAAAAGACTTGGTGAGCCACAAAGGGGATGCAGTCATGCCTGGCCAAAAAGGGTACTTGTTGTCCAAGAGCTCATTTCCCGATTCATCATTGGCCTTTGAAACTACATCACAATTGAGGTTCCAGGGCCTGGCTACCAAGGTAGGCAGTTCTGGGCCGGGCAGATTGCCAGAGGCTGCTAGGAGGGAACTCCTTCGCAATGCCTTCACATTTTCCTATTGTGGATGACTGTATAATGGAGGAACCTTGTTATTTATTGAAGGTAATGGTGACAGAGCAAAAGAGTGAGGATTGGTGGGGCGCAGGGAAGTGAGAAAGAGCCAAGGACAAAAGAGCAGATTTGGAGACTGAGGACCTGCATGTGAAATGCAACTCTATTACAGGTGTGACCCTGGGCAAATCACTTTGTCTCTCTCCACCATTCTCTGCTCAACAGAAAACTGACAGGACTGGATTAGATGACCCCTGGGTCCTTTCCAAGTCCAAATGCAATGATCCTGGTGCTTTCTCTCTTAGCCTTTAAAAATAAGGGACCAGGGGGTAATCTTTCTGGGCCTTAGTTTTCTCCTCTTCAAGTTACCAAGCGTTTATTAAGTACCTGCTGTGTACAAAGTACCACACTAGGGATGAAAAGACAAAATATTGCAATCCCAGCCCTTTTAGAGCTTGTATATTTTCCAGATGGACACAATAAGTAATCCTCATCCTTCAACTCACTGGGTTATGAAGAAAGTGCTTTGAAAAAATAATATACTTTATAAGTGTGAGCTACAGTATTTTATTGTTACAAAAAATACTTTCACATTTTTCTTATTAAATATTTCATTAAAATTTAATATTGAACATTAAATACCGTTGACTCAGTAACTGTTGACTAGACTTGACTCAGTAACTGTTTACATTTAAATTAATGCCACAATAATTTTTTAGCCATTGTATTCCATTGGGATTTTTCAAGCTGTTCTTTTTCTTTTAAAAAAATTTTCTCTCTTCCTCACTGCCCCACTCCCACCCCCACTGGAAAAACAAACAAACACGAGAAACTCTTCACAGCAAACCCGTATAATCCGAAAAATAAAATTCCTACTTTGGCTTATTCTGGAGTTTAAGTCCATCGTCTCTGACATGGATGGAGTTCCCATTCAGTCTTCTGGATTCAGGTGGCGCTGTACTATTGTCTCCATTTTTAAATGTGGAAACTGACTCTCAGAAGGGGAAACCATTTCAATTCATCACACATTTATTCAGCATCTATTATGTGCAAGGAGTTGGCCATAGACAAAAATAGTTTCTGCCTTCAGGGAACTTACTGTTCTCCTGGAGGGATAATAGCTGGTAAGTAAACACATGCTCCTTTTGTGGCACCAGCAAAAGTTAGGACTCAAACTCAGGTCCGGTGGCTCTGGGAATGCTGCTGTTCTCTCTCCTTTTCTCCTTTCACACAGCAGCTCCCCATTGGTGGGGTTTCTAGTGTCAAAGGAAAAGAACAAAGGTGGCCTTGTTGAGCTTCTGGACTCACCGAGTTGTATTGTCACAGATTTGAATCAGAGACTTAGAAGCCATCCTTCAGATGGGGAGGGTGAGGCCTGGAGAGGTGTCCTGCCCCGCTCAAGGTCACACTGCTCCTGGGGCCATAGAGAGGATGGAGCCAGACCCAAGGACCTCTCCTTGGCCTTCTGAATCCCTGGGCAGGATCTTCTGACCAAGGTGTGTGTGACCAAGGCTCTTCCTGCATGATGATGACATTTTTGTCCCAATTTTGTTTCACCTTCATTACAGGACGGGAGCACAAGTTATAATCAGACTCCCACTGGTTTCTTTTCTTACACGCATTTTTTGTCTTGTCTAACTAGAGTTATAGCTGTTTTTAAATGCATGGCTATTTGAGAAATCTAATAGAAGCATGGTCATCTGAACTCTATGCAGTGTAACAGCAGGATGCATCACATGGCTACTCAGACAAAACCAGAGATATGGGGCTGTCTTTGGGAGAGTAAAATAGTAGCAGTACACACACACGCATGAACACACACATGTATATGTGTGTGTGGGGGGTGGGAGTCGTTACTGTTTTCTGGCATGAGTTCTGAGAGATTGTGACCTTCAGTGGGATCGAGAGTAGTCTAGGGAGGAAATCGACACTGGCAGGTTGGCCAGCAAGCGCATGGAGAGTTTAAACTTTTTTTGAAGGAAAATGAATAGATGACAAAATCCTAGTGCAGTATAATTGCTGAAAAAATATTGTGGTATTAATTTAAATGTAAATAGTTACTGAGCCAAGGATTTGTTCTGTGAAGTTTGTATTCAGTCAGAGGGCCACACTTGAGGTCCTAGAAGGCTACATGTGGCCTTGAGGCTGCAGGTTCCCCACCCCTGGTCCAGGTTATTTCTATGTCCTGAGCTACTCCAAATGTCTAACTCTAGGAGGAGAAAGTTAAATAGTCCAAGACATCTAACTAGAAAGCTAAGGTTCCGGAGACCTTTTTCTATCTCCCTCCATCACCTACAGACATCTTCTTAAAGATCCCCAGGAAAACAGATTACCATTAGACTTGTCAGAATAACCAGGGTTCATACCAAGGATAAATTTCTGCTGAAGGATTCTGGTGGTTCAAGGGGAAATTCAAGTTCAGTAGAGGGAAGTTCCCCAGTGAACATGGGACCCCTCTCCCTACCTTTGCAGAGGAGAAAGAGTGACTTTCCTAGGTGGAGGGGCTAGGAGAGAGAGTGGGCTGATGGGCACCAAGAGGAGGGCCCCCCTTCTCTCATCCTTGTCCTGCCTCCCAGAGTGTTAGGGAGAATGGTACTTAAGATCTTTGGACTCAATAGGGGCCAGTCATTCCCTGAGTCTGGCAGATGTGAACTCAGCTGGTGTTTCCCTTGCAAGTTCATATTCTTGTTATCTGTGCAGTCCAAGAACTCTCATACCTGGACAGGTTGGCCAGCTGGAACATGTAGAGCTTAAGAAGTCTCATAGGTCTCTTGTAAGAGAAGCAGTGACACTTGTTTGGGCGGCCAGTGTTTGGTATTCATCTCTCATTGTTATGCTTTGACGTTAGATTTACACTTTAGTAACTTGAGTCACAGCAAGTAGCAAGTGTGGGCCAGTGAACTGAGCTGTAAGGGGGTCAGAGGAGGCAGGTAGAACAGTGGCCTGGAGGTCAGTCCTAGCTCTGCCATTAGCACAGCCAGCATGGTTGGTCAGATCATTTCCCTCCTCTGTAAGATGAAAGGCTAGGAACAGAGAGCTTGTAAAGCATCTTCTAACTCTTAAGATTTTAGGATTTTCCTTTTTACCTTTTCCCTTTCAAATTAAGAATACCCTACTTTTTAATTATGTTGCTTTACAGTTTATAAAAAACTCCCATTAAGGAATTAGGATCTCATTCGATCTTCAGAAAAGCTCCGTAAGCTAACAGGGAAGCTCTTCTCATTTGATAAAGGAACTGAATTTCCCAAAGGTTCTGCCTTGTCCAGAGTAAAGGACCCTGGTTTCTTCAGGCCTTCCTTACTTGTGCTTTCTCTCCTGCCCTGCAGAGCTCCTCGTCCTCCTCCTTTCTCCTGAGCCACCTTTCAGCAGCAGCTTCAGTTTTTCTTAGCATCTCGGGATAAAAGACTGCGTAGACACAGAGACACTACAGGCATACATCCAGCAATACCTCCTGGCAAAGCTTATCTCTCTTTCCAGTACTAGCAATATTAAAACCAGAAGGAAGCTCTACAGATTATATTCTTGGCAGCTCCCAGATGAGGGTTTTAGTCTTAGATGGAAACCCCTGGCCTTACATAAACTCCCATATTCTATCTTTCAACCTCTGCCCCCTGTCTTAGTTGGGTATCCTCCAACTCTCCACATGAACTAGCTTTATTCCTGAGACTTTCATCTCCTTCACTGGAGGTGCTTAGACCTGGAACACGACTCCAAACTATGTTTAGCAGAGGGAATGCCCGAATCAGGGGAGAACTTCTCCTCCTTTAAATGCAGAAACTTGTCAAAGAGTTTCCACGGCTTCCTTTGGGCTGGCATAAGAAGCAAGTGTTCCATCTTCTTTCCGTGGAATGGGAGTGACCTTGAAGTATTACTTATTCGGTGAGCAAGTACTCAGTCAGCAGTTATTATTTATTAAACAACTCAGTGCCAGGCACTGTGTTAAGTGCTTGGGATACAAATATAAAAAAGGAAGATAGTCCTTGCCTTCAAGGAGCTTGCAGTGTAATAGAGGAAGGCAACTTACCAGAGGAAGTTGACCAGCCTTCGGGGTAGGGAAGAGGGCACCCCTACTCAGGGTTATAAGTGCAGAAGCAGAGAAGCCCTCAAGTAGTTCATTCAGGTAAAACAATGAAAATATTCCTGAGCTAAGCTCTCTCATTAAAGGGAGGCTTGACTCCACCCTGCAACAGACAGAAGGTGCTAACGAGGTGGAATACCAAGGGTGATGGTGAGATTTCCCAAGAGCTTCCTGGGATATAGGAAAGAAATCAGTTGGAGAAGTCCGGAGGACAGCAGCCAGATAGGGACAAGAATTTGGTGTGAGGCAGAGTGAGATGACGAGTGTCCCATTTTCTCTTATGGAAGGTTTCCTTTGAGTCCTCTCTTAAGCTGGTTAAAATCCCTTTGGAATGGCCCTCCTCCCTCTCCAGTCCTCCTCTGCTTTCTGACGTGATCCTTCAAGGCCTGGGAAGGATGGCACGGCCACCGGGGAAAAGGGACCTGGGCTCCTTCTCTTCATTTCCCGGAAGCTTAGCCTGAACCATCTTGAATCATGACCTGGGGTCTGTAGGGTCAGAAGCCCCTTTCCACAGCCCTTTCTCCTGATGCTTAGTCACGATCATTACCGTGGATGGGTGTCACTAGAAACTGCAATAGAAGTTTGCAGCCCCCAGAGGGACCACAGAGAGCAGCAGCTTTTGTGGAGCTGCATGACTAGGAAGCCTAGCCACGACCTAGGAGTGGAAAGGAGCGCCCAAGGTTGGGCCCCAGGACAGAGCTCCGAGAGTAACAGAAAGAATGACCTGAAGCTGGAGACCTCAGGACTAGAACTTGATTATTATAATAAACTGCTAAAATAAAAATGAATAAGGAGAAAGTACCCAGCCGTAGATAGATACGGATATAGAGAAGATCGGGGTTCACTCATTTTTCTGTGAGAAATGTCAAATGGTCCCAAGCACAAAAAGAATGCTTAGAAGAACTTTAAAAGGACTTTAGAAATCAAAGAGACCTAGTAAAAAAATAGGGGGAATAAAAAGGGCAATCCAATTATGAAAAGAAAGTCCGACTAGAAGTAATCAAAAACTTAAAGAAGAAGAGAATTCCTTGGAAAGTAGAATTGGGCAAGGTGAAGCTAATGCTGTTGTGAAAGACACCAAGAATTAATAAAATCAAAGAAATGAAAAACAAAGAGAATGTGAAACATCTCGTCCGAAATACACCTGATCTAAAGAGCAGTTCAAGGAGAGACGGTGTAAGGATAATCAGCCGGCCCTGAAAGTTAGGATCAGGAAAAGGATCTTGATACAATGGTACGAGAAATTATTAAGGAAAATTTCCTTCAAGTTCTAGAACCAGAAGATAAAGCAGAGATAGAAAAAAATCCATCAGTCACCACCTGAAAGCAACACCAGGAGAAACATTCACAGAAATGTCATGGCCAAGCTTCACAGCTCCCAGGTTAAGGAGAAAATACTGCAGGCAACAAGAAAAAAACAATTTAATATTGTGGAGCTACAGTCAGGGATTACACAAGACCTAATAGCTGCTACGCTGAGGAGCCGCATATCCTGGAATAGTATATTTTATAGAGCGGAAGAGCTGGGGTTACAACCAAAGGCGGCTTATCCAGCAAAGCTAAGTGTACTCCTGAAGGGGGAAAAATGGGCATTTAATGAATTGAAAAGCTTTCAAGTATTTGTGACAAAAAGAACAGAACTTAGTGGAAAATTCAACATAAAAGATCCAGGAGAAATATAAACATTAAAGACCAATTATAAGAGACCCAATAGGTCAAACTGTTCAAGTCTTATACATGAAAGTGTTATCAGTACTTTTATAACTTACCATTACTTCAGAGGTTTGAAAGAAAGGCTTGGGCGGAACTGTGTATGATGAGGGTGATTCTAAAAAAAATAAAACTGTGTAGGGAGGAATAAAAAGAAGTAGTTATACAAATGAGACTCGACAGTAAGAATTGATGTATAAAAAGCAAGTGTAGGGAGCTGGTAGTGCTGGAACCTTATTCTCATTGGAAATGGGTTACAGAAAGAGCGGCATATTATGTATCTAGAAAGATATATAAAAGGCTTCTGAATTTAGAAAGACATCAGAGGACTAGGGGATGAGAAAAGGGAGGAACTTTTAGAAGGGTGTATAGATTAAGAATTTTGAGAGGATAGGGGATAAGGAAGAAACTCTTAGGAAGGTTAATGTAGAAGGTAAGGGAGAGACTGGAATGGGTGGGTGGATTAAAGATGAGGAGGGCAAGGTGTAAGGTGTGGGTAGAAGTAAACTAGACTGAGTGAGAGGGGATAGGGTTAATAGGGCAAGAATGATAGTGAGGAAAAATAGGGTGGAGGGAAATGCACAACAAGTAATCGTAATTTAAAATGTGAATGGGATGAATTTACCCATAAAAAGGAAACATATCAAAATGGATTAAAAAAGTCTGAATTCAACAATATGTTGCTTTCAGGAAACACAATAAAAATGAGAGATGCACACAGATAAAATAAAGGGCTGGAGTAGAATCTATCGTGTAAAAAATCGTGTAATAATCATGGTCTCAGATAAGTTAAAGCTAAAATAGATTTAATTATAAGGGAATAATAGGAAAACTACGTTATCACTAATATTATTCAACATTGTTTTAGATCATTTAAAGTGAGTAGACAGTATAAGATACCTGGAATTATACAGGCCAAAACAGACATGGGAACTATGTGAATATAAATATAAAACGTTGTATACAAATAAAGTCAGATTTAAATACTTGGAGAAATATCCATTGCTCATAGGTAGGTAAAGCTAGTATGATTAAAAAATGGCAATTTTATGTAACTAGTCTATTTATTCAATGCCATCCCAATTAAGTTCCAAAAGAAAGGATTTTACTGAATTAGAAAAAAATAATAAAAATTCGTTTGGAAGAACAAAAGGATATTCCAGAGAAACTAAGAGGAAAATGTAAAGAAAGGGGATTCAACAGTACCAGGACTTAAACTCTATTATAAAGGTTAGGGGATTGTTGAAGTGTAAAATGGATAATTTCAATTATTTAAATTAAAATTTTCTTACATAAATAAAAGCCCATGTAGTCAAGATTAGAATAAAAGCAGATAATAGGGGGAAAACTTTCATAGACAGTTTCTCAGATAGGATATAATTGTGTTGTAATACTGCTATAATATAAAAAAAGAACTGGTTGATTCAGAAAAACATGGAAAAACTTGACTTAGGAAGTAAGATACTATGTACCTCCAGAGAAAGAACTGACGAATAGAAACATATATAGTATGGTTTTACATAGATGATGTATATGTTTATAGATATGTATGTGTGCATTCACATTTAGTTATAGCCTTCTCTAGAGTGGGTGAGGGGAGGGAGGGAGGAGAGAAAAAAAATGCACTGTTAGGATATAATTGTGTTGTAATACTGCTGTGATATAAAAAAAAAGAACTGGTTGATTCAGAAAAACATGGAAAAACTTGACCTATGAAGTAAGATACTATGTACCTCCAGAGAAAGAACTGACAAATAGAAACATATATAGTATGGTTTTACATAGATGATGTATATGTTTATAGATATGTATGTGTGCATTCACATTTAGTTATAGCCTTCTCTAGAGTGGGTGAGGGGAGGAAGGGAGGAGAGAAAAAAAGAGCACTGCAGTGACAGAAGAAAACCTGGAAGGAAGCACAGTAGCTTTAAAAATGTAGAATTTGTTATGTAGATTTTGTGAAATGGAAATTTGTTGTTTTATATTGAATCCTCTCTTAGTTTCTGCTATGTACATGGAAATATCCTTCCCCACCTTTTTCGTTTTGTGTTTAAGTTTAAAATGAATACATTTTTTAAAATGGAATGAAAAAACCCCAAACATTTATTAAGCACCTGCTGTGTGTGAGGCACTGTCCTAAGTGCTGGAGATGCGAAGAAAGGCAAAAGATAGTTCTTGTCTCAATTTGCCATCTAATGAGGGAGAGAGCAAGCAAGTAAATATATATGAACAAGATAGAGACAGGACAAATAGGAAACAATTAATAGAGGGAAGGCAGTAGCATTAAGGGAGTTGTCAGGAAAGGTTTTCTGTAGAAGATGTGATTTGATCTGGGACTTAAAAAAAACCAGGAGACAGAGGTGAGGAATGGAGAGCATTCCAGGGATGGGATGGCGGCCAATGGGAATGCCAAGAGCTAGGAGATGGAGGGTCTTGTCTAAGGAAATTCCTACTATGGTGTGAGAGACAGAAGGAAAAGTCAGGGCTGGCACCTAGATTGTGCATTTGGGCACTGAGAGGAAGATGTTGCCCTTGACAGTAAGAGGGAAATTTGGAAGGGGAAGGACTTGGAGAGAAAGATAGTAAGTTTGATTCTATTTACAGGACATCCAGTTGGAGAAGTCCAACAGGTAGTTGGATGTGTGAGCTTAGATGATAATTGATCAAATAAATGAATTGATAATATGAATAAATTGGTAATAGATTTGATCATTCTTTTTTTCTTTTTCTTTTTTGTTTTTTGGGGTTTTTAAAATTTAATTTAATTTTATTATTATTTTTTTAATGTTCTACAATTACTACCATAAAATTAAGATTTTATACCCCCACACCTACCCCTCACTACCCCCCTCCCTCCCCATGACAGCATACAATTCTGTATAGGTTCTACCTATACTTTTCCTATTGAGTACATTTTCACTATAGTCATGCTATGTAGAAGAACTAAAGTAAATGGAAGAAATCATATAACAAATCAAAACACAATACACTAAAACACACACATACACAAACATGATCTGCTGCATTCTGTGAATGACTTCCATATTTCTTTCTCTGAGTGTGGAAGGCATTTTGCCTTAGAAAACCACCA
>CM053773.1:239722980-239799660 GCA_028658325.1 Potorous gilbertii
CAGCATCAGATCATATAAGTCCTTCCAGGCCTCCCTGAAGTCTTCTTGTTCATCATTTCTTATGGTGCAATAGTACTCCATTACATTCATATACCATAATTTATTCAGCCATTCCCCAATTGATGGGCATCCCCTTGACTTCCAGTTTTTGGCAACTACAAAGAGAGCTGCTATAAATATTTTTGTTCATGTGGGATCCTTTCCCATTTTTATGATCTCTTGGGGATAGATATTGCTGGGTCAAAGGGTATGCGCATTTTTGTAGCCCTTTGGGCATAGTTCCAAACCACTCTCCAGAATGGTTGGATGGTCTCACAGCTCCACCAACAATGAATTAGTGTTCCAGCTCTCCCACATCCTCTCCAGCATTTATCATCATCTTGTTCTGACATGTTTGCCAGTCTTATAGGTGTGATGTGGGACCTCAGAGTTGTTTTGATTTGCATCTCTCTAATCAGTAGTGATTTAGAGCTCTTTTTCATATGATTACAGATATCTTTAATTTCTTCCTCTGAAAATTGCCTGTTCATATCCTTGGACCATTTATCAATTGGGGAATGACTTATAGGTTTGATAATTGACTGTATGGGAACTGATGAGATGAATGAGTGAAGTATATAGTTGGAGAAGAAGAGGAGAGTGCCCAGGACAGAACCTTGAGGGATCCCTCTCATTAGAGGTGATCTGGAAGAGTCTTCAGCAAAAGAGACACAGGAGGAGCAGTCAGAGAAGTTGAAGGAGAACCAGGAGACTAGTTTCCTGAAAACCTAGAGAGGAGAAGATCCTGGGAGCAGAGTAGTAAGTAGTGTTGAAGGCTGTGCAGAGGTCAGGGAGAATCAGGATTAAGAAAAGGCCATTGGATTTGGAAATTGAGAGATCCTTAAACCTTTGAAGAGAGATTAACCTACTTACTACAAAGTGGCCAAGCTCTGGGGGCTCCTACTCTTGTTCTTTTCATTCATCACTGTTGCCTCTGTGGTGAAAGGTTAGAGGCTCGAGAAACCTCAGAAGAAGAAGTACATCTGGTGCCTTTTAAAGACACACTGAGAAGTTATTTATAGCCCATGGTGCTTTGGGGGTTACACTGGTGATTCTCTTATTGTGATCTTGTCTTGAGGGACCTAATCCAGTGCATGGGGAGATCGCTGGAGACACTGTAGGTCCAGATGTGTTTGTACTTGTCCGTGTCTCACTGTAATGAAGACTAAAGATCCTCAAGATTTATACACTTGGAAAAGTGTTTAAATACTCTGAGGTGAGGTTTTACTTGGGGGCTTAGTTTTTAGAAGAAAGTTTGTGTTCCAGGTGGGACTCTGAGCAGCCATTAAGGAGCTGCCACCCCCTGTTCTGAAAACCCAGATGTTGGTGCTTCTCTCTCTGGTAACTGTGTATGTATATAACGATCAGACAGTTGAATCTGTCTGTTGATCTATGGTGTATGGTCAGACGGCTGAAGACCCTGTCTGTTGCTCTTTATTTTTCTGTAGTTTCTCTGACGTTCAGGGTGCTGATTTTTTCCTCTGAACTAAGCGAAATGATACATGTGCTTGATGAAAGTGATCGTTTGACCCCTCAAAAGTTGCTTTCCTTTTAGAAAGGCAGATCTTAGAGCCTGTACAGCAGGCTTTCCTGTGTGTGCTGGGGTCTTTGAAGATACAGAGCCCACTTATCAGCCTGGTGCCAGTGCCTTCTGGAATAAAGGAATTGACTCTTTTTAATTGCAGGTTCCATTACAGCTTATAGAGAGTGTCGAATGCCGAGACATATTTCAACTTCATTTGACTTGCAAAGACTGCAAAATTATCAGGTATGTGCATGCATGCTACCCTTGTAGTGTGGAATGCTGAGAATTGAGTGGGTCTGGATGCAGGGTTCCCTAAATAGTGGTTTCTTGTCACCTTTGGAGGGGAATATGCCCTTTTGGTTTTGGTGGTCTTGCAGTATCTTGCGCGTGGGACACACTTAATGAATTAGAGCTCCTTCTAGCTCTGGGGCAGCTTCTTTTCAGGCATCAGGAGTGTCCAGAACCCACAGTGCCTAGTGCAGCTACAGAGAGGGTTGAGAGACCAACAGATGTGTTGGTTTGGGAGTGGGGAGAAAATGAAGTCTCCTTTGGGCTTGAGCTAATTCATTTAATTTCCCATAGGATCCGACTGTGTTTTGTAGGTTCTCTTTGTCTAACTTCTTCATATGAACAATCTCAACCTGTTTAATGGTATAGTCTTGCAACCACAGAGGGCCTGCTGGGTCCCCTGGATGGTAGCCTATTAAATTGTCCTGATTCGGGATTCTCCTTGGTCATATTAGAAAAGTTACCTAAAGGTTTGCAATGTGTTTTCCTGAAAAAACAGCACATGCCCATCTGTTCCTTAGTCACCTTATTCAGACCAGGAAGTTGTGGATCTGCCTGTGACCACTGAGCACCCTGATGTGATATGCCGGATAAATTCTCACTTCATTGAATATTTAGTTCATCCAAGATAATGGTGCCTGCTCCATGTAGGCACTATGGTAGGTGTTCCTGGTGAATTCTCAGATGAATAAAAAGCATCATCTCCCCTATCTGAGCTGTCCATTTTATATACAGGAATGGATTTGGTGACATTGGCCAAGAATCCCCGGCTTAGCTCAAGGCCTGCCTTCTCCACAAAGTCTCCTTTTCTTCTCTGATGGCCCTCATTACCCTTTATTTGTCTGTTTCTATGTAGCTGTGTTAGATTGGCTCAGTAGATCATGAGCTCCATGTGGGGAGGGACTGGGCAGTTTTTCATCAGTCTGCCCACTACACATAGAAAGCATGTGTATGATGATAGAATTAAAAGAGTTGGAATGACCGTAGAGGTCATCTTATTAAAGTGAGTTGTGCTTAATTTATGTATTTTAAAGTTGAATATTTTAAATGTAATTGTTACTTAGTACATCCCAGAAAAAAATGTGAAAATTATTACCTATACTCTTATTTCTGAAAGGGGAAATTTTTAAAAGGTTTTTAAAACAAAATTTATTGTTGTCATTATTATAATAGCCCTCTCCATGTGTGCACAGACACATCCATACACACGTATCACCTTACAGTTCACCAAGGACTTCCCTGTGCTGATACTACAGGGTAGGTAGTCCAAGTATCTCTGCACGTAGAGGAGTGACTCTGGCTCACATGAAGAGGTTCTACACAACATCAGAAGCTCAGATTTAAGAAATGGGCTCCTGGTCATGCGATAGTTCTTTTCTTCACCTGCATTAAAGTTGTTGCAACCCACCACAGCAGAGGGAGGCCATGTACTATTTGAGAAAATACTACTGACATTTAGCTTAATGAGTGATTTAAATAAAAGATGGAGAAAGACTCACTATTTCAAGCCTCTTCTAAAATGATTTATGGATTTTTTAAAGGATTGACGCTAGTACATTCTTGTCCACAGTATTTGAAATACCATCTGATGGCCCTTACTTTTCAGTGTGCTGAATGACAAATTTGTTTAGCCTTTTGAAAAAAAGTCAAACTGATGTTAAGTGTCTGTGTGCATTGGTAGCCAAATCCTGGCATATCCCCATTCAGCCCTCTCAGAAGCAAGAGGAAGAGTGGTAGAGAGTGAATTTTTGATGACTGGCTTCTGTTTTTAGATTCAGATAAGAGAATGGTTTGAGGAAGATGTTTCTGAAGGACACTCTTTCCTTGTTAATGTTGAGGCAGATTCAGAAGTTGTGAGAAGGAACCGAATGTAATTAAACAACAGTGATTGTAGTGACATATTCATTCTGGATTTTGCAGTTGTTAAGCATTTGCCATCCATGATCTCATTTCTTCTCCTTGATCCACCACCACTCTCTGAGTTTATGGTCTTTCCCATTTGGCCAGTGAAGAGGCCCATCAGGGTGAAGCGACTTGCCTGAGATTTCATAGCTCCTTAAATGCAGAATCAGCACATAGTATTTCCAGCTGTCTTTGACTTGGTCTAGATGGTCTTGCAGCGACTCGTATGCTTGTTTGCCTTCTCTTCTTAGAGGTAATTGGTTCGTGCAGTGGAAAGAGCTTAGATCCAGCCTTGGACATTTTCTGGCTCGTGACCCTGGGCAAGTCACTTTACCCTGTTTGCCTCAGTTTCCTCATCTGTAATAGGAGCTGGAGAAGGAAATGGTAAACCATTTCAGTATCTCTGCCAAGAAAACCCCCAGTGGGGTCATAGATAGTCAGACAAAGCTGAAACAACTCAGCAACAACAATAAATGCTTGACCCTTTTCCTTTTGAATAATTGATACTTCAGCAATTCATTTCAACAAAATTAGAATCGGCCATTCTGTGCCTAACACTGCTGGGGCCAGGAAGATGCCAAATTTTATTTTTCATCTTTGTCTCCCCTGGACGCTAATACAAAACCTTGTCCATTTTTTTTTTTTGTATTCAGACCTATGATTTTGTTGATGTACGGTATTCCTCAGTTTTTTGACTTTCCCACTGATGTAGACCGGTATCTCATCTATAATGTAGAGTGTGAGAGAAAGGCCAGAAAGCCAGAGGCAGGGAGGAAGGAAGTAAATGAAATGACTTACCCAGCATCTCTAGTGTATACAGAAGGCAGGCCTTAGACCTCAACCATCAGTGATTCCAAGGACCTTCCTTGCTTTTCTCCACTAAGAGGAACTCCCTCCTTCAGTGTGGAACACATACTTCAGCAGTGTCAGTGTAGAATTGGCTCGATGTGTGTTTGTCTTCAGTAGACTTCCAGTTTGGCAGGAGGACAAGTCTCAGGTGCCTCTATCTCTAAGAGCATTTCAGTAGTTTAAAACAGCATTTGATGGGGTGTGAGTGGGAAGTCATTAAAGACTAGATCCTGATTTACACACATCCATTCTCCCTCAAGGTTTCATTGTTTTCCTCATTTCCCTACCAGTTAGCTTTGGGCCAGGCCCCCAAGAGGCCCTACCTTGAGGCTTGTTGATTGATTGGTTTGTTTTGTTTGTCCTTAAAAAGGTGTCAATTCTCAACCTTTGAGCAGTGTCAGGAGTGGCTTAAGAGATTGAACAATGCAATCCGTCCTCCTTCGAAGATAGAGGATCTCTTCTCATTTGCATATCATGCTTGGTGCATGGAGGTCTATGCCAGTGAGAAGGAGCAGCATGGGGACCTGTGCCGGCCAGGTAGGCATCACTCCTACTTTCCATCCAACTGTGTGTCCCTAGAATTTTAGGCAAGGAGAAAGTTCCTGACTTGAGCACCGAGTACAAAAGTTTCTTGATTTCTAAGATTATAGTTTTTTAAGATGGGAAAGGAGATTCAAGGTACTTGAGCCTGACCCTCTGGTTTTACATATGTGGATGCTGAAGCAGGGTTATGTCATTAGGACACAGAGCTTGTTAATGAAATCTGCTGTGACTCGAACCCAGATCATTTTCCCTATGATGGAATTTAGAAATACATTCATAATAGCTTAGAAACACTATGATAAATAACTCTTCTTTCATAACTTTTCCACATACATTTTACTGAACACTTCATTTCTTTGTGTGCTAAACCAGTTCGTGATGTAATGAAGTAGAAGGGAGAATTAGACATTATTGTGTGGCCCCTCCCCACCAACGATTCACTGTGCCAAATATATCTGTAAAATATCCATTTTAAAGATGCCTTTTTAAAGATGCTAATGTATTTTTGTCTATACAATTTAGCTTCTGGAATTTCTACTAAACATGTTTAAATATAGATCTATTGTTTTAATATATCACATTTTAGTTTCTTTTATTTTCCTTTGGATCAGAGTTACCGATTACATTCTCATTTTACCTACTTTGCTTTCCTATGCACCTATAGTATCTCTGTTATTTGCTTAAAATTTAGTTTATTGTGCTTTTTGAATTATGAGGAATTTTATAGTCACTATTTTACATGAACTTCATACCTACCAGTGACCTAGCTAGTACAGGCATCACTATTCTCATTTTATAGATAAGAAAACAGATTTAGAGAATGTAACATGCCTACAGTTACACAACTACTGTTGGTTGGCCAAAGAAATTTTTAGACTCTTGGTCTCTGTGATAAACATTAAAACGTGTTAGGTTTCCACAAGCACCACCGACCAGTCAGCTCTCAGGGGAAGAAGCCAGTCTAACTGCAAAGTTCTTGATAAAGGGGGCCAGGTCCAAAACTAGCCTAAACGAGCTGGGATCTGTGATCATAAGCCACTTGTTAATGAGTTCGTTGTATACTATCTGATACACCCCTGAGGAGGCAGAGGTGATAGCTCTAATTTTTGAGCATGGAATGTACGATCTGTGTGAATATCTTTTCTTTTCTCTATTTCCATTTTCCAATGTCACTACCTTGTAAATAGGAAGTTTGGAACTGTTTTAATTGCATGCTATGTTTTCTCATTTTGATTATTTCTTTTAAGTTGGTTTTTTCTGTCTTTGGTCAACTAAATCAACAGAAAGATAGGGAAGTCATGAAGAGTCTGAATAATCTGTTAGGAAAACTAGATATTAAAGACCTTTCATGTTTGTTGAATAAGAATCTCAGGTATTATATTTATTTCAGTTTAGCACACACATTTGTTGGGATTACATAATAATGTGTACAGAACTCAGAAATAAATGCCAGAAGGTAAATAATACGTTAGAGCCCACACTGTAATAGAAATTGTAATTATTTAGGGAGACAGGAACAAAAGACAAGCTTGAATGAAAAAAGTTACCCTAATTAATGAGTAGGTCAGAGAACAAACCCTAGAAAAACTAATAATTTTATTAATAGACCATTAAGACAATTTATGATGACTTCAGCTAAAGTAGTTCTCAAAGAAAAATTTACATCTGAACACAGTATTAACAGAAGAAAATCAATGAATTGAGCATGACTCTTAAAAAATCCTAAGAAGTCAAGAGATAATAACACAGAAAGCATAGAAGTAGAAAAATTAAAGATAAAAGGAGAGATAAAATTGGAAACAAAAGCGTTGTATTTATACAGTCATTTTATTCAGTGCTAGGCCTGCATCTGAGGCCCTGTCCTAAGCACCTAGGGATACCAGTACAAAAAAAGAGACTCTCCAGCCCCACTGATGAAATACCTACTGTGTGCCTGGAGTTATGCTAAGAGCTAGGGTCTCCAGTACAGACAGAATAATCCTCTCTTCCTTTATGGAGCTTACCTTCCAGCTCCTGCCGGAAGGAGGATGACTGCACCTGGGACGAAGCTGGAGATGGGGGTTTATAGGGGATGGTGGCCAAGGCTGGAGAGTCTTGGAGCAAGATGGGAAAAGAAAGAAGGCAGCTCTTGGGACCCTGCAGATACGTGGTCTCTTGTAATAGCCACCTCATTGATCTGCTGTGTGGATTTCTCCCCTCTTCTGACCATCCTCCAGGCAGACTTCATATCTGTTCCTCCTCTTCCAAGAAGACTGATCTACTTGCTGTCCCTCATATGAGACATTCCATTTGGGGTCTCTAGGCTTTTGGATAGGCTTTCCCTGGTCTTTAGAATGGATTTTTCCTTACTCTCTTTGTCTGAATCCTTTGAGGCTTAGCTTAGGTGCCACCTCTTACATGAGACTTTTTCTGAACTCTTTCTGGACCCCCAAAGGATTTTGAATATATTTGTAGAAGAGGAAACAGATGTTAAAGCATTTATTAATCATTAATCATTAATTATTAATATGTGTCTTGCACTTTGATAAGCACTCAGGAGAAAAATACAAGCAAGCAAGACAGTGCCTGTGTTGTCCCACACATAAAGGGGAACCAGAAAGGATGTGCAGGGTATGCATATGGATGCCTGGCCTAGAAAGGGAGGAGTGGCGAAATAAAGGTCTGACTCCGGAGCAGATCACATAATCATCCTCTCTCACTTCCAGGGATTGAGGGGCTGAACCCCTGTGGCTGCTTGGGGTTTGGGTTGTGGAGGTGGCCTGGCCTCTATTCAAGGGAGATGGATGCCTGCTGTTTAGATCCGGCCATACAGCTTGTTCAGAAATCCAGCCCTGTAAGTGTGGGCCGGGATCCCCTAGAGTTCTTGAGGACATACACACAGTCGGTAAGGTCAGAGCTGTATTCATATTATAATACTAAGATGGTAAATAGTGATAGACATGATCCACACTAACCAAAGCTCTTTGAGGTGGTAAGAGTCCTGAGAATGGCTGCCGTCTAGCCTGTTGACCCTGTGCTTCCGAACAGATTAAAGAAGAAGAAAAAGCACAGATCATCATCAGACCTTGTCATTGTCCTTGTCTTCCCTTGTTTATTTGGAGCTTGGTGCTCCTGGCTCTCTTCCTTCCAAACTGTGGCAGGCTTTTATTTTCATCCTCCATCTTTTCTACTGTCTTTTTCAAATCCAGGTTGGTTATGAATTCCCCGGGCATCCACATTAATCTCTTCAGACAACTCCCCTTTCCATTTCTCACTTGAATCATTTCCATGAATGTCTTCAGAATCTAATTCTTGATTTCTCCTCATCCCTCCTAGGCTTCTTTCCCCTCTAGAGTTGGAGTTCACAGGCTCCATTCAAACCTTCTTCTGAATCTCTGCAGTGCTATGTTGTTCTTCATGGTTTCATTGACTTTGACATCCCTTTAGCCTTTCTCCTTTTAAAAATTCTTGAAGATGGAAGGAATCAGTATTTGGCTTGGAGAAATTGAAAAACAGGCTAGCCAGGGTCACTGTCTTAAACTATATGAATGGTTAGCCCATGAAATTGGTGTTAGACTTCTTGTTTGCATGATAGGGCCGTGCATTTCAACTCTGCATAAAGAAGATCTAGATCATAATTAGCACAGTCCAAAGACAGAGTAGGCTGCTTGACTGTGTGACTCCCTTGTCCCTGGAGGTGCTAGCCAGGGCTATGACTTGTCTAGGATGTAGGTGACATTCACAATTTGAGTAGGGATAGGACAGCATCACTTTGTGCTGCCGTCCTGAAGTAAACTTCTGCGATTCTCTTCTTGTGCTCAGACTCTTTGAGGGTCTGTGGGTGGGGAGCAGCTTTCCGATTGTTTTTAGAGCCCATCATCTTTGGGAGTAGCTAGTATTGTTTTTCGTTAAGTGTGTTTATTGCCTTGTGTTTGTCAGCTCACCTGCTACTACCTGAAATAGAATTGTACCGCATCGCTTTGTGCGCTGTTTGGTTTCACCTTATTTGCATTCCTTTTTATACAGAGCATAGAGCTCTCCACAAACTTTGGTGATAAGGGCTGCTTAAAGTCAGCTGACCTACTTTGTAGATGTTGGCATGAGAGGGGTTGGAATGTGGGTGGTGACCCACATGTTATTTCCTGAAGATGAAAAGACTATTGTCAAACATACTGACATATTTTCAGGGTGATGTCTGGCATCAAGGTGACCCGGCTGAGTCTGTGAGATCACAAGCCCAGCTTTGGAGAGTTTGTGTAGTCTTTGAGTAAGTAATCAGCAAAAAGGGTGGCCTTTTATAGTGTGCTGCTGGAGTGTGCAGCAAGTTAAACTGTGGCAAATGGGCCATGGAGGAAGATGAAGAAAATTCCTTAGTGCTTGAGAGTCTCATGAAGGCTTTTATGCGGCTGTGAAATCCACCCATATTGTGCTGGTTTATCATAGCCTTCATTTAGCTCTCAAAACTTTTGCTTTGGAAGAAGTCTTCATATGGCTTTCTGAATTTCAGTGATGATATCTGAAGACTCCTGAAAGGATACCAGGTCTGATTCTGTGTTGTAAAATGAAGATGGGCATGTGCTGTCTTCCCCACCCCCCCTTACTTTCCCCTGCCCCTTGGACTTCATTTCAGGAGATTATAATCAGAAGGTCATAGTTTTTGAGCAGAAAGGGATCTGAGAGGTCACTGAGGCCAGACCCCTCATTTTGCAGAGGCTTGGAGAGAAGGGACTTAGCCAATGTTACAGACCCTGGCCTTCTGCCTCCAGCTGGGGACCCTTTCTGCTCTATCACTTGACTTCTCTTTCCTTGAAGATCAAAACTGCAGAGCTGAACCTAGAAGACTTCACCCATTAGGTCGACCTTCCACATTTGGGAGGGGAAGCAATCTCCAATTACACAGTGAGTTGGCATCAATATTAGGGTGAAAGCTCAAGCCTCACCTTACAGTCCAGAGTCCTTTCTGCTCTCCTTCCTGCCCCTCATCTCTACTCCCTTTCTTCCCCATCTCATATACCTGCTATATTAGAAGTGTCCATGTGGACAAATGGCCCAAGAGGATTCTCATATGGTTGCATCAGAGGCAGAGCCACCTTTTCTATATTTAAAATTTTTTTTTTATTTCTCTTGTTAAATTTTTCCCATATAGATGTTAAAAAATTAGCATTTTTAAAAATTTGCAGTCATTTTTTAAAAATTTTGAGTTCTGAATTCTCAAAATTCCTCCCTTCTTCACCTCTCCCTTCTTTGAGAAGGCAAGTGGTTTGATTTTGATTATACATGTGACATCATGCAAAACATATTTCTGTGTTAGCCATGTTTCAAAAGAAAACAAAATAAAACAAGTTAAAGAAACTTTTAAAAAATCTGCTTCAGTTTGCATTCAGAATTCATCAGTTCTTTCTCTGGAGGTGGACAGCGTATTTCATCGAGGGTCCTTTGGAGTTATCTTGAATCCTTGTCTTGATTAGAGTAACTAAGTCTTTCGTTGAGCAGCTACATGACTCAGTGGATAGAGTGCTGGGCCTAGAATCTGGTTCATATTAGATCTCAGACATGTACATGTTTTTCAGCTTTTTCCACTTGTGACCTCTTTTCACATTTTGATGCAGTTAATTGGTGCTGCGTGACCTGAGGGTATGCTCAGTGCATGTTTTTTGTGAAGGAATTTTGTTACTATTTTTTCTAGCTCCATAGAATAATTCCTTGGTAGTTTGATTAGTATGGCACTAAATCAGTAAATTAACTTAGGTAGAATTGTTATTTTTATTCTATTGGCTTGGCTTACCCTTGAGCAGTTAACATTTCTCCTATTGTATAGATCTGTGTTTGTGGAAAGAGTTTTGTAATTGTGTTCCCATGATCCCCGGGTTTGTCTTAGCAGGTAGGCTCCCCAGTATTTCATGCTGTCTGAGATTATTTTAAGTGAAATGGCTCTTTCTGTCTCTTATAGAAATACTGATGGTGTATGTGGGTTTATTTTATATCCTGCAACTTGGCTGGAGTTGTTTATCATTTCAGCTCGTTTTTTAGCTGATCTCTCTAGGCTTCTCCGAGTTGCTGTCAGGTCATCTGCTGACAGTGATAGCTTTGTTTCCTCATCGCCTGTTCTTATTGCTTCAGTGTCCTTTTCTCGTTGCTACACTTACCATTTTTAGTATAATGTTCAATAGTAACTATGATAATGAACATCTGACTCCATTATCCCTGTTAACGGACAGCGCTCGCTCTTGGTTTTAAGTACATGTGTTTTGGGTCGCTTCAGTCCTGTCTAATTTTCCATGACTCTATTTGGGGTTTTCTCGACAAAAGATGCTAGAGTGGTTTGTCATTTTGTTCTCCAGCTCGTTTTATAGGTGAGAACATGGCAGACAGGGTTAAGCAGCGCTGGCCCAGGGTCACACAGTTAGGAAGTGGTCAGAGACTGGATTTGCACTCAGGTCCTCCTCCTGACTCCGGGGCTGGTGTTCTATCTGCTGCACCACCTACATACCTCCTTAAATAAATACTATTTATCATTTTAAGAAAGGTTCCATTGATTCCTGTGTTCTCTAGTATTTGTAATAGGAATGGGTATTCTGTTCAGTCAGAGGCATTATCTGCATCTGTTGTGATAATTATATGATTTTTTTTTTGTTATTGTTATTGATATGGTCACTTGTGCTCATAGTTTTCTTAATATTGAGCCGGTCCTGCATTCCTTTGTTGATAATATATGGGTTTTGTGATATATTGCTGTCATCTTCTTGCTAGTATTTTATTTAAAATTTTTGCATTGATTTTCATTAAGGAGATTGGTCTATAGTTTTCTTTTCTGTTTTTCCTTTCCCTGTTTTAAGTATCAAAACCATATTTATGTCATAAAAGGAATTTGGTAAGACTCCTTCTTTGCCTGTTTTTCAAATAGTTTATATAAAACATTGGAATTAATTGCTCCTCAGATGTTTGGTAGGATTCACAAGTGAATCCACTTGGTACCGTGGATTTTTTGTCTTCTCTTAACCCAGACAGTTTATAGTTTTGTAAATATGAGTCCATTTCTCTTAGATTGTCAGTTTTGCTAGTATGTAGTTAGGCAAAATAACTCCTAATAATTGCTTTAATTTCATCTTTCTTGGTAATGCATTCATCCTTTTCATTTTTTATAGTAATTTGGTTTTCTTCATTCTTGTTAAAATCAGATTAACTAGTACTTTATCTTATTTTTTAATTTAATTTTATTGTTTTTTTCCCTCCATTTTTTTTTCATAAAATCATCTCCTGGTTTTATTTATTAGTTCAGTGGCTTTTATTTTCAGTTTTATTAGTCTCTGCTTTAATTTTCAGGATTTTCATCTAATTGGGCATTTGTAATTTGTTCTTTTTTTAATTATTGTATTTGCATGCTCGATCATTAATCTGCCCTTTCTTTTTTCTATTGATATATGCATTTTTCCTCTAAGCACAGCTTTGGCTGTTTTTGGAATGTTGTCTCATTTTAATTCTCTTCAATGAAATTATCAGTTGTTTCTGTGATGTATTCTTTGAGCCATTGATTCTTTAGGATTAGATTGTTTAGTTTCCAATTAGCTTTTAATCTGTTTTCATTGCCCTTTATTGAATATAATTTTCATTACATTATGGTATGAAAAGGATTCATTTAGTGTTTCTCCTTTTTGACATTTGGTTGTGAGGTTTTTATGCCCTAAAACATGATCAGTTTTTGTGTAAGTGGAATCTCTCTACAGCTGTGAAAAAGGTATACTCCTTTTCCCATACATTTTCTCCAGAAGGCTAACGTATCTGACTTTTCTAAGATTCAGTCATCCCCATGATTTCTTTCTCATTTATTTTCTCACTAGATTTATCTAACTCTGAGAGTGGAATGTTGAGATCTTCCACTAGTATAGTTTTACTGTTTAGTATTGATTTTACTTACTTGTCTCTGGTTCCTTTTAGCAAGATAGTTTTCCTGCTTATCTCTTTTAATTAGGTCTAATTTTGCTTTAGCTTTGTTCATGATTGCTACCCTTGCCTTTTTTACTTTAGCTGAATCAATAGATTCTGTTCCAGCCTCTTATTTTAATTGGGTATATGTCTCTCTGTTTCAAATACATTTCTTATAAACAACGTATTATTGGAGTCTGCTTTCTAGTCCTTACTGCTGTCCAGTTCCGTTTTATCCCCTTCACATTCATAGTTATGACCACTAACAGTGTATTTCCCTTCCTCTTCTTTCCTTCTGTTTCTCCTTCTCTCTCTCTCTCTTTTTATCCTGTCTCTCCTCTAAAGTCTATTTTGCTTCTGACTACTGCCTTCTTTTATTTGCCCTCTTTTATCACCACGCCTTCTCCGTCCCACCCCCTTGACCCACCATCCTCTTTTCCTGCAGCTTTCCTATTGGGTGAGATAGAGTTCTACTTTATTACCAGTGGAGTGTGTATAGATATTTTCCCTTTTTGTACCATTTTAGATATCAATGAGGTTCAAACACTGACCTCCACCATTTCCCCTCCAGTATAAAGGCTCTTCCTGCCTGCCTCTTTCTACGTGAGATACTTGTCCCCACTCTTCTCTCCCTTCCCCCAGAACATCCCTTTTTCTCACCTATCCTTTTTTTTGCAGTAACCCAATGTAATCAACCTACTCCCACACCGTCTTTCTATATGCAGTCATTCTGAATGCCCTAATAATGATAACGTTATTAGGAAATACATGTATCACCTCCTGTATGGAACGGTAAACATTGTAACCTTAATGAATGCCTTAAGGTATCTCTTTCACGGTTACCTCCTCTTTATGTTTCTCTTGAGTCTTGTATTTGAAAGCTAAAATTTCTATTTAATTTTCTTTCATCAGGAATGCTCGGAAGTCCTCTATTTCATTAAATATCCAGTTTTTTCTCTCAGTTTTGCAGGGTAGTCCCAGTTCTTTTGCCTTCCAGAGTATCCTATTCCTCTGCTCCTTTGCTAGATTTCACTGTATCCTGACTGCCTCCGTGGTGTTGGAATGGTTGCTTTCTAGCTGCTGGGAGTATTTTCTCTTTGACCCTGAAGCTCTGGAATTTGGCTGTAAATATTTGTGGGAGTGGTAATTGGTGGAATCTTTGCACTTTTGTGTGATCTTCTGGTTCTGGGCTATAGGGGCAGTTTTCCTTGATAACTTCTTGAAATATAATGTCCAGACTGGGGGTGGGGAACCTGCCTGCCTCAAGGCCACATGTGGCCTTCTGGTACCTCAGGTGTAACTTTTTGACTTGACTCCAAGTTTTACAGAACATATCCTTTTATTAAGGGGATTCTGTGACTTGCGTGCAAAACACATTTTTCTTTGAGGCTTTGCTTGTAACTCTTGACTCGGTTGTCTCTTTCTGAGTTTGTTTCTTGATCTTTCGTCACCAGAATAACTTTTTGTGGTCAGTTTTTTTTGTTATGTTTAGCTCATTTTTCCATCCTAACTCTTGATGTGGAATTTTATGTTAATGTTAAGGGAATCTTCTCCTGGCATGGGCAGGGGTGGAGGGGCATTGTCTGAAGCTTTAGACTTTTTTGCTCCACTGTCTTCAGAGCTAATTCTGGAGTTTGGAAGTTTTCAGTGCTTTGAAGGTGCTGTGATTTCCCTTTGTGATCAGTGTTCCCTTGGTCTGCAATCTGGTCCTTACCCAGGAAGGACCCCTGATCCCTTGGAATTACCAGTTGAATACTTTGCAGGGATCCTCCTTCCTTGGGACCACAAATAATATTATTTCTTAAGGTCCTTGATCCTGGAAGTGATACTGCCCTTTGGGACTCCCACTCCCTCTTGACTACATGGGTTTCCCTCTGCCCTTGAACTATGACCTAGAAGTCAGTCTGCACAGTGAAGTTACAAATAGCATCTGGTCCTGTGTCTAGTGCTAGCATAGGGGCACCCTGTGATCTCTTTCTGACCAGTGGCCAGGTCTTTTGAAGCTGCTGCTGCTTCTGTCACCACCACCCAGACCCATCAGAGGTGTTCCATCCATGTGATCCCTGGGCCATCCTGTGTCATAGATCTCTCTTTCAACCTCCTATATTGTTTTGGGCCTGGAAAATGTCTCCCCCTGACCTTTTGTTGATTCTGCCATTCAGTTGGAAGTTATTTTAAAGTTTTTTGGGAGGGAATATTGGGAGACCTCAGCTTTCTCTGCTCTACCAGCTTGGCTCTGCCCCTAGAATCATCACCCTTTTCCATCTGTGGAAATGCCATGACTTGATGGCCAGGAATGGAGCAGATTGCAGTAAACAAAGGCTAGAGTCACTGGGGATATTGTAGAACCTCCTTCTACTAGGGGTAGGCCCTTCTGACTCTCCTGTTCTTCTCTGAGATCAGCGGGTGTCTTGTCCATTGGCTAGTCTGTGGCCGATGTGGAAGCCAAGAGGGAGGCCAGTCATTGATTGTTTTTCTTCCCCTTCCCCTCAGTATGCATGGTCTTGGCTGGATGTTCTTGGGTGAGTTATAATAAAATTAATGGTTAGAACTGGCCACAACTTTAGGTCCTTACTTAGGATGCCACTTGTTCTGCCCCATTCTTCCTCCCTTCCCCCCCCATCCTAGTGGAAACTTGCTTGACCTGGCACATACTCCATGCTGGAAGGTCTCCGTTGGGTATTTTGAAACCAGAGCTTCCTCGGGACTTTTTTTTAAAAAGGACAAAACCAGGTTAACTCACTCCACCACTGCCGCAGGCCATTGGGCACTTTCAGCTTCTACTTCCCTCAAGGGTGTGCATTTTTGTTCATCTTTGAACAAACCCAGGAATTTAGGTAGCTTCTCGGGGCTGTGAGTGATGGGGCAGGATGAATGAAGTCTTCCTGACTTAACATTCCTGTTGCAAGAAGGTTCATAGTCCTTGGAGTTTATGGGCTAGCGGACTAAATCGCACATGCCTATCTTATTCAGGTACTTTTTTTTCTTATCTTGAAGCCAACTACTTTGTTTCTGAATCCTTGCTAAAAATGGGTTGGATTTAGCAGATCATTGCCTTCCTACCTCCCTGGAGCCTTTTTTTTTTTTGGTAGTTTACTTTTCTCTTTTAGCAACTTAGTTTGGACTATAAAGAAGCGATTTGAATAGGGAAATTGTGTCTTGCATTCAAGAGAGAAATCACCCCATTTCCTTTCCTTTCCTAAAGTTGAAGCTTCTCTGGTATAAACCATAATGTCTTTCCCTAGATTTGGAACCTGCTTATGTTGTTGTGATGATTCCTCCTGCAGCTCATTTTGTTTGGTGTTTGTTTGTTTTATATTCCACACTCCTGGATGTTAGAATACTGCCTAATGATGTCATTAGAACATAAACAGACTGAGCATGGGAGTGTTTTACTGGCATTTTAGAGGAGTGGGAAATGTTAGGCTCCATTGCTGCCTCTTCATTTCTCTCATCTTGAAAAAAAACACCAACACATTAATGTTAATGCAGCTCAGTTCTCCTTGTTTTGTTAATGTGCTTACATACGGCCAGCTCTTTCCCCAGCCATTTGCTGAGCCTCCCCTGGGCCTGATCGCTGATGCTCTTCAGAGAAGGTCTAATCATTGTAATGTTTTGGGACATACCACCAGGTCTGCTTGGGTATCTTGCCATGGTGTTGCCTGTTAGCAATTCATTTTCTCTGGAAAGTAGGAAACCACATTTTTGTTGCTCTCATTAGAACCACTCTTGCTGTGTAATGAACAAGCAGACGAGCTGTTCTTTTGTCCTACCTTCTTGGCAGTAGGGTCTATGCCTCACTTCTTTCTCATCTGCTCTTGGTCCCCAGGGGAGCACGTCACAGCGAGATTTAAAAATGAAGTTGAGCGGATGGGTTTTGATATGAACAATGCCTGGAGGATCTCCAACATCAATGAGAAGTACAAGTAAGTTGTCTAGGCCCCTGCAGACTGCTACTTTATGGCCAAGTGCCTGTGTTAAAGAAGCCAGCCTTTGTGTGGCAGATTGTTTGAACTTGGGCTTCTTTCAACTCTGTTGATTTATCAAATCTGAATCTATGATCTTGAAAGTGTTCATTGATACTTTCTAAACTCTTGGCTCCTATTGCCATGATTGGAAAAGAAAATACAAGTCTCTTAAGTGATGACTAGATAACCACATGTTGAAAATGCTGTATTAAGGATTTTCTTTCCAGGTATAGGTTACAAGAGATAGACCCTGAGGGTCCCTTTCAAACCAGAGATTCTGGGATCTTCTCATTTAGCATAAATGTGTATGTATTGGTGTATACATATATGCATATGTGTGTGTGTAGGAAGGAAACAATATATTGACTGTTCCTCGGCCATTTCTGAAATGACACAGGCTTTCAGGTATATGACCATCTTCCAGGTGAAGGATCAGACTATTAAGGAGGATTCTAGCAAGAATCTTGCCAGCCATGACTAAGAGAGAGAGAAATCCCCCTGTGATTGTCGCAGGACAGTCTTTTTTACCTTTATAGAGATGGACAGTGGAGGCATCTTGAACTCCTGGGGGATAACCTCCTCTTGCCATGTGACGTGGGATATTTCAGTCAGCTTTTGTATGAGCAACGGTCCCTCTACCTTGTAAATGTCAGTTGATATGGTATTTGCTGCCCGACAACTCCAAGAGAAATGCCAGGAGCAGAACAGAGATCTGTACACAACGTTTGTCGATCTGATCAAGGTCTTTGACATTGTTAATCCTATGAGGGCTTAGGGAAAATTATGTCAAAAGTTGGTTGCCCAGAGAAGTTCATCAATATTGTACATAAATTTCATGATGGCATGTTTGCCCGGGTTCTGGATAGTGGACAATGTTCTTGGGCCTTCCCAGTCACCTATGGAGTGAAACAGGACTGTGTGTTTTCTCCCATGCTTTTTAGCATGATGTTTTCAGCTGTTGTCAAATGGTTTCAGTGAGGATGAACATGGCATCAAGGTCAACTACCATAGTGATGGTAAGTTCTTCAGTTTGAAAAGGCTACAAGCCAAGACCAAAGTGGAGGGAGTGTTGGTGCATGATACTTCTGTTTGCAGATGATTGTGCACTCAATGCAGTCTCTGAAGCTGAGATGCAACAAAGCATGGATCAATTCTCTATTGCCTGTGCTAATTTTGGCCTAATAATTAACACCAAGAAAACACAGGTGCTCCATCAGCCACCACCACACATAGAACCATCAGTTACAACAAATGGAGAAGGTTTGAATGCTATGGATAAGTTCACTTAACCTTGGTAGTGTACTTTCCAGATATGTACACATTGACAATGAGGTTGACACATGCATTGCCTGAGCTAGCTCAGTGTTTGGGAGGCTCCAAAGAAAAGTTTGGGAGAGAAGAGGTTATATGCTTGTGAAACATGGCCAGTCTACCAGCCTCATGCCAGGAAATTGAATCATTTCCATTTGAACTGTCTTAGAAAGATTCTGAGGATCATCTGGCAGGATAAGGTACCAGACACTGAGGTCCTCACTCAAGCTGAACTGCCAAGCATTCAAACTATCCTTCAAAGAGCACAACTCCAATGGGCTGGCCATTTTGTTTGAATGCAAAATGTATTCTTGCCAAAAAGAGAACTCACATGGGGCAGGCAATCACATGGTGGCCAGAAGAAATGATAGAAGGACACTTATGAAGGTCTCTCTCAAGAACTTTGGATTTGATTGTGCATCATGGGAGACACTGGCACAGGACTGCTAAGCGTGGTGTGCCCACATAAGAAAGGGTGCTGTGCTCTTTGAACAAAGCAGAGCTGAAACAGCACAAAGAAAATGTAGGAGGTACAAATTTGGGATATCCACCCTAAGTATTCACATAGACTAGACTATCTGTGCCTAACCTGTGGTTAGCATTCTGAGCTCATATTGGTCTGATCAGCCAAATTGGACACACTGAAATTTCACTTTATCAAGGTGATGTCATTTTGGTGCTCTTTGAGAATGAAGGACAACAACCACTACCATGGGAAGGAAGAAGGAGAAAGGAAGGGAAAAGGGGGAGAAGAGAGCAAACAGGTAATTCCCCCTTTTACTGTGTGTTTATAAACCATAAAAACAGGTGATTATAAAGTAGAGCATATTTTCTCTTCAGTAACATTGTTAGAATTGAATCATTCATTTCTGACCAAGTTTTCAGCATTTGATAAAATAATCTGATGTATTATTAAACTTAAAAAAAACCCAACTCTAAGCATCTTTAGTCGGGAAAATAGCACAATATTGTCCCAAATTCCACAAAATGGACGTGAAAGGTATCTTACACATTACACAGACAAGGATCTCACACATTACACAGACAAGGGTCTCTGGTGTATTATAAAATATGTTCACTTCAGTTTCCCAAAAATCTGTGATTTCATCGACGACAACTCCTCCCATCCACTGAAATAATAATCTGGACCTCCCTGTGTTCTGGGTGCTTTGCTTAAAGATTGGGTGTAAGGACACAAATGCAGGCATCCGTGCACTCACAGAATGCTCATTCCGTAAGAGAAAGACAAACATTTTCACAATAAATAAGGGGGTAATTTGGGAGACAGGGCGAAGCTAACAGCTAGGAGGATCAGGAAGGACTCAGTGTTGAAGCTCTTGGATTTTCAGAGGTGATGATGAGAAGGGAGTGCCTTCCAGACATGGGCAGGCAGCACTATTTATGTGCATGTATGTTCAAAAACTCACACCTGGGAGATGGAGTGTCATATGTAATGAGCAGCCAGTTTGGCTGGGCTATCAAGTGTGGAAAGAGTTGTTCTGTTTAGGAAACTTGAAAAAACTGGGTGGAGAGGATTTTTGAAGGACTTTAGATGCCAAAGAGCATTCCTAGTTGTTCTTGGAAAAAAGGAGCCCCAGGAGTTTGAATAGGGAATGACATAGTCAGAGATACACTTTAGGAAAATAGCTTTGGCTGCTATGTGGAGGATGGATTGCAGAAGGGAGGAACTAGCTAAGAGGCTGCTGTAGTAATCCGTAAGAGAGGATGGAGCCCTGAATCAGGTTTGTGATTCTGTCAGGAGAGAGAAGGGGATGGATGAGAGACAGACTTGGTGTTTCTGGTCATGTCGGCTGAGAATGGAGAGTGGAGGAGACCTCTGGGGTCATGAGCCTGGGTAACTAGAGGGATGGGGTGGTACCTGTGATAGAAACTGGGAAGTTTAGAACAGGGTTGAATCTGACATGCCTATGAAATGTCCATCAGGCTGTGGGAAATGAGCACCAGTCAGGGCTTAGAAGAGACTTGATGGACTAGATGGATGTGGGAGTCATGTGCATAAAGATGCTGGGTAATCCCATGGTAGCTGGTGAGATGTGAGGGAAAGGGAAAAGGAAGGGAGTGGAGGGAAAGGCAGAGCAGTGGGTGGACCTATTCCTTTTGGTGAAGTGTTTTGGATCCTAAATATACTCTCTTTCCCTCAAGTCTCTGGTGAGGACCCTTACTAAATTTGGCCAAGCTGATCAGGATCTGTCATGAGTCCTTTTCTTGGAGCCTTCCTGGATTGTCAGGGGTGACCAGACCTTATGCTCTCACTGCCTTAGAATTGAGAAAGACTTGGTAGAGTTCTTTCTTGAAATAGCACTAGTATTTGCCACCTAAAGGTGCCCCTCCCGTTCAGGAGATTTAGCCACTTCAGAATCTGCCTGCCTGTCAGCTACTCCTCGTGAGAAGTCTTTAAATGGAAGCTGAAAAGGGATGTTTTGGGCTATTTCTGGTTGGCCTAGATGTTCTCTCAGGTCCTTAACCACTCTGAGACCCTCTGATTCAATTAGAGCTTTTCAAGGAATTTGGCACTGGTACGGCCCTTTCTTGAATTTCCCTGTTCTACACAAGCCAGGTGTTTTGGAGCCGCTAGGTGGCGCCAGAGTGCCCAGGGTGCAGAGCCTAGAGTCAGGAAGACTTGTAAGTCTTTGTGGGTTCAAATCCTGCCTCAAGTCACTGAACCCCGTTTATCTCCATTTCCTCGTCTGTAAAATGAGATGGAGAAAGAAATGACAAACCACTTTAATATCTTTGCCAAGAAACCCCAAATGCCATGAAGACTCAGACACAGCTGAAATAACTAGACAGCAATCCACAGAGACAGAGCAGGCTTTCTGTTGCCCTCACATCCCTTTCATACAGAGTCAGTCTCCTCCATGATTTAGTGAAACTTCATACTTAACTAGAAAGACAGAACCACCAGGATCAAGTATTAGCTATAAACTTTCATGAGGATTGGTGAGATAGGCCCAAGTATAGCTTCTCTTCTTTGGCATCAGGCCATCAGTCTTACTTTTCATCTCAGCAAATATTTCCTCCTAAAGTGCTTGAAAAAAGGGGAAGGTGATTTAGAAAATACTTTGACTTAGGAAAATGAGACTTTCAGAATTCAGTCTCTCTGAGCCTTACTTTAAAAAAGCTCCAGAAGTTTTAAAAAATGAATTTCATTGTTTTTAAAACTCTCTGTGGATTCATCAAAGATAAAGTCTAAACAGTTGTCTGTTTTATTTGAATTTTCTGTTTTCCCATTTAAGATATCTTTAATTGGGGTGTATTTTAAGATTGAACCTGAATCTTTTTTTGGTATTTAAACAGATCCATTTGCAAATAGGTTCATTTCTCCCTTAATGCATTTACGACTGTTTGGGGGAAACTTTTCCATAGAAGTTGAGAGGTAGCTTTAAGTGATAATTTTCAGAAATATGTCCTGATAACAAAAGGCCAATATTTATAGGTGCTATTTTAGAATTAATTTGATGCTGTTTTTTTTTTCCTAAACAGCTAAATGAAATAAAAGCAAAAGGGCTTTTTCTTTTGCCCTAGTTCTCTTTCTGAGCCATTAGAGGTTCTCTGGCTGCTGGCACATGAAGTGATGGTACTGGCGAGCATGGTACAGGTCATGTAGCCCACTTCCCTCAGTTTCGAAGGAATCAGCCCATTAAGTGGCTTCTGACAATCTGGAGGGGATGTGACTCACCTGGGCTCAGGGCAGCTCCAGCCTACCAGAGTCCCCTGTGCTGGCACTGGTATGCCCAGATGATCTCCATGGAGACATTCAACTTTGTGCTGAGTGCAAATGCCCCTGAGAAGTCATCACTGACATCCATTCTGTGTTTAGTTATGTGGAAGTTGGTAGTGATTGTTTGGTGGCCCTTGGTTTAAGGTGTATATTTTGTTTATAAATGGGCCATTAGTTTCCCTAAACATTTTCTAGAAATTTGTATGTGAATTTCAAGGAATTTAATACACTCATTCTTGGTCACATGTGGGTAACTTGGCTTTCTGTAGCAAAATACTTTGCTCATTGCCTTATGAATTAAAAAGTGAATGTTATTTTGCCCATTCTGTAGATGAGAAAACTGAGTTTCAAGGAAGTTATGTGGCTTGCTCATGGTCTCACAGCGTGGAAATGTCAGAACTCAGACTCAAATCCAAGTCTTTAAATACCAGATCCAGTGCTTGTTTCATACTCTGACATCCTACCTTGAGATGTTTTATGGCCTTCTAGAAATTGGAAACAGGACATGGAAAGTAGCAGCTGACTTAGAAGCAGGAGATAGAAAGGCCAGATCCCAGCCTCAGGCCTTGCCGCCTCTTCTTGGGCTGTTGAATGGAGGCAAAGGATTGTCTATGCAACCGTCTGAGAAAACAATTCTGGCACCTCAGGAGACCTTTCTCTGAATTCAGCATCCTCTCCAGCTTCCTCAAAGACATCCATGGCTAATTAGGAATGAGCTTCTCAGACTTGCTGTGCTTCTGGAAAACTTCATTTACCAGCATGAAATCGTGACTTGATTCATTGGCTTCTCCTCCCTGTTGGCCTGGGTAGGAGAATGGCCACTGTGCCACTTTGGTCAGTCTGTGCGCACCAGGCTCCAGCTTGTGCATATTATTGGGACATCTTAACCTGAAGTCTATTGACTAGTTCTTCCAGACCTGTATTTAGAAGCATTTGGAAGTATGACAGTGATATCTTGGACCATAGGTCCTGCTGCAGTTTTCCTCTAAATGAAGCCCAAAGAATTACTCCCTGCTGGCTAGTTGCTTCTCGACTTTAGGAAGTCCTTTTTGGCCCAGTGGTTCTAGGCTCTCTTGGGGGGGTCCTGGGAGGTCTCTGTGCTTGATCCAGTGATCCAGAATTCATCTAGGGCTTCCCAGTCTCCTTGCGGACAGTTCTTACTGTTCTCTTACCAAACCTGCCTCTCCATCTCCCCATCTGCCCCACCCCCCACCCAGCTACCCGCTGTTCTTCCATTTAACAGCCTTGCGCATATTTTTAGACAGCTCTTGTATCCCCATAAATGTTCTGGTTTCTTTTTGATTTTAATGCCTTTTGTTTTTTCCTGATAAACTCCATTCCCAATTGCTCTCCAGCTAATCCTCAGCTCTCATCCTCTCCCTATCCACTTGGCTGTCCTCCACTTGTACTTGGCTTGGCCAGGGTTCTAATGTGTGTTGCTTAGAGCTGAGCCACTGGTCAACCAGCCTCAGGCAGCCAGGACAAGGACTATGAGACTGTCCCTGCTTCTGTGCTGGATGCTGGGCCTCTCTGGAGTTTGGGGCACAGAGCTAGCTAGTGCTGAGGCAGACACTGGAGGAATGCCAAGGACATGAGCACCCAGCTGTGGCACTTGTCTTCACCTGAGCTTGGTGGGGAGGAAATGGGATCCCGTGAAGACAGGCTCTGCCACACCAGGGCAGATGATCATATGACCACTTCTCTCTCAGCCTCAGTTTCTTTGTCTGTAATATGGGGACAGTAATTCTACTGCTGGTCTTATAGAGTTATTGTGAGGAAAATGCTTGGCCAACTGTAAAGCTCCATAAAAAATGGACATTATTGATGCTAAAGCAGTTGGGTGCTAGAGAGGGTATGGGCCTGGGCCTGGGCTCAGGAAGACCTGGATTGAGTTCTGGCCACAGACATTTACAAGCTTTGGGAGTCTGGGCAAGTCACTCCACCTCTGTTTACCTCAGTTTCCTCATCTGTAAAATGGAGATGGTACTGGCATCTACCTCCTAGGGTTGTTATGAGGACCAAATGAGAGAGTAACTATAAAGTGTTTAGCATAGTGCCTGGAGTATATGAATGGTACTCATTAATCTAGTCATTAACTTGTTCCTTTTTATCTTTTCTGTCTAGTGCCAACCTGAAGCCTCAGTATCTGTCCCGTGTCAACATTTCTAAGGTTTCTCTTTCTATCTTCAATTTTCAGGCTGTGTGGCAGCTACCCACAGGAGCTCATTGTGCCAGCCTGGATTACTGACAAGGAGCTGGAAAGCGTCTCAGGCTTCAGGTCCTGGAAACGCATCCCTGCTGTGGTCTACAGGTGAGCTGGCAGAGGCTCCGTGGCCCTGCTTTATAGAATCTTTGTGTTCTCTGGTACTTGAGGCTACTGTAAGATTACCTCTGGCCTGAAAACAGAAAGTGGAAAGGATGAATTAGGCTAGAGATGAGATGGTTTTGAAGACTGTAGCATCCAACAAAGCTTTGGGTATACCCACCATGTAAAAATACTTACATAGTTTACCGTAGTGATCTCTTACCTGAAGGAAGGGTCCCACATCTAGTATCTCTAGGTGATCATTCAGTCTCTTCCTGCAGGCTTGGGGAAAACAACACTGTCCTTGTCTGCGGAGAGCTTACAGAATAGAAGATGGTCCCATGTCGTGACCTCAAACATTGCAGGGCACTGATCCAAGGGGAAGCAGCACTTTGTCTGTTTAATAACTTAAGGTTTACAGCACTCTTTCCTCACAAGAACCCTTTGAGGCAGGGGATGCATGTGTTCTCTCCAGGGTACAGATGAGGACACTGAGGCTCCCAGAGATGATGCTACTGACTCACAGCCACAGAGCTAGCAAGCCCTGCACATCCTGCTCCTAGGCCTCTGCACTCTCTGTGCCACCCCTTAGTAGCCAAAGGAGAAGAGTGTAATAAGTGATTCCTTTGTAAATGAAACTTAATATAGGCAGAAAACGCATCAAGTGCCCGTCCCAAGGGAGTCTTAGACCAGAGGAGCAACTCCCTGGAGGAATAGGGTTTTTTGCAGAGGGCTGTAAGCTTGAGACTCAAATCACTGTGTGATCTTGGGCAGGTTCCCCAACCTGAGCATCAGTTTCCCCTCGTTTATTACAAGAAGGTGTTAGACTCTGTAGTCTCTAAGGGCCCTTCCAGTTCTGTGATAGATACATTTGGGGTCTGTCTCCCTCTGGGAGGAGAATCCAGGTGTGGAGAAGATTCTTTCAAAGGCTGAGGTGCTGGAGGGAGGAGCAGGTACAGCACCAGAGCCACATTGACAGACCCTGAGTGAGGATATGATAAGCTCTGAGTGAGGAAGAGCGGTTGCATCATGTGCACCATCTTGGTAACAGGAGACAGTGTCTCTCTGGGCCTCCTTCCCTCATGAGTGGCTGGGACAGGATATTGTGCATCTTGCTTTTTCTGTGGAATTTTTCTAGCTTCTCTTCATTAGAAGCAAAAATACACTTAAAGGGCAGAATAGTGGGCTTCTGATTGAGGACCTGGGTTCAGGTTTGGTGCCCTGCAGCTGTGAGTCGTGTAACTTCTCTCTGAGATGAAGGGATTGAAGGCCATCTCTAGAGTTTCTTCCTGCTTAACATCCTGATGTGTTGAGTCACTTGGCCTCTTAAGTAAGGTGACGCCTGTCTTCCCAGCCTTGGAGGCATATTGGAGGAAAGGGGTGACACAATTTAAAATACTGGAGAAATGTTGGCTCTGACCCTGGTGTGATACTGATATTGCATGGCAAGGCTCCTGTTTCACTTGTGGTTCTCATGGACTCTCCACTGTTTTCCTGCACTCTGTCCACTGTGTCTTTGCTCTTGGATGACTCGGTCCTCCTTTGCACGGCACCTGACAAAGGGTCCTGCCAGGCCACGAGGGACCTGCTTCCCCCAGTTGTGTCCCTACTGGCGGCCAGGGCAAAGCTGTGGCTGCAAGAGATGACCACATCCTACTGACCCTCATGAGGAGCTGGCCTAGGATTCTCAGCCTTCTGCACACTGCACCACACAAGACCTCTTGGAACTAGCCAAAGGAGGGAGCCTAGAGCTTGGGGGACTCCAAGGGGAAGGACCAGTCCCCTTTTCAGCTCACTAGCACTGGGCCACCTGAAGACTTGCAGTGGTCAGATGTGCAGGGAGGTTCTTCCCATGTACAGAAAGTTCAGCTGACCTGCAAGTCTCCTCTGATAGGGCACTGATTTGGGTCCCAGGAGCTGCTGCTTTTCTCCAGCCAGACATGGCCAACTTCTTCCATTGAACCTCCCTGGGAGCGTGCCCCGGCCGTGCTGCCCTGCCCTGCCTCTGTGGGGCTTGCTGCAGCAGCTCTCCCTTTATCACTGAGAACTGAACCTGAGCATGGGACAGAGAAGCCATTTCCTCCCTGATCCAGAATGCTTGCCTCATGTGCAGGCATCCCCACTTTGGCTTCCATAGAGCTCACAGAAGTGTCTTCTCTGGGGCCATTCCCTCAGTGTTCTTTTAGAATTCCACATTCCTCCAACCCCATTTGCAATGGAAGTCATCTGATTTAGTATCCTAATTTAATAGAGGAAGAAGCCAGGAGGAGGAAAATGACTCAAGTTTACAGTCCGGGGACCTGAACCCAAATCTCTTGACATCCTGTCTCTTTTTCCTGTCATGTGCTGCCTCTCAGTAAGTGTTGACTGAATGCCCATGTGGGCAGGCCTGTGCTAGACACTGCGGGACTCTGCCCAAAAAGGCCTAAGCAGCTGATCATCCATTCAGAACTGCTAGTGGGCTTCATGTGTGCCCAGATAAGGTCTTGTGCCAGGTGTGGATGGTGGTTATGAGGAGAAAAGATAGGAGCCAGAGGCCTGCATTAAGCCTGGGTGACGTGGAGGATGGTGCCACCACTGACCAGGCTGTCCTTGTCACATAGCCTTTGTTCATATACTGACTTCTAGCCAAGGGGCTGGATAGTTTAACCCAAGGTGCTAGGGGACGATCCTGGTACTTCCCACCTCACTTGTTGACTTGGGGCTCCAACAAAATCATCTTTATCAAGTGCAGTGTAGCAGTCCCGCCTGGTAATTGTTCAGAGCTGAGAAGAAAGGAAGACAGCGGGCCCAGGGCTGACCTTTCCTGCAGGAACCAGTGCTGCTGGGAGCCTGTGATGGGGACCAGGTGCTTAGTGAAGACAAAAGTGAATCTTGTGAGGGCACCTGGAGATGCTTTAGCTTAGCTGGAGCTGGGCAGAATCCTCCTGTGGCCACCTGGGCTGGGCAGCGGTGATGTAGCACCACCTGCTGTTGGAGAGGGCCTGTGCCAGGCCTGCCTGCCCTAACAGGCTACGATAGGCATGCAGGGGTCCAGTGTGGGGGCAAGGCCTCCTTGGGCAGTTGAGCAGCCCAGGCTCTTTGGGGCCACCTGGGAAGTGTGGGAGTAACTTTTAAAAACCACTGACTGCCATGAATGTTTAGCATTAGTTTCAAAGCTGCTCAGAAAGGAAATGCTTGGTCTTAAAAGGAGAGCCATTGCCATGAGCTCCAGCTCTTTTGACCTCATCTGTAAAATGATCCTTTGAACCCACGAGAAAGGATGTAGTGGGACGTGACTATGGCTTTGTCTTGTTTTACCTTACCTAAAGTATCTGACTCCTCCAAAAAGCACCCTTTCCCCATCCCCCAAGGACAGATTAGCACATTCTCCTGTTTGTCTCCTGCAGGAGGTGCATTTGCTGACTGGGGGAGTTAAAGTCTACCTTGGAAAGTAGTTCCCTAAAAATGAAAAGGTTTTGAGGCTACAATTAATTATCCAGGCTGACCATGGAGTGGACCATCAGAGCTACTAGCATTCAGAAGTTGGTATCAGTCTGGTATTCCTTAAAGACCTTCAGACTCTGCATGGTACCATTTTAGGTTATATGAGCAAGGATTTTTTTTTTTTATCCTATATTTTTCTTTTTTAAATTTTGAGTTCTAAATCGTCTTTTTCTGACCAGCCCCTCCCTCACCTCTTGAGAAGGCAAGAAATATGATACCCATTATATATGTGAAGTCATGCAAAATATATTTTCATATTAGCCATGTTGTTAAAAAAAATGAAAGAAAAATACAGAAAGTAAAAGAAAACGTTATGTTTCAGTCTACGTTCAGAGTTCATCAGTTTTCTCTCTGGATGAAGATGGCATTTTTCGACACAAGTTCTTCAGAGTTGTCATGAAGTTGATGAGAGTAGCTGCATCTTTCACAGTTGGTCATTATACAGTATTGCTGTTACTGTGTACAATATTCTCCCGGTTCTGCTCACTTTACTTTGCATTATCTGTTCATTTAAGTCCTCAGTCTTTTCTGAAACCGTCCCACTTGTCACTTCTTACAGCACAGTAGAATTACATCACGGTAATATACCACAAGTTGTTCAGCCATTCCCCAGTGCTTGGGAATCCCCTCCAGTTCTTTGCCATCACAAAAAAGATATTCTATAAATACTTTTGTATGTATAGGTCCTTTTCCTTTTTCTTTGGTGTAGATCTAGGTATAGGTCTGGGATCTAGCAGTGGTATTACTGGGTCACGGTTTTATGGGCATAGTTACATTTTCTAGAGTGGTTGGATCAGTCCACAGCTCTTATCAACAGTGCATTACTGTCTCCATTTTTTCATATCTTCTCCAGCATTTGTGATTTTTCTTTTCTATTCTCTTAGCTAATCTGATTGGTATGAAGTACATCATCAAAGTTGTTTTAATTTGCATTTCTCTAATCAATAGTAGTTTAGAGCATTTTTTCATATGAGTATAGATAGCTCTGATTTCTTCTGAAAATTACCTGTTCATATCCTTTGACCATTTATCAATTGGAAAATGGCTCTTATTTTTATAAATTTGGTTCAATTCCCTTTGAGGATTTTTGATCCCAATTCCATTTTCTCAGAATTGGAACTTTTAAAGTATTTTAGGTATCACTGTTAAAAGTTGACTCATGTTTAAGAAAATTTACTCTTCATAATTTTGGAAATTATGAGATTTTATCCTGGTAAGATACAAGTTTATTTCATTGTATGCATATACATACATCTATGTATACCAGAAATAACCTTGAATGTAGAGTCAAGAAAGTTGGGTTCAGTGAGCCACATTCTCTTATCTGTAAAATGGAATTGAACTAGATCAGAGGTTCCCAAATTTATTTGACCTACTACCCTCCTTAAAGAAATTACTCAGCACCCTCTGGAAATCTACTTTAACCCTTTAATTTAAAAAAAAATTGTATCATTTCAAAACATATAAATTTTTTTAAATGATGTATCTTAAACTGAATAATTTTTTTGTATATTTGTGGGATTTTTTCTACATTGAAGTTTTGTTGACGCAATATTATGTCATGTAACCATATACTATCATATTATAAACAAGTCATTATACACACATATTCCTACCGATACATACTGGACTTCCTAATGTTTTGTAATGCATTTGCCTGCCAGCACTTGCTTGTTAAGACCTCTCAGTAGACTTGGCCAGTGATCAGTCTTAACTTGCATTTTGTGTGTTTATTTGTAAAATAATGTAATCACTGTGCCCTTAACTCTGTTACACAACAGTTGAAAGTTGTATAAAAGATTTTTCAAAAATTTTTTTCTTCTTTTCTTATACTCCCACTGTTCCCTTATCTTTATTCAGCACCGTTCAGCTGCATCTGAAGCCACCTCGCCCTTGGATCTTTCCCATGCCACCGGGGGTGGCTTCATCCATTTTGGGAACAAAACACAGAACATTTTACTGGGGATCCACAGACTGAGGCTCTGTGAGCCACATCTTCCAGCGTTAAGACGTAATTTTTTCTAGTGCCTTACAGTTAATATGAGTACTTTCTCTGCAGCGATTTTGAGGTGGAGGTCTGCCAGATAGTCTCCCAATTTTCAGGTTCACAAAGCGGATGTGACTCACCCAGAATCACACACTTCTTTTGCTTTTTTGTTTGCTTTAGTGAATTTTTTTCAGTCCGCAAAAACCCACTTTTTGTTCCTTCTCTTTCGTTTCCCACCCCCTTGTTGTAAACTTGTATAGGCAAGCAAATCATTTCCATATTGACCACATGTGCAAGGGAAAAAAATGGTTTCATTCTGCATTGAGTCCTTTGCCTCCCAATGAGTAGATGAGCGGCATGTTTCATCGTGATTCCTTTGGAATTGTGGTTGGGCATTACTCTGATCACAGATCCTAAGTCTTTCAAAGCTGTTGGCACCATATTGTTATTGTGTGAACTGTTTCCTTGATTCTGTTTTCTTCACTCTGCATCAGTCTTACAGGTCTCCTTAGATGTCTGTGTCTCCCTGTGCCCGACAAGCTGGACTGAAGAAATGGCTCACTGTGGGGTTTTCCCTTTGCCTTTCCTGATCTGAATTTTAGCCTGGTGAATTTTCTAGATGTTTGCACACATCATGGGGAGCTTGGCTGTACTTCTTCCTGCTCTTCCACCATCTTGGCTCTACCTCCCTCACAGTCAAACATTTGAAAATAACCAGCTGGTTCCTTAAACCCTTCTCATAGTTGGGAGCCTTGTGATCTTTCTGTTGGATTGTTCTGCCATTGATTAGCTGTGTAATCTTAAGCAAGATGATGATGACATTTCCCCTCAAACCTTACGTGGCACTGTGCATCTGAAATCATGTGATACCGAGCATTCTGATTACCATCTGTGTTATCCTCCCTGACTAGAATTAGGCCCCCTCTCATTCGCCTTTTGTTTCCTTGTCTACTAAATGAGGGGGCTACCTGGCTCTAGGCCACTGTTCACTGATTCTACCTATCTGCCCAGGGTTGCCCCCCACCTGATTCCCAACACACTTGAGAGTGGCATGTGTACAGTTACTTACATATGCAGAAAATGCCTACTGAGAAATTTAACATTCATTAAGTAGCTGCCTGGTAGACCCTAGGTTCTTTTCATGACTTCTTGTTCTTTCATCAGGCACCAAAGCAATGGGGCGGTCATTGCCCGCTGTGGGCAGCCCGAGGTCAGCTGGTGGGGCTGGCGGAATGCAGATGATGAGCACCTTGTGCAGTCCGTGGCCAAAGCCTGTGCCTCTGACTCCAGGTCAGGTAGTGGCAAGATACTGAATGGAAATTGCTCTAGGGAATTTTCCAATGGAGGTGACCTTTCGGATGTGGAATTTGGTGAGTTTCTTAGCCATCCTTCATTTTTGATGCTGACAGCCTTTGGCTTTTCTCCTCCCACTCTGTAGAGTTTGGTACAAGAGGACTCTCCCATTGCATGGCCCAGTTAAGCAGCACTAAATCCTGGCCAAAGATCAAGTCCTAGAATAGTGGAGGGACAGCAAGTGTTGGAGTTTTTTTGGAATGGGCAGAAGATCCTGTTTTCTTTAGCTCTTGTTGAAAATTTTTTGGAAGTTTAACAAAAAAAAGATACTAACTTCCAAATAAGGAAGGAGCCAATGAAGTAGTTTTCCTTCTTACTGGCTGTCTTTCCCTCTCTGAACCTCACTTGCATTATGTTTAAAAATAAAACTAAAAAAGGGTATGGTGGGGTGTTGGGAAAGGACTGGATGACTTGGCTTTTAAGGTCCCTTCCGGCTTTCAGCTCCCAAGGCTTCAGTTTGACACTTGAGTGTCTGCTGCTTCTCATCATCCAGGACAGTAGAAACAGGCCAAGAAGAGAAGGGCCCTAAATGTTGGGCACTGTCTGCCTGTGACTTGTTACGGACAATACCTGGCAGAATCGGTAACAGAGATGTGCTGCTTTTCCTCCTGATTCTCCTTAGATTCTTCCCTGTCAAATGCCTCTGGAGCAGAGAGCTTGGCCATCCAGCCTCAGAAGCTTTTAATCTTGGATGCGCGTTCGTATGCAGCAGCGGTGGCAAACAGAGCCAAAGGGGGTGGCTGCGAATGCCCGGGTGAGTGGGACCCACTAGTGGCTCCGTCTAGGCAGATTGGGCTTCTCTTTCATTTCCTGATGACAGTTTGGGGGGATTTTTCAGAGGGAGATACATGACGGATGAAACCCATTAGTATCCTTTCCTTCTCATGTGCCAGCCTTCCTGGTGATAGGAAGAGGAAATCACCTTCCGTTATTAGTGTTGTTCATGTTTGGAAGCTTGTTGTGAATTAAAAAGACCACCTTGGAGCTTCTTGGCCTTGTAGCTGCACGTATAGTGGTGGCTGCCCCTCAATCTGTTCCCCTTGTGGGAGCCCACAGCCGCAGCCCCTCCAGGAGGGGTATGGGAGAGGGCCTGGCCAGAATTTGGCCCTCAAGGCCTTGCCTGTTTCCTGTAGGGGAGGATAAGCTAGAATTGGAAAATGGAAATGCTGCACCATTGTTCACAGAGTGTTATTCCAGCAAGGGCAAAGAGGGACTGTGGGTACCCTAGGCTTACAGACTTTCTGATGCTACATTGTCATGGGGGGAGGAGGGGAGGGAGTGTAGCCATGCACACACACTTGCACTTGCACTCACATTCACACACTACCCCTGCTGCTTTGGGGGTACAGGGCAGGCAGTGCAGTGCCTTTTCTCACCCAAGGCATGGCCTCTGATTGAAGGCCTTATGCTCATTGCCAACCCACAGGCCTACAGCTCTAGAAGTAGGCTTGATAACAGGCTTTCCTTCCCTTTCCCTGGTTCTGCAGGTTTCCAGTTCAGCATGCTTGTGTTCTCTTTGTTGTTATTTTCTCCAGAGTATTATCCCAACTGTGAAGTGGTATTTATGGGGATGGCAAACATTCATTCAATTCGGAAGAGCTTTCAGTCCCTGCGGTTGCTGTGTACACAGATGCCAGATCCGGGAAAGTAAGCATTGGCCTCACTGTCATGTGTTCCCATGCCTCTGCCCCTGAGACCCTTCTGTCAGGGACCCCATGCCCCCTGCAGGGGAGCATTCCTTGTCCCATTTGTTTGGGGATCAAGGCCCTCTTTCTTCCACACCAGCACAAGGGAAAAACAGAGCAAGAAATCAGGTCCTCTTGGGAAGTGGTTAAAGGTGAAAAAAAGTAAATCCTGGTCATCAGAAGGGAAGGCTTGTCCTCTCTGTTTTCCTAGAACCTCTTCATCTTCTGCTGCTACTATTTTGGCCAAGGGGAGGTGATCCCAAGAGCTTCTGCCTCTGTAGCCCTTGATGTTTGCCTAGTATGTGTCATACACATCTGAAATGCAAGCCAGGTAGTGCTGGTATTACCATGCTTTACACATAAGGGAAACTGAGATTCCTCCAGCCCTTTCTCCGTGGCATGAGGCACTGGTATCATTTAAATACTAATATTTCCCTCACTCCTGACATGCTTTGGTTCATGTAGTCTCTGTCCCAAGGAGAGTGGAAATTGGTTCCTTCCTAGGCAGCGCTGACTAACCAGCATTAGCCTGAACCTTCCCAGATCTCAGTGTGGAGCAGTGGGGATTTCCAGCTCTTCTGTGATAAGTGAGCCTTCCTCCTCCTTCCTGGCCAAGGGCTTTCCCTTAACATGTTCTGATTATAAAAGATGAACTCACAGGAATGAAAGTTTAATGCTTCTTGGCAGACAAGCTGTATTATTCTCAGGGACTGTTTGAATAGCTTTGAGAAAAAGGGAACCCTTTGAGAGTTCTGCTAATGCTTCTCCTCCACAGTGTGCTGCCTGAGGGACCAGAGAGGTCTGGCCAGCATAGGGACCACAGGTATCCTCAGCCTCCACTAAGTGGGGCCAGGCAGGATGGCTTAGGTTGCTGAAACCAAGGTCATTTGCACAACATTCGGTTCAGATCATCAGGTAGTAAGTAGTCCAGCAGAATCAGGTATGACCAGACTTTGCCTGGGAAAGGCCTTACTGGAGAAACAGCCTCCAGTAACACTGACAGTCTTCTCAGTGAGCCTGCTCTTGGAGCCTGATGAGCATTAAGAATTCTAGTGAGAGCCTTCCTCTGCCCCTGACTTCTCAGCATAGCACAGGACCCCAGAGGCTATGCACAGGCCAGAATATCTAGTCACATGAAGTCTCACCCTCAGGGTCACAGAGGGAATGCTGATCCCAAGTCCCAGATGACAGAAGATGAGCCCACAACAGTCTGAATAAGGTTGATAGTTTGAGGGGACAAGCCACAGTGAACTTGGCACCCATGGGCCCAAAGGCAGGCTTTCACTGCTGTCCTGGTGCTCCGTGGGTCTAGCACAAGACCTCCAGCCCCAGTAGTTTCCTTGTCACTAATACAGTGTGGTGCTTGGATTCAGTGTGTTGGAGGTGAGGGAGGGGCACTTTTCCCATTGGAGCACCGCTGGGCGACAGGGCTGTTGGATGGGGGACAGGCCAATTTACCCAGCATAGGGAGTGCTTGAAAGGGACAGTAGAGTGAAATAAACCTGGCGTGGCGAGGAGGAGGAGGAAGCCTGTGGGGAATTGTGCAGAAAAGAGTAATGAGATCCTGACTGTTTTAGGACTCTTGCTTTGGCAGCTGTGTGAATAAGGGAGAGGAAAGGAAGGCTGGAAAACCAGCTGGAAAGCTCTGGAAAGGCTGCATAGTCAGAGAGAGGGCCACAGGTTCTGTCAGGCTTGCCTGTCGATGGGATGGGATGATGAGGGGTGAAAAGGAAGAGCCTAGACTAGAGACTTCAGGGCTTTGAACTCAAGGGTTTGGGAAGATGGAGGGACCATCAGTTCTCCCAATGGGGAGAACAGAACTGTGACCCCTGGAGGACGAAGCTTTCCCAGCCAGGTGGCAGGAGGAGCAGCCTAATGTGGAGTAATATTGTACAATGGCCTGGTTGGCTCAGGAGGGAGGGGTCTTCCCCTGCAAGGATGTTTCCAAGCAGAGGCTGGGTGACCATTTGTTAGACAGGTCACAGAACGTCCTTTCTGAGTCCTGAGAATCTGTGAGATGATGGATTAGGCTCTGAGATGATCTGAGGACAGTCAGTGCTAATTAATTCCAACTCACAGTTCTGTGACACTCAGTAGGGAGACACGCAGACCTGTAAATCAGCTGATGAAAGGATCATCCTATTCCACTGATTAGGAAACTGAGGTTCAGAGAAGTATCCAAGGTGCTCAGTATGTTTTCTGACATTGGTGTCTGCAGCCTCTCAGCCCCTTGCTCAGTGACAGACACCGGGCTGCTCTTCTCTCCATCACAGCCATCTTGGGGAACCTTTAGGCTCTTCAGCCACTGTCCTAAGAGCAGCCTTGTGATATCCTCCAGGCCAGTTCTGCAGAATGTGTCAGGGCTGGCCCAGGAGTCCCCCCACCTCCTTCCCAGGCCTGCCTTCTGCCACCATATCATTGCCTGTGAAGTCTGGGCAGCTCCCATGATGAGAGTTCTTGGGGGTTCCCAAAGCTTTTGTCCTATACAAGGTCACCCGGGAGGAGCCAGGCTATCTACCTAGCTCTCCTCGCCTGCTGAGTGCTTTCTCCACATTACCAGGGTGCTTCTTGCAATTCTGCCCATTGGGGCCAAGCAGAATGAGCTGAACCCACTCATACACAGACTGTCCTCATGTCTGCCTTCAGTTGTTGATAAACAGATGATGATGATATCTGCCAGGGAGCTAATTAGCTCCAGAGCAAGCAAGAATGTCCAGAGGAAGTTGGAACTAGGATACTGGATGGCAGCACTTGGGATGGGAGAGCAGAACCACAGGTGCTGCCCGGGTGGCCCCAGTCCTGCAGACAGTGCTTAAAGGCCAGGCCACAAGCCGTACTGGGTTTCAGTGTGGGCTCTGAGGTTGATGGCCTTGGGATTTTCTCAGGCAGTGAACCTCTCATTCAGGCCTGGCTTTCTGTCCTTGCTGAGTCTCCTGGAGGGCTCCAGCTGCAACAGTGACGTTTCAGGCCCCTCGGCATTATTGTAACTCTTCCTGACCTCCTCTTAGTGTGTGGGGGGCAAACTAGTGCCCCCACATGGATGATACTGCAGTTTCTTGTTAGCTTGTTTAAGATTTCAAGGGATGAAATGATTTGTGTTTGCTCTTTAATTTGCTGTGTTCATAAAGCCTCTTGCAGGGAACAGACAGGCTCGAGTTCTCCTGTGCCATCACAGATCTGTCTCTGTCTCTGTCTCTTTAGTTGGCTTTCTGCTCTTGAAAGTACCAAGTGGCTGCAGCACCTTTCGGTGCTGCTGAAGTCGGCTCTACTGGTTGTCCATGCTGTGGACCGTGATCAACGGCCAGTGTTGGTGCATTGCTCCGACGGCTGGGATCGGACCCCCCAGATTGTGGCACTTTCCAAGCTCTTGCTTGATCCCTACTACCGAACTATAGAGGTGTGTATGGAGAGGCAGGTTTGTTGTCCGAGGTGGGGGTCAGTTTCTTGGAGGGGGAAGCCTTCAGTGGTTGCTGTCTTGACTCTTGACCTCCATTTAACTGAGTCCAAGTTTTACAGAACCAGTCCTTTTACGAAGGGGATTTGTTCTGGGAAGTTTGGACTCAGTCAAAGGGCCACCTTTGAGGGCTACATGTGGCCTTTAGGTTGCAGGTTCCCTGCCCTTGATTTAGGAGCTCTCCACTGCCTGTTGGATAAAGTCCTTGTGCTCTTTTCTGGCATTCTGGGCCCTCTGCTTTTAGCATTACCTCATACCAACTCCCCTGTCTCCCACAGCTGCACTGCAGCTAAGCTAGAACACTTGTCCTTCACCGCTGTGCTTTTGTATAAGCCGTTCTCTGCTGGCATCTCCCATCTGGGCATGGCATCTTCCTCATCCTTTACAGCCCAGCTTTAGTGTTGCTTCTGCCATGAAGCTTTCCCTGGCCTTCTCAGGTAGAGGTGATCTCTCCCTCCTCTGATTACCGAGTACATTGTTCTCCCTTTCTAGATTCTCATTATTATTAATTATCTATGTGTCTCCTTGCTTATTTGTCTTTGTTTCTCCTGCTGTGGGGCCTTGAACCTTCAGGGCACCAGATGAATTGAAAGAATGGCAGTGACTTACTCTGGAGATTGATAACTGTATTTCCCTGTTCATCCTCATTTGGTTTTGTCCCATACGAGATTTTGTGGTGGTATCAGCAGTTACCTGTGCTCTCCTCAAATCAAAGAGCCAGAGAGTGTCAGGGCCTGTTTTCTGTGGGTACCTGGTCTGCCTGGGAAAGGGGACAATCACTCCAGCAAAATGTCACATTTCCAGGGCACTGTGACTCCAGGAATATTGTTTGCATTACTAGGCACAATTAGAGGAAGTAGCCAAGAAATTTGGGCTAACAAGAGCTGAACTGCCAGGGCAGATAAATCCAGGGGCCCCATCTAGTGACTCTCAAGAGGGCAGTGCCCAGCCAGCAGGTAACACACAAGTGACCAGATCTGCTTCTCTCCCTTCCTAGGGTTTCCAGGTGCTCGTGGAGATGGAATGGCTTGATTTTGGCCATAAGTTTGCTGATCGCTGTGGCCATGGGGAAAACTCAGATGATCTGAATGAACGTTGTCCTGTGTTTCTGCAGTGGCTGGACTGTGTCCACCAGCTCCAGAGGCAGTTCCCTTGCTCTTTTGAGTTCAATGAAGCATTCCTTGTGAGTCTGGGGTTCTCTTGATTAGGTGGGGCTACAAGCTTGAAAATTGGGGGTGAAGAGGCTCTTTTCTTTCTCTTGTTAAATATTACTGCCACTGTGGGGCGCGGTTCACCAGCATGGGTAGGGAGCAGATACAAAGGGAAATTGGCCGTATGAGCATTGACACTGACTAGAAGACCAACGGGAATGGCCGTGTGAAGGTACAGTTGAAGGACATGGAGGGCTCTTTCTCCACTTGGACTTCAGCCTACTCTTGTGACAGAAGTGTGCTTCAAGGGAGAGTAAGGGTGTTTACCAGGTGCAGATCACTCAGGTTCATTGGGTGTCGTTTTCCTTATCTGTAGAAGGAGGTTAATGATGGCTTTAGTAACCAGCCTGCAGAGATACTAGAAGATTGAACAAAAGTTTATATGGACTCATATCACCATCACCCCATTGCATATATGATTAAATGTGCATGTAGGTTGTGTGTGTGTGTGTGTGTGTGTGTGTGTGTGTGTGTGTGTGTGTTACAGAGTCAGGAAGGCCTGGCTGTCTGAGTTCTGTCTCAGATAGATGCTCCTCAGTGCTCCTAGGTGGTCTGTGTCATCATCAGGAGCAGGTCAGGACAGGTTAGCCTCTGCCTAGGGAGATCACTGACATCACTAGTCCAGAACAGAAGGGGTGTGTGTATGCATGCCAGGCGCCTTGCTAACCTTCAGGTCATAGGAGTATTTAGCATTATTCATTCTCTTAACTGTACCCACCATCTGTTGTCACAGTCTGGGCTTTGTTGTGTGTGGTTGCCTGACACTGTTGGGGATGGGATTTCCCATTTTCCCCAAAGTGGAGGAGGCATGATGGCCCCTGGTTTGCCAGGACTCACTCACTGGAGATTGTCTTAAGCAGCTTTCTCACTGGGAGCCTCAGCCATCTGACTCCCTATGCTGACACTCCTTCCTCATAGAGCATTTTTCTGTTTGGGGGTGGGGGGAGGCAGACAAAGTCAGGTAGCATTTGGACAAGGGCCTGGAGAATCCCCTTCAATTCTAATGTCTGTGATTTTTATTAGAAGTTAGGAAAGTTAGAGAAAAGCTTCAGTGAACACCCCTAGGATGTCATGGTTTGGTGTGTTTTCTCTGGCACTCCAGGCAGGCCTCCTGTCTCATGGCCCTGAGGCTGCTGAAGGTTCACATAGCAAGAGGTTCCTGATTGATTTTTGGTCTTGCTGGAGGAGGAGGAGGAGGTCACTTTCCCTGTTGTGAGATTCTGAGCAAAGAGGACCTTCCCATTCGGTTAAGAAATAAATCTCTTATCTCTTTGTGGTATCTTTGGGTCTGCGATTTTGGTTTGAAGATTAGGGCAGTCTTTGGGGATTAGCTTTCTACAGAGGCCTGTTGGGCTTCTCTCACCAGGCCCACTCTCACAGGAGGGGAGGGTAAGTTTGTCTCTGGGGATGCTTTGGGTCAGGGTAAGGGCTGAAGAAGCTCAGTGGCCAGCCTTCACCCTTCTGACATTGCTATGTTGGCCTTCTCCAGGTCAAGTTGGTACAACACACCTACTCTTGCCTCTTTGGAACATTCCTGTGCAACAATGCGAAGGAGAGAGGAGAAAAACACACTCAGGAACGGACCTGCTCTGTCTGGTCTCTACTTCGGGCAGCCAACAAGGCCTTCAAGAACCTGCTCTATTCTTCTCAGTCAGAAACTGTGCGTATTCCCTGGAAACTGCAAACACACAGGGAGAGCTCAGGGCTGGGGATGGGGCCCAGGACCAGCCAGGAGGAGTGCGGGACTCCGGGATCTCCCCCTCGGTCCCCTATGGACTGTTTCCTGAAAAGACCTAGTCTACCAGCAGAATCTCCTACCTACGATACCCATGTTTGTAGAGACTCTAACACTTTATAAAGTTCTCCAAAGGTGGCAGAGTGAGTGTTTTTATCCTTAGAATATTGATGTGAAAAGGGAGGCCCATTGTGGGTCTCCCCTTTAGAGCCTAGAGTATGGCCCCTGGATTGTGCTGTTGGAGTCAGAGTGCTTCACTGCCCTCCCTTTGCCCGAGGCTGCATCTGGATCTTTCTGGAGGTCTCCTTCTGCCCTTGAGCTCTGCCTTGTTTTTTTGACCCTATGCCAGCCCACTGCTGCATTTGCTCTCACATCGCACACAGGATGCCTTCCAGCCTGGGGTGGCTTCCCCTGGCTGCAGGTTATTATAGTTACTACAGTGATCTCTTTGTATCTTTGAAATGAAAAGCAGAAATTAACAGCTGATTGTGTTTGGGAATGGAGGTGGGGTAGCTATATCCTGTGTGTGTAGGGGAGAGTGTGTGTGCATGTGTGCGTGCATGCGTGTGTGCATGCATCTGTGTGTGTGCTCAAATGCCAAGAAAGAGAGATTGACCTTCCAGGCTCATTTGTTGAAAGGATCGTCAAGATGACCCTTTCTTGCTCTGCTCCTCCTTTCACCCCAAAAGTAATCGCCCTCTTGAAAGGGTGTCCAGTACTGTGGATATTCAGCTCTGCTATTCCCTTTCTCAGGGGGCTTTTTCATCTCGGAGGCAACATCCAGGAGGCTCCTCAGACAAGCTGGCTGGCTTTGTTGGCTCATGAGCATGCACATTGCTAGATCCCAGCCATCACAATATAGATTGAAGCCAGCTGTCCCTGCCTACCCCCTTCCTGCTTTCATGGGGCCTACTGGGAGAGGACCAGAGGAAAGGGCCTCCTTTCACTGGGTTTCATTTAAGGAATCCTGTAAAACAGACTTAGCTGCATTTTGTGAAGTCATGTGGAAGACCAGCTTGTGTGCCAAAGGGAATGGCAGTCATGGTAGAACAGACACCTCCCTTTCTTATGTAGTCAAGTTTGTCCTCAGTTGGTAAACATTGATTAAGCTCCTGCTGTGTGCTGGGGAGACACAGAGGCGAAAGACAGGCCCTGCCCCAAAGAGCTCACTATAATCTAATGAGAGAGACAACATGCAAACACTTCTGTGGGAGATGACATGGTTGGTGCACATTCAGGAAGCCATGGAAACCAGTAGGCGGAGATGAGGAACAGTGTACTCCAGGCATGGGGGACAGCCAGGGAAAATGCCTAGAGCCAATAGATGAGTGTGGATTTAGTCCTGAAAGCAACAGGAAGCCACTGGAGGTTACTGAGTAAGGGAGTGATGCAAGGCACCTACACTTTAGGAAAATCACTTTTGGGCCTGAACAGATGATGGCCATGGCAGCGGTCTGGGAGTGAGGTGCAAAAGGCCTGCACCAGGGTGGGGGCGGGGGGGGGCAGTGTCAGAAGAGAGAATGGGGCAGATTCAAAAGATGCTGCAGGCTTTGACCACAGCATGGATTTGCAGGGTGAGATACTGAGCAGTGCAGGAGGGAAGGTGGGAATGGGGAGAGTAGAGGGGGAAAGATCTGTTTTGGACATGTTGGATTTAAGATTTATACTGAACATCTAAATCAAGATGTCTGAAAGGCAGAGGTTAGGATAAGATAGGCAGATTGGAGAATCATCAGCATAAAGATGTGTGCATTCGTCCTTCTTTGCCAAAGAAGACCATGCCATCTGAGAAATGATGACATGACTTGCATTTATTGTCTTGAGTGAGGGAGGGCTGTGCAGGTCACCAGCCTCACTTCTCCTCCAGAGCCATCTGAATCCAGTGACCAGATATTCATCAGGATGACTGGAGATGACCTAGGATGAGGCATTTGGGGTTAAGTAACTTGCCCAAGGTCACACAGCTAGTGAGTGTCAAGTGTCTGAGGTGAGATTGGAACTCAGGTCCTCCTGACTCCTGCACTGGTGCTCTATCCACTGCACCACCTAGCTGCCCCAGCATAAAGATGGTAACTGATGAGATCACCCAGTGAAGTGGTAGAGGAGGAGAAGAGGACCCAGGATAAGACCCTGGGGTGATCTGGAGGGGGAGAGAAAGAGGTCAGAGAGGTAGAAGGAGAACCGGGAGACAGAGAGAGAAAGGTATTCCAAAAATCTGAAGAGATCATGACAAGGAGGAGAGAGTGATCAACCATGTCAGGGCTAAAGAGAGGTCAAGGAGAATGAGGATGAAGGAAAGGCCACTGGACATAGCAGCTCAGAGATCCTTGGTGCCTTTGGAGAGGGCAGTTTTGTGGAATGATGAGGTTGGAAATTGGATTGTAAGGGGGCCAAGAATGGAATAGAAGGTGGAGGCATCTATTGTAGATGGCCTCTTTGTGGAGTAGCTACCAAGCGTAGAAGAGATAGAAGAGATGAAAGGGTTGAGAGAGGGTTTTTTAAGATAGGAGAGCCCTGGACATGTTTGTAGTCAGTAGGGCGGGAACTCGTGGAGACGAAGAGATTGAAAATAGAGAGAGTTGGGATGACAGAGGGAACTGTCTATTGAAAGAGAGGGAATGAATTGGGATCACTTGAGGAGGGAAGGTTAGCCTTGATAAGGAGTAAAGCTACCTCTTTATAGTAGACACTGGTGAAGGAGGAGACATGAGACAAGGTTTCTGGGTGGAGAGGAGAGGAAGTTGATGGCATATGGCTTCACTTTTTGAGTTTCTCAAGGTTTTCAGTTGAGAGAAGGAGAAGGGGAAGTCACAGGAGATTGGAGAAAGGATGAAAAGGGCCATAAGAGCCACTGTGGGGAACAGGAGAGTGAAGTGTTAAGGTGGGGATTGCCAAACAGCAGGGAGGGCTCAGTTGAGGCCACGTAATATAAATTTGTAGATCAAGTTAGTGACACAGATGTGTTGTCTAATACAGATGACTTGTAAAGTAATAAAGGATAAACAGACCATTTGAATGCATCACATTTTCTTATCCTTGTGAGACCTCACAGTGGCACAGTGCCATCCAGATGGCTTCCACTCTGGTCTCCAGAGACTTAGCTGAGCAAAGGACATTAGGCCTGGAGCTGGTATTTCAACTTGATTTGTGTGGTCAAGAATCAACACGGGCTAGAATGGGTATGAATCAGAACTGGGAGGGATCTCAGAGCTAACCCTCCTCTTACTTTCCCAGAAAGGGAGAAGTATCCTTTTATTTTTAAAAAGCAAAAAGGCAAAAGACTTGTAACAAATATCTATAGTCAAGCACTGGCCATGTCGGGTTCTCTGGGGTTGTAGTTGATCAGTGCATTCATCCAAGTCTTTCACCATTTGTCCCCTTTGCCTTTGCAGTGTTATTGTTCATGTCTGAACTGTTCTCTCCATTCTGTTCCTCACTTCACTCTCAGCAGTTCATGCAAATCTCCCAAGGTTTCTCTGAAACTCCCCTTTTGTCATTTCTAGTGGCCTGAAGACATGAGTTCAAATCCAGCCTCAGCCACTTAGTAGCTGTGTGACAGCCGGCAAGTCACTTAACCTGTTTACCTCAATTTCCTTAAATTTAAAATAGGGATACTAACTGCACCTACTTCAGAGTGCAGGTGTGAGGAGTAGATGTGATAATAACTGTAAAGCCCTGAGCCCCATGCTTGGCACACAGTAGGTGCTTACTAAGTGTTTATTCTCCCCCATTCACATGCACCTTTGGGATATAGGCCTAGGAATAATGTTGCTGGGCTGTGACTTTGGAGGCATAGATCCACTTTCCAGAGCAATTAATACTGTTATACAACTCCACTAATGTGTTTTAACGTTCCTATTTGCCCACAACCTCTCCAATAATTGTGATTTTTCTTTTTTGTTATCTTTGCCAGTCTGATGAGTGTAGGATGGAATCTCTGAGTTTTGATTTATTTTGCATTTCTCTAATTATTAGCAATTTGGAGAATTTTTTCATAGGGCTATTAGTAGCTTGGATTTCTTTGTTTGAAAGTACCTATTCATACCTTTGACCACTTAGCAATTGGGTAATGGCTCTTGATTTTTGTAAATTTGAATCTCTATGTTAAGTATTTTTTTTCTGTAATCATTCATATTTCATTTTATGCATTTATCTTTTTATAAAATTTTATTTTCATTTCCAAATTCTCCCTCCCCCTATTCAGAATGCAAGAAACATATTTCCACATTAGCTGTGTTGAAAACAGAGAAGAGTGAAAGAAAACTCTGCTTCAGAATCTATCCGTGTTCTTTCTGGAAATGGAAGACATTTTTCTTCTTGAGTCTTTTGGAATTTTCTTGGATCATTGTCTTAATTAGAGTAGCTAATTCATTCACAGTTGATTGTGGTACAGTATTGCTGTGACTATGTACAATATTCTCTTGATTCTTCTCACTTCACTTTGCATCAGTTCATTTAAGTCTTCCCAGGATTTTCTGAGAGCATCCTGCCTGTCGTTTCTTATAGCACAATAAATTCCATCACAGTTATGTATGTTCAGCCATTCCCCAGTGGATGGGCATCCCCTTAATTTCCACTTCTTTGCCACCATAAAAAGAGCTGCTATAAATATTTTTGTACAAACAAGTCCTTTTCTTTCTTGGATCTCTTTGGGATACAGACCTCCCTAGTAGAGATACTGTGGGGTAAAAGGGTAGTGCAGCTTTATGACCCTTTGGGCCTAGTACCAATTGCTCTCCAGAATGGTTGGATCAGTTCACAACTCTACCAGCAATGCATCAGTGTCCTGGTTTTTCCATATCCTATCTATCATTTTTCATTTTTCTCTTCTGTCATTTTAGCCAGTCTGATAGGTATGAGGTGGCACCTCAAGAGTTATTTTAATTTGCATTTTTCTAATTTTTAATGATTCAGTTCCATATATATCTTGAAAAGGAGATCTTAATCAGAGAAAATTATCATAAAGGTTTTTTCTCAGTCAGCAGTTTCAAAGAAGACAGATTTTCCCAGTGTCTATTGTTAATAGTGCCTAAGCCAGGAAGTGAAATGAGTTTCATTCCTCCCAAGTCTAGTGTTCTCTCTATTCCAATCAATTGCCTTCTGATGGAAATTTCTTCCATTTTACTGATTTTAAAGTATGTTCCAGCCTCATTTGGACTTTTCTGCAGAACGTTAGCATGTTAGCAAGCATGACCAGAACAATACTGTTCCCTCTCAGGTGCTGTATCCAGTGTGCCATGTGCGGAACCTAATGCTCTGGAGTGCTGTGTACCTCCCGTGTCCCTCACCTTCCACACCTGCCGATGATACCTGTGCTCCATATCCAGTCCCTGGTGCCAGTCCTGAAGATCAGCCTCTGAGTAGGTGAGCCATTTGCCCTGGCTGTCTGGGCTGTTGGATCAGAGTGTTAATGTGGATGTCAATGGAGAGAAAAGGGGGTCGGGATGGTTCAGGACATCTGTGGCTTTTGAGGGGCCTGGAAACATCCTCAGCTTTCACAGTGCTGCAAAAATGCCAAGACAATTTTCAGATTCATTGTGAAACAATTTAAACAAAATTGTTTCTGGCTGTCTCACTCCTTTAGAGATTTTCAGTCCTTGTACTATTGTATGACCAGCTGATTACTGAGTGACTCTTGCTGCATGTCAGTAATGTACACAAACACATGCACATGTGCACGCATACATGCTGCCTTTTGTCAGTTTATTCCATTTGGGTTTGAAAGGCAGATGTGGTATTTGAAGATCAGAAGTTTATCTTGGGCACCCAAGGGAATGGTCTCAAGTTCACTCAGACCTCCTCACAGATGCAGAGCGTTGTCTGTTCAGACTTCTTTCTGAGCCCACACTCCTGCTTTCCATTCCCACTGGCCCATCACCCTTGCACACTTGAGGATGGGGTGGGGGTGAAAATCCTGGCATTCTAGAGCCTGCCAGAGGTGCTGTGCCCATGACATGGCACCCCGAGGGCCCAGGCACTCGTCCTGTTGTCCGGGTGGCTCCTGGTGCTGCTGGAATGGGCATGGGTATAGTAATCAGCAGACACACTTGCCCCTTCATGACCTTACAGCTTCTAATTCCCACTCACTCTCCCTTCCTAGGCTACCAAAGACACGGTCATTTGATAACCTGACCACAGTCTGCGACAGCAGCATGCCCCCTACCAGCCGGCGTAGCAGCGACCCCAGCCTCAATGAGAGGTGGCAAGAACATCGGCGCTCCCTAGAACTGAGCAGCCTGGGTGGCCCAGGGGAGGAGCCCTGTGATGGGGACACTTTGGGCAGACAGGCCAAGGCCTTGGGGGGAGCTGAACTCTCAGTCGCCGCTGGTGTAGCCGAAGGGCAAATGGAAAACATCCTGCAGGAGGCCACTAAAGAGGACGGGGGCCTGGAGGAAGCCCCCGCCAGGAGCAACACCGAGGGTGGAGAGACCAGAGAGGAGGCTCTCCTGGATAAGAAGGGCTGGCGGGAAGACACAGAGCTCTACACAAAGCCAGAGATGGCCCTGGCATCTCTGATGACTTCTCCAGGAAACAGCACACATCCGCTCTTGGCAGGTTTCCCTGGGCACCCTGATGAGCCCGGGACTCTGCTAAGCCACAGTCCGGAGCCCCCTAAGAGGGACAGCCTGCTGGAGGGGCCTAGGGATAGCAGTGTGAATACAGACAGCCAACAAATCCCACTGCACCCTGAGATTCCCTACAGCACCTCCTTGCCCCAAGAAGTCCCCCTGGGAGTAAGAACATTGACTGTGGAAAGTTCTGTGGAAACGTTAGCAGAAGGGGAAGCCAAAGCAGAGCAGCTCCCCCAAGGTCCTGGTCACAGACCTCGCCTCCTGGACAGTGGGGATGATGAGCTTCCTCGAGCTGATGGGGAACACCTGGCAGACAGAACCAGGGCAGGATCAAAAGTGCCCAGGACTTCACACAGCCCAATGCCTTCTTCCTGTGCCTTGCCCGTAGCTGAATGTAAAGATGAGATTATCTGTAATGGAGACCTGGAGATGGAAAACAAGGCCACAGAGAAGCCCGGGGGGCTGACGGTGCCCCAGAGATACCCTGCCCCAAATGGACACTGTCTAGATGGAGAGCGTGGTCGACTCAAAGGACCCTGGACCCGACGAGTGTCTGCCACGAGCGGCAGCTCTGCCCAGCTCCCTTTGCGGAGCACATACCCCAAGTGGCTGCAGGGCCAGCCGGCCAGGCAGCTGGCAGCAGGCAGTCCAGAACAGCCAGCTCGCAGTCACCTGGATGACGATGGCATGCCTGTCTACACGGATGCCATCCAGCAACGCTTGCGCCAGATTGAAACGGGCCACCAGCAGGAAGTGGAGACCTTGAAGAAGCAGGTGCAGGAGCTGCGAAGCCGCCTGGAGAGTCAGTACCTGAACAGTTCCCTGCGCTTCAATGGGGACTTTGGAGATGAAGTGGTGAGTATGTTGGGCCTCATCAGGCGCCGCCGCCTGCAGAGACTGGGCTCCGGCCCCAGGGCCCGGCGCCTCTCCTGCTCAGAGGCGGGGGATTGGTGAGGAGCCGCCGCAGCAGCTTGTTTCCTGAAAGGGCTCTCCCTTTTTGAGGGGAAGGCCGCGAAAGAGCAAGGGCCAAAGAGGCCCCAAGCTGTCCTGTGGCAGGGCCAACACAGTCACGGCCGTCCATCGGCTTGTCGTGCTCCATCTTGTTTGCATCTCTGGGAGTGGGTGTTCTTTGCATGGGGCATGAGGACAGCCAGAGGCATTGCATGTGCTGATGTCTCCTGAGGCAGGACTGTGCTCACTCAGAAGGACTGGCGCTCCTGGAGAAAAATGTAGTTTATGGGGTTAGCACCAGATAACTCTTGCCAAGGAGGAAGGCCTTCTCAACTTAGCATTCGTTCCATGGACTCACTGTCCCCTGCCCAGATGGTCAGGCTGGGTCACCGATGAGGGAGGAACCAGAGCACCCCGCCCTGCACTGCCTCTGGTGAACATGCGGGCTTGACTCTGGGATTGTAAGCATGCATTCATTAAAGGCGGGTTTGTCCAACATTTCCAAGTGAAAGTGACTTTTCAGTCTTTGTGTCATGGTGATGGGTTCTCGTTTTCCCAAGGATCCCTCAGAGAAAGGAGGTCAGGCACGAAGCACTCGGTTTTAGCTAGGCCTGGATGCTTTGGCTATGGCTACAACTCTAGCCTGCCCAGAGGCTCATCCCCCTGTGAACACAGCTCTGCCCTTCCTTCCCACTCCACCTCCACCATCCCAAGGGAGATCACGCTCATTCAGGGTTCCTGTGGCCCCAAAGCAAAGCTCACTTAACACTTAGCTATCCTGAACCCCCTCCTCCTTCTCTAAGGCACTGGCAGGGTGGTGACCCACACACCATTTAGTCAGCACTTTCCGAGGTCAGCAGCCCCCAAAGCAAGTGCCTCTTGGCCCCCAGTCCCCTCACTGACCCTGCACCTTCCTTGTTCCCTGGGGAGGAGGGACCGGTTCGTTCTGTTCAGCTGTGTTTGTTTGCCAACAGACCTCAATTCCCGACTCGGAAAGCAATGTGGATCAGAGCTGCTTGTCTTGCTGCAGCACAGAGATTTTCTCTGAAGCCAGCTGGGAGCAGGTGGATAAACAGGACACAGAGGTACAGACTCACTCCCTGTGCTGCTAACCGTCAAGCTGTTTGTGATCTCCCCAGCCCCCTTCCACTAGGGCAGGACCCCTGGCACAGCACGGCACCACCTGGGCACCTCGGCTCTGTGCCTTCACCTGCCAGCTCTCTAGTTCCACATGCTCTCTGAAAACCAGCAGGAAACACCCACACGCCAGGCACTCATTGTCATGGGCTACTCGGGCCCCAGGCTGGAGTAGGGAACCGGGGAGCTCTTGGCTACTTCTTTTCTCTGAGGGGAATTTGATGGAGATGGTTTGGACACCTTTCCTTTATTGACAACTCCGAATCTCTCTCGTTGGAGCCGAAGGAGCCAGCATCAACCCTTAACTCTCCTCTGCCTTGGCTTGGCCCTCTCAGGCCAAAGGCCTACATTCCCCTGACTAACCTGGCTCTATCTTTGTCCCACAGATGACCCGCTGGCTCCCTGACCACCTGGCTGCTCACTGCTATGGCTGCGACAGTGCCTTCTGGCTTGCCAGCAGGAAGCACCATTGCAGGTAACCACTGCCACCCTGCCCTGGGCCGCCTCAGGTGCCCATGCCCCTCCGGCATGCCCTGGCTGGTTTTGGCAGAGTGGCCCCTGCACCTACTCAGAGCCTCTGCATCAGTGATCTTGGGATCATGCACTGTGTGTGTGCCCCACCTTGGTCACACCAACTTCTGTGAATTGAAAAGTCATGCAGTGGCCCTCTTTGTTTTCTTACCACATGAAAAGAATGACAACCACCATCCATCTTCTTCCCCTGTTTCCTAGTATAAAATCCCTTCCTCCTTTGTACTGCTGCAGCCCTTCGTTGTGTGGAGGCCCCAGGATCCTGTGCAGGATTTCCTTCCCTGCCCCGTGCTGGATTCTGGGCCTTTTTCTCCAGGACAAATTGTAGCTTTGTCAAGGTTTTGGTCTTCAGAGGTTGCTGTGTACTCCTGTTCTTTGCCTCTGTCTTTTCGATTACTGTGCTGTTGCTTTTTGTTTTTCTTTCCCTTCCTGAACGTATTAAAATGATGAAAACATCCCGTAGAGAAGAGATGAGGCTAAGCTTTCCCCCTGCCACCTCAGGACACACCTTCCCCCTACTCCCCACAGGGACCTGTGCCACCACGTGGGTTCTCTGGCCCTTAGTCCTCTGATTCTAGACACAGAGGAGTGAAATCTGGATGCTCCCTTAGAACATCAGTAATGACTGGTAAAAATGGGAAGGCATCTAGAACGTGGAATGATAGGGGGCAAAGGCCCCTTAGTCAGCAAATATTACTCTTTGAGGGCCCACTTTTTATAAAATTCCATGTAAAACATGGAATGTCAGAGGGGAGCAGGACATACGCGTCTAGAGCGTTAGGGGTGGGTGGGACCCGCTAGGATGGAAGGGGAATCCTTAGCCCCCAAAGGCTGAAGTCAGATGGCCGTTTTGAGGCAGAGCCAAGAGCCCAGGTCTCCTGCCGCCAGTTCAGGCATCTTCTCACCACACCCCACACGAACCCTCAGGATTTCTTCTTGCCTCTGCCTGCCCCTGCTCACTCAGTGTGGCCAGCTAGCTCTGAGCCAGAGAGAGGAGAGACTCTCAGGAGCCGAAAGTTTCTTTCTTAAGATTACCAATTACCATTTAAAGACCTCATGACCAAGTCGGTCTGTGATTGGCTGGAGCAGGTTGACTAGAGTAATCCAAAAAGATTTGGAAAAGCTGCTGAGCCCCTGAAGGTGACCGCAGTGGTCAGAGACTGATGCTCTTTTAGACCTGGGATCCGTGAGCAGCAGAGCTCCACATCTCCTTAGCCCCGGGCACCCCCTTCTCAGCATCTCCATTGAGCTATTTCTCCCCTCCTTGCAGGGACACTGACCGTGTTGATCCAATGTGGTGAGCATTTACAACAGCCTGTCTGTCATGTCTTGCATTTCTCTGATAACTTCTCCAAACTAACTTTTTCGATTCTCCCTCTTTCTCTCTCTCTCCACTCACCAAGACGTGAGCCCGGGGATTGGGGTAGTTTAGGCCAGCAGGTGCAGAATTGGAGGAAAACCAGAGCACGTCCCTCTCACAGGAGAATGGCACTTAGGATTCAGTCGGGCTGTCGCTGTGTAATTCACTTTACAGGTCAGTCCGTGACATCTCTGATCAGGGAAGAGCATTTTCTGGCTCACTTTGTCAAGGCCTTGGCAGCCTAAAGGGTAACCCCCTGGGCACCGGCAGCCATCTACATTGCAAGACTTGCCAAGTCAAACAGAGTCATTGTGCCTTGGCAGCTGCCTTGTGAGGGGGCCACGAGACCAGGCCAGGCTCCACCACATTCACCAAGAGTGCATTTGCTTCCTTAGCTGACGGAGCGTAAAACCCCAAGGGGGCAACTCCAGTTTCTGTTGGGCCTCTGATGAGATCCAGCAAATCTAATACAGGCTCTTGAATCTACAGAAAAATAGCAGAAGACGACTTAGCAGTAGGTTCAGGCTCTCTCTGCAGAACATGCTCGCCAAGGCCAGCAGCAGCTCCTGCTGACTCATGCTTGTTGGGAGCGGAGTTCTAGACAGCCACTCCTGTCCAGAGACCAGCGTTCCCCCCTGCCCTCCTCTGTGTTCTTTTATTTGTCCTGCTGTGTCTTCCCCCACCCCCAGATCACATACCTTCCCTTCACTGACCTTCCTGGTGTGGGAAGAACCACTCTTCAGATAGCATTTGCCCATCAGAGTATGTAACTGAAAAGGGTAAAGGGGAGTGAGCCTTCCCTTGTAGGGAGAGGTCAGCCCTCTCCTGGCTCCCTTCTGGCTCCTGAAAACTAGCTCAGGGCAGGTGTCTTCTTTGGCAGTGCCTCTTGTCATCTGGGCTTGTTGGGACTGACCTCAGTCATAAGGCTGAAAGGGGAGCCTGGAGAGTAAGTCTGACCCCCTCATTGCACAGGGGAGGGAATCGAGGCCCAGAGACAGGTAGAGACTTGGCCAATGAGCAAATAGTTGGGAATTCCTGGGCCCTTCATTTCAGGGCTCATGAGAGGCAGAGAGGAAGGGGGTGAGCATTTCCAGAAAGGCTCACGAGCCCCCCTTGGGCTGCTGCCTGAGGCATGTGTGAAAGAGGAGAGAAGTCCTGGGCACACTCCGAAGTTGTCTGAACCTTGTGTTTCACCAGAGGTGCATGAGCTCTGAGCCCCTCAACCAACTGACACCTAATTATTGGGGAGGGGTGTGGGGGTCCTCTAGCCATTCCGTATCTTTTTGCATCCCCCCTCCCACTCTGAGCATGCAACACATGGCTGCTCATCCTGTAGCTTTGCATGATTCCAAATGCCTCCCAATTACTGCCCTCTTCATCCCACAGAGATTGGAGTGAGGCTCTTCCACCCAACTTTGGTTTGCCTTAGGGGCAAAAATATGTGTGCGTGCGTGCGTGTGCGTGTGCGTGTGCATGTGCGCGCGTGCCCGTGTTCCCCCTGTCGAGGCAGTGATGGCCTCTCAGGGCTTCTGACTCTGGCTGTGGTCACAGTCCTGACATCTGCAGATACCCTTGGCCAGCGTCCGCCCCTTCAGCTTGGTGCCATGGGGTGTTAGTGCCACCATTTCCTGTCTCCTCAGCTAAGCAGCTGTCCCAGGGGAGTGTGCTGCTTTGGGGTTGCTGCTTTCTTCCACGCCCAGCCATCATTGATGATGTCAATTCTTTCTTTTGTCTCCCCCTTCCCAACTCAAGGAACTGTGGGAATGTTTTCTGCTCCAGCTGCTGCAACCAGAAGGTGCCGGTTCCCAGCCAGCAGCTTTTTGAGCCCAGTCGAGTCTGCAAGTCTTGCTATAACAGCCTGCACCCCACCAGCTCCAGCCTGGACCTCGAACTGGAGAAACCCATTGCTGCCACTTCAAACTGAAGCTTCTGCCTGTCGGGGACGAGTGGGTCAGGGGCCAGGCCAGCTCCCCCTTGGGGAGCCCTGCACACATGGGGTACCCAGAGAAGGTCCTGTGGCCCATGCACTTTGGAGTGGGGAGCGAGGGACAGAACTGTAGGGCGTCTTCGCTGGGGTGGAGGATCCCCTCTCTGCCTCTCCACCCTCTGATTTGTGTTTGGGCTTTGGTTTTGCTAAATAACTGGAGGTTACAGAGGGTGTGAGGCCTAGGGTCAGGCCCCTTCTGGTCTGGACTGCAGAGTTGGCTTAGTTTGGAAGCAGGAAGCAGGAGCCAAGCCCAGAGGCAGTGTGCAGAGTGTCCTTGCTGGCGTTTTCAGTCACTCCTCATGCCACCAAACAAGATAGTGCTGTTTGGGGAAATCTTTGCTGCTAGAAGAAACGGGGAGCTTGGCCCCGTGAGAACCCATTCATCCCGCCTTCTCTTGCAGTTGGCCCGGGCTGTATGAGCCTCCCTTGGCTGCCCGCTTGTGTACTCAGGCAGCTCTCTCTGGGGTGTCCTCTTGGGCTGAGGAGAGTCCCGTTTTGACTCCTAAGCTTGCAGACACAGTGAGGAGGCCTAACAGATAAGCAGATTTTTCCACTCTCCCCGGGTGGTTTGTTGTACGTTGACCCAGAATGTAGGACCCGTCTTCTCACTGACAGTGGCCAGTTTGCTCCCACACAAACCAACCAAAGGACAGTGGCCAGGTCTGCAGCCTCTCAATGGTCACCTCCCTTCAGAGCAGGGAGCCACCACTGGGGCTGCCCATTCACACACAGTCATGGCCAACACAGGGAAATCAGGACTCAGGGTTCCAAAAGGCCCCAACTTCCTTTCCTCTTGCCCCCAAAACAATCATGATCTCCCCTCCAGGGTGAAATCAGCCTCTGAAAGTACAAGCCTCAATGAATGGAAACCAAACTTCGCATTCCCCTTTTCCTTGGAGAACGGGCTGGGCTTGACCTCAATCATCAGCACAAAAAGGGACCTCCATCAGGTGCCATTTTTGGCTTCTCAGCAGCAGCAAAATCCATTTGGAGGAGCTGCCCTTGTATCACTAGGGAAACTGCCTGGGACTTGGACAGGAGGTTTTTGGGGAGAAGGGATACAGGAAGTCGGAATAGAGAGGTGGAGAGAGGTCAGGGGTTGTGTGTGGTGGTTTGTCTTGGTATCCATGTTTTGCACCCACAGGCTCTCCCTCCCTCTGGGGACGGAAGACCGTGCTTTGTTGGACTCAAAGCTGTTAACAGGTAACAGGGTAGAAATGTCGGATGGAGCTCTGAGATTGGGGCCTATGCTGAGGGCCTGCTCCTCACTTGGCGTTTGCCAGGGCCTTCGGAGGACTCTTTCCAGCCCTTATCTCAGAAAATGCCCAGAAGCTCCAGCAGAACTCCCTTGGGGCCTGTCTGTGGCAGGGGTGCCTCTAATCTATCCTCCAGGAAGCCGGAGGTGGGCTTCCCCACATGTGGGGGCTGTGAGTAAGGATGAATCAGCCTGAGGGAAGGTTCTCCAAAGGTTCTGATACGGGTTTCTTGGGTCTGATGTACAGTGTGAATAAATGCTTGCAGCTCATAGGCCCTCCCCCTTGTTTTTGATCAATGAAGCACTTTTTTATTAATATTATTTTTCTTTGTATGTAAAGGAGGAACCGTAACTCTCCGTAGTTGTACATATATCACCCTTCTCTCTTACAGAGGGGGCCGTGCTCCTCTATTTTTCATTTTTTTGTCAAGGCAAGAAGTAAATACTTTAGAACTGTTAAATATATAAATAAAAGTGAATAAAGTTTAGAGTTCTGCATGGTAGCCTTTGCTAACACTTTTAAAGTTTCCTTTCCCTTTGATTGATCACCTCCTCCTTTTTCCATTCTCCCAGTAAGTCTTCCATAGACACTGTTGAAAGTGCTGCCTAGAACCTGCCCCCTTTGGCACCTTGTCCCAAATAGCTGACTGTTGCAGCAATTCAGACTCCCCCTGCCCTTCTGGTCTCCTTAATCCGATCTCAAAGCCAGGATGGCGGCTTTGTCATCTGAGTTCAGGACTGATTTCCCAGACCCACAGCCCAGTGCCAGTGTCCTTCCCACCCACCAGCATTGCGGGGAAGTGGTAATGACAAGAAAGGAGAGTCCTGAGGACAACAGGAAATCAGCTCTCCATTTCTGGTACCTCCTAGATTCAGCCCCTGGCTGAGCAAGAGGACCTCACTCACCTTCCTTAAGCTGCAAGGTAATGGCAGGATCCAAGATCTGTGAGTTCCCCTGCATGACTTTCCCCCTTCTTCCTTCTGTAATCACTGATACGTAGTGACCAGTATTGTAAACACAGGAAAATCCCTTTGTTGGGTTGTCTTTTTATCCTCCAGGATCTCACTGCTACAGGGACCAGTCTAGTGCCCTGTGTTCTCAAGCAGCCTCCCATCCCCCGAGGGAGAGCCTGACTTCCTCAAGAAGGCTCTCGCCAATGCCTTGTGATCATTTGAGGCACTTGGACTTGACCTGTCCCCAGAGCACAGGACACTTGAGAGCCCAGGCATCCAGGCCTTTGACCTTTGGGAGCCAAAAGGTGGACCTGTTAGGGAAGAAGCTGTGAATTCCAAGGCTCAATGTCTCATGAGAAGAAACCAGCTCCTGTTGGGCCCATCAAGTGGGAGCCCATCAAATGGCAAACCTGGAACCTACCAGGTGGTTCCTGGTCCCTTTCATAATTGAGTCTTACCATGTTCCACAAAGCAATGAGTCAATACTGGTGGGATGACCTGTTTAGGGGGCAGAGAGCATGCTAGAGGTGGTTCATTCTCTGCTTGAGGACAAAGCCTGATTGTGTCTCCCTCCAGGGAAAGCACTTAACTTGGGGATAGGCACTTTTCTGCCCTTTGTCTCCCTCAGATTGAATATTATAAGGGTTTCCAGGCTTTGTTCCCTGTCCCCCAGCCACAGAAGAGTAGCCCTAAAGCTGCTTTCTTTGCAGAAGTTGTTTAATAGATGAAAGCTTTTAGGTCCCTACAGGACCATAATTGGAAACATTTGAAAGTATTAAGGTGCCTGTTCAACATGGAGCAGGCCTAAAAGGGCATGTCACGTAATTTCTGACTTAAGAAAATGTAGACTTTGGTCTAGAGCACATAGAGTGCTTGGCTGTTTACAAAATAAGGTTCAATAACTTTAACCCTGGTCTTTATTGACCTTGCAAGTACAGGAGTAAAAATAGGGAAATCTTGCCAGAGCACCTCAAGAACCTAATGGCTTCTTTGATGAGCAAAGTCCAGGTCATACTATGTGCAAGTCACTGGTGCCCAGAGGATGGCTCCAGAGATGGTTCAGTGACATATCCTGGATGATCACTTGCCCCTGAACTTCCCTCAGCTGTGGGGAGGGAGGGCCGTTACGAGCCTCCAAGGCTGTCACATTCCACCTGTGGAGGCTTTCCACTGATGACCCCAAATTCTGCCTGCCATCAGCAGCTCTTGAAGTGGCCGTGGGTGGTGGTGAAGGGCGCAGCAGCAGGTGTATGCTCAGGGCAGTGCAGTTTGGTGGTGGTATTAAAGGTGAAGTATAATTGCTTCAAGATCACTTGAAAGGTTTTTTAACAAGACAGCCTTGACAAGTTGTTCAGCTCCGATGATGTTTGGTGAAGGTGGATTTGGTGGCTGTAGGCTTCAGTGCTTGTCAGCTGTGACAGCTCTGGCCTCAGAGACTATTGAAATCCCGATAAATTTGTCATTTTGCTTCTTGACCAGGGCCCTCACTCTTTGGGCGTGTGAACCTTCTGGGCCACCACATTGCTTAGCCATTCAGATTCAGGCTGTGTAGTGGGGAAGGGAATTAATTATTTCAATAGAGAGTAAGGGTCAGTCTCCCACAGGGAGAGAGGTACAGAGCTGACCACACAAAGGTAGTGACCTTTTCTTTGGTCTTTCTGTTCTATAAAATCTGGGGCTGGAGATCAGCCTTTGAAATCCCTCTGCCATTGAAAGGGGTATAAAGAACCAAGATTACCCCATTCATATAAGAGGAACGTGGCTTATCCTCCTAAATACTCTCTTGGCCAGAGCTGAGAGGATAGCATTTGGGAGAGGGATGCTTCACCCTAGAATCAGCAGGTATCAAACCCTTCCACGTCCGCAGAAGGCAGGATGACCTTGCCAAGGTCACAGAGCTACGTAGAACTGGGACCAGACTCTTGACCAGTTCGTGGAATAATGACAATTATAATAGAACTTCTATAGTATTTTAACGTTTGTAAAGTGTTTTGTTCTCTCATTTTATCCTCATAATGACCCTAAGCAGTAGGTGCTGTCATTATCCCCATTTTACAGATGAGGAAGCCAGATAACAGAGCAGTTAAGGGAAGCTCAGAGTCACACAGCAAGTGACTGAGATAGGATGGGAACCCAGATGTTCCTGACTCAGTCCAACTCTACACCCTGCACCCCCAGGGCCCTCTTGCCCACAGTGAAGGGCACTCAGGGGCCATTAGCTATATGTCGTCCAACTCATACTTGAACAAAGAAGCCCCCATCATCCAGTGTCCCCTCAAAGACCCACAGGAAGAGGAAGCTGCCAGGGAACCTGCTGACCCTAATATCTTCTGGTGGGGAAAGGGACTTCAAGGAATTCCTTGGTCCAGGTTCTGTTTGTTCTGTCCTGGGGTTATTCAACATTTGTTTATGGTAATAAAGCAAATAGCAGTGTCCCAGGTCATCGTGGTTCAGTGCTCCATTTCCAGAAACTACCTTAAGGCAAACCCCACCACCTGCAGCTCCCATCCCTTCCAGAAACCAAATCTCAATCCCCAGAGCAAAATTTGACATTAAAATGGAAACATCCCCTGGTGGCCATTTAAAAAATAAATAAAACCACTCACTCTAATCTTTTGCTCAGTTATTAAAGTCATATTGAGTCTCCTTACGAGGCATCTAAAGTCAGTGTCATTTTTATGTGACTACATTTTTAGGATGTATATGTGTGTTTGTGGCAGCCGGGTAGCAGAGGACGGATCACCAGGCCTGGAGTCAGGAAGACAAATCCAGCCTCAGACACTTACTAGCTGTGTGACCATGGGAAGTCACTTAACTCTGTTGGCCCCAATTTCCTTATCTGAATGAACTGGAGAAGAAAATGGCAAATCACTCCAGTATCTCTGCCAAGAAGACCCCAGATGAGGTCACAAAGAGTAGGACACGACTGAAACAACTGAATAGCAACAAATCAATATATATATATGTACATAAATGTATACATGTGACATTATATGTACATATGTATCTTACTGAACATTGGGAGTGCAACATACTTAAGCCATGCTGGTCCTTGGGCATGTGATATGTCAACATGGGTCAACATTGTTTGCCTTTTGTTTAAGAGTCTCCATCATGTTTAGTCTTCTCTTGGTGGGAAAGGTTGGGCACCAGCCTCTCCTTTGAGAGTAGGGCTTGCCTCATAGACCAGAGCTACATCTCTACAAATGGCATCAGCCCCATAGCGGCCAACTCGGTGAGCAGTGTCCAAGGGGCAGAGGTCTTGTTCACACCACCTAGGAAAAAACCTTTTCAGTTGAGGGGACCTCTTATGAGCTGTTTGAGATGAGGGCCAAGGTGGTTATGCTCTCATTGTTTCTAACTTCTATTCGAAGTAAATTTCCCTGTGGATGATGGGCCTACCAAATTAGTGACAAACAGTCCCAAACTAAATGGCACAGAATGAATGGAACAGAAACCATTCCTGTTCTAAGCCCACTTGGAATAGGTATATGAAGCTTATCTTTCACCTCTTCCCCAGAATTTACTCTGGGAAATTTCCAGATTTCACTCCTGTCTGGGTTTCCCAAATGCAGTAAACAAATACCCTGTGGGAGCATTCAAGGTAACCTGTGTGTTAGGTATAGGACAGTCTGTTTCTTTTGAAAGGACAGGGAAATGGCTTATCTGACTGAATCTGTGTGGCACTTCCAAGATCAGACCCAGGGAAAGATAGGAGGAAGAAGGCTTATCATCGGATTAAGCTCCACTGAGTTTTGAGCTGGTTTGGGGGGCAAATGTGGTTTGATTTCTATGGGAGGAACTTGACTGGGCCCTGGGGGTGAAGATCCTCTTTACCTCTGTGAAGCATAGATGTCAGAAGGTGAAGCCTCAGTCCAGACCGCGTGCTCTACCAACAGTGCCCCTGTACAGAAAACATCTTCAGTGAGAGAACAAGTGAGGATAGAGGCAGTAATTACATGCTAATCCTATTCCATTCCACAGGATTGTGGCATGTACAGCTGAAAGGGGATCTGGAAATCCTCCAAGTCCACAGATGGGGAAACAGGCCCAGTGAGTCTTGTAAGGTCTTAGAATTGGGAGGACCCATAGGGGATGACTTAGTTTGATCCTCTCATTTCATGAAAGAGGAAACAAGACTCAGTGAGGTTTTGACTTGGCCAATGTTACAAGAGTAAGGGTGGAATTTGAACCCAGGTCTTTGCCTCCAAAGTCATTTTCTTCCAGGGATACGATACTTCCTCTGCCTCGGAATTCTGCCCTCCCCAACTGAAATGGGCACATGTGAAAGAAAGGAGGGAACTACCTATATAGATCCGGGCCAGTGAATAGGCCAGGGCCCTGGCTTCTATTTCCATGGAGGTGTTGTCCTGCCCTAGGAGCCTCTCCACCTGCCAGGCCAGCCTCCTGAGGGCATCCAGCAGGCGCTGGACAGAAGGGGCCAGCTCTGAGTGACTGGAAGAAGAATCCACCTTCTCCTGGGGGGAAGAGGGAGCAGGGCATAATTCTTGTTAGTGGACTCCATCAGAACCTGCCCTTGGACCAAGCAGGACAGTCCTGCTCTGCAGGGCCTCAGAGCGTCTCACTACCGTTGCCTCCCTCTTGCAAAAGAGGCCTACGGTCCCTAAGGCTCTCATGGTTTTCAAAGTGGCAGACTCTGACCCTCAACGTGAAGCAATGATCTTGTATAACCCTGGAAGGGAAGTGATGCACCCCCATTTTACATATGGTGATAAGAAGACCCCATGAAGGGAGATGATCCCAAGAAATGGCAGCATTGAGATCAAGCCTAGTTCTCATCCCAAATCCAGAGCTCTCACCATCTCTAGCTGCCCCAGGGGAGCCCCCCAGGTCTGCAGGCTTCTACTCACAGGCAGGTCATGCACTTCTTTTGTGAATAGCTTACGCGGGGGATAGCAGATCCCCTGCCCCAGAGAATCCTGGCTCCCAGTAGCACCTCACCCGTACTGACGCTGAGAAGGCCCGCATCCCCTGCCCTTGGCTCTTGGCCAGGACATGTAAGGTGTCCAAGGCAAGGATGTTGGTGGTTCCCTCCCAAATGGTCAGCACCTGCAGAGGGGAGAACAACCCTTCCCCCTATTGCTCCAGTCTTAGGCTCTTCAGCAGTGAAGGAGGTTTCCTGTCTAAGTTATATTACCTTCCCTTCCCCCTCCATTAGACCCCTCTGCTGCCTACGGTCCCACTGGTGCCGACATCCCACTTAGTGCAGCCCAAGGGCTGGAGTTTAGGGAGTCAGGACACAGAAGAGCCACTGGCTATTTGAACAAACCCAGAGAACTTTGGCACAGGGCTGCTGGCTGCTGTCCTCAGAAATTACTGCCTGGTGTCCTTGATCTTGGGACTCTTACCTGTGCGTCCCGAAGAATGCCTGCCAAGTTTGTGTCCTCCATGTAGCCCTGCCCACCAAAGCATTCCAGACCCTCTGAGACGACAGCCATTGCCTATAAAGAGAGGGTCTGACTGGAAAAAGGCTGGATTTCTCCATCCTTTGCTCTGGACACTGTCCTCTGGACACTACATGTTTCTGGGGGTCAATGAGATGCATCTGGGTGCATCTTGGTGTCTAGGGTCACTGTTTTGATTACTGCAGGGAAGGGGGTAAGGATGGGGGCTGGGCCCAGGAATTCTGGATTATCCAAACTGGAAGGGAGCCCAGAGGTCATCAGGGGTGCTCCAAAGGTTGCTGATATCTTTCCTGCGAACAATGGTATGAAGTAGGTCACAGGATCCTAGATTAAGAGCTGATAGAGATCTTTGAGGGCACAGGGTTCAAGCCCCTCATTTTACTGTTGATGAAATGGGCCCAGAGAAGTTAAGTGACTTGCCTAAGGTCACATGGCTAGTAAAACGTTCAAAGTGGGATTTAACTTGAAATTAAGGCGCATCTTCACAACTCTAGGTCCAGCACTCTCCATTACACCATATCGCAGTTAGCCCCTTCACATCACCATTTTCCCCATCGCAGTTTCGCTATTTTGTGGGTCGGCATAAGAAATTAAATGGGAATTTTTGCGGAGTGTTGCAGGAACCACAGATGACATATGAAGTCCAGCAAATGACACAGAAAACGTTTAGAAATGCATAAAATGTATGTATAGTATTGTATACTATAAATATTTTGCAATAAGGTACTGTAAACACCCCATAAAAGGAAAAGAAAAAAATTCAGACTTCTCTGGTACAAAGAGAGACCCAAAAAACTTTACGCAGATTTTCCAGATTGTAGGAATACTACACCCTGAATGCCCAAGTTGTGGAAGCAGTAACTGTTCCCATTTTACAGATACAGCTAAGACTCAGACAGTAACGACCTGCCTAAGGTCACACGATCACAGATTGAAGGTTGTAGGCATGTGTAGAGGTCCCCTCAGAGACCCAGAGAGAAGCAAGTTAGTATAAGCAATAGGCAGCGGTCAGAATCTGAACCCAGGTCCAAACCTAACTTCCTTATATCCTCTATAGGAAGCGGGCTCAGAATGGGAAGATGATGTAGCCAGAGCTGTACAATGAGTTACCAGCAGGGCTGAGTATGAAACCTGGGGATCCTAAGTCTCCGTCGTCCCTGTACCCCAAGGATGGTGGAGAGAAAGGAGCTCCCCTGTGGTGGCTCAATCGTAAGATTCTCCAGATCTTGAAAATACCCAGCATCTCTTCACAACAGACTTTGGTAAACTTAGAACTAACTACCTATAACCGAAAAGAGACCTCGATCCTAAGTTCTAGAGTCCTGAGAGTCCATGGTCTTGGGGTTCTGGTGCTGAGTCTACCATTATTTAATTAATGTCCACTCTGTGCCAGACCTCGTCCATACTAAAGGCCTTGATGCAAAGACTTGGAATGTCTTCTCCACTTTAGCTGGTTCGCGCTGGCACAAGTTGCTGCTTCCAGAAGGAAAACAGAAAACATCTGCCTGGGATGAGAAAGTTTGGGGAAAGACAGCAAAGCTTGGAGGTTGTGTTTGCCTCACCACAGCCCTTAGTGGGCAGAGGATTCGGGAGAGACAGAATGGAACAGCTGGTGTCTGAAAACAGGATTTGGATTTGAGGAATTGCAGCTTAAAATAAAACACAGGCTGACAGGAATAAAATGTGGCTAAAATACAATAATAGACAACATGTCACATCTGTGTCAGGGTATGATGTAATATATGAGTAACGTGTGCATACATATTACATATATATGCATTTAAAATATATGCATGTTTATAGATACACAAATGTATTATCTACTACGTATATATACACATGTATATGTAATATACATATTATATGTATATATATGTAATATACATGTGTTTGTGGGTATGTGCAAGGATGAAATCCAAAGAGCTTTAAACACACAAGAAGGGAGAGGAAGAAAACTGCCTGTATATATCCAAGCTAGTTATCCTGTCAGTCAGTAAACATTTACCAGGCACCTGATAGGTGACAGGCAAGGAATCACTTGGTCAGCTCAGCGGATTGAGTCCTGGAGTGAGGAAGACCTGAGTTCGAATTTGGCCTTGGACACTTCCTAGCTGGGTGACCCCCAAGCATCAGTCCAAAGCCATGGCATAGTGCCAGAGTTATGGTGGCAGCCTCAAGGAAACTCAGAACGAGCCTAGGCTGGTGACAAAGATGAGGACTATTGTATTTGTTTGAAGCTATTTTGGGAAAAGGAATGAAGGGAAGGAACCACTGCTCCAGGGTGGATGGGACAGTAAGTATGGAGAGAAGGCAAACTGCATAACCCTCCCTTTGCTTCTGTCGCTTGGGCTATTTTCCAACGGGAAAAAGAGAACAGAAAAGGCAAATAGGGAGGTGTCCTCCCTGAGGAGAGGAAGGAGACAGAGATGGAAGCTCGGTGGCCACTCACGGTGGGAGTTGACTGGGGGGGCCGCGACTGTCCGTCTTCATTTGTCTGGGACGTTAGCAGAGGCCATTGCCTGTCAGGTGTAGCTTGGACTAGATGCCCTCTCAAAGTAAGATTCTGAGGGCAGGTCACCACCTTTCTGTGTTCAAATCCTCTTTTACGGGGCCTGCTGGCTTCAGGAAGAGCAAATTGCCATCCTCAAGCTGAGGCAGCCGGTGAGGTGCCTTGGATGAAGCTCTGGGCCTGGAGTTCAGACCCAGATTCAAGTTTGACTTCAGAGGCTTACTAGCTGTGGGACCTCGGGCAAGTTACCTAAGCTCTGTCTGCCTCCGTTTCCTCAATTGTAAAATGGGTTTAATAATAGCGCCTTCCTCCCAGGGTCATTGTAAAGATCAAATGAGATAGTCTTTGTAATAGGTGCTTGACAAAGTCGTGTCCCCTTTGCACCTCCCCTCCCCTTCAGAGTTTAGAATGCACACCCCCAGTTTACAGATTAGGAGACTGAGGCTAAGTGACTCTATCCATAGCTACATAGCTACGTGATAAAACCAGAAACTGAACCCAGGTCTTGGAGCTTCAAGGACAGGCCCTGTCCCATTATGTCCCACTGCTTCTGGACTGAGAGAAGTCTTGGGGGGAGAGGAGATGAGGCCACGCCCTAAGGGTGAGTCCAGGAGTCTCACCTGCTTTCCAGTATAAAGCTTGGTCACAGACACCAGCAGACGGAGGAGCTGAGAGTCTTGTGCGCTGCTCATGTTGGTGTCCTCCAGGCCGAGTAACCTGCCCATCTCCATAACCAAGAGGAACCCACCTCGAGTCTGCACCTGCCAGGTCAGAGACGAGGGAGTGAGCTGCCAGCCTGGGCCCTGGCTAGACCAACTGATGGCTGTCTCCCTGTGTGATTGACAAGGGACTAGCCCCCTCCCAGAGGGTCAGCAGGGAAGGATCGATCCAACAAGGCTGGTTTCTGGCTTGCTCTCCTCCCCCTTCTTCCAGTCCACTTTGGCTTTCCACCCTCCTCCATCAGAGAATGCATCAAGTATCTTTTTCCAGCCCTGGAAAGGGCTTTATAAGCATTCGATCTCATCTCAGATGAAGAAACTGATTTTTCCCAGAATTGTATGGCTAGCAGGACTGGGGTTGCCCCCCATTGCTACATCAGTGAGACGACATTCTATGGCTTGGATGGGGGTGGAGGGGACCGGGTGTGAAGACTCTCCATCCTTGCCTCTTTGGGAGTGGGAGTGCCCTCCGTACTGGGCGGGGGCTGGGAGCTGCCTGGAAGGTGTTCTGCTCCTAACCCTAACCCTAACCTTAAAAGGCAGAGACCTGCGGGGTTGGGGCCACTCTCACCTCCATCCAGGCCAGTGTCTGAGTGTGTAGTGGGTGGTCTTTGATAAACTTTCCAAACGCAAACCTATGAGTGGCATATTCTCGGGCCATGATGACCATCCTGGGGAGGAAGATACAGTCAGGTTCCTTCTCTTCACCTCCAATATGAAGGGCAGTATTTCCCATCATCCACTCTGAGCAACAAGGAATAACTTAAAACATGAGTAATGCTGTCCTACTGTGGTCTTCTCCACACTAGGACAAGCTCCTGGTGGTCAGACAGAAGAGGGGGAGAGGCTTCTTGAGGAGGGTCAGTTTCTCAAGATGGGCCCAGGCCATCAATGGGTGGGAGAGGGGTGGAATGTATGGAATTCATGAATAGGCTTTGTGAGTCCCATCCAGGAAAAGGACAATGGGGTGGGTGACCTTAGAGCTCTCTCCTTTCCTGATGCCCAGCTCCAGAAGGAAATTTTATCGGACCATGGCCTATAGCAAAAAAGACTATTGGATGTGAATGTAGGCATTTCCACTTCCCAAGTTTCTAGCTGTGCGACCCCAGGCAAATCCTTTGACCTCTCTGAGTTTTGTCATCTGTAAAATGGAGACAATGACATTTGCTTTGTATTATCTCATGGTTATTATAAGGAAAGTGCCTGTGTGATCCTGGACTACTCCATATCTCTGTGCCTTGGTTTCCTCCTCACTTTAATGGCAGTAATGCGATCAGCTATCCGTGTAGAACTGGGCTTAGAGTCAGGTGAACCTGAGTTCAAATCCAGCCTCAGACACTAGCTGAGTAACCCTGCGCAAGTCACTTAACCTTCATTTGCCTTAATGGCAAACACCCCAGTATCTTTGCCAAGAAACCCCAATAGGAGTCATAAAAAGCTGTCCAGGACTGGACAAAAATAACAATGATGCTTCCAGCCCATAACCACAGAGGAGGATCAACATGTGTGTTATCAGACATAGTGAGACAGCAGCCTCAGACCTTGGGGTCCCCAAAGTGACTTGAAAATCCTCCCTGTGCCCAAGAGCCTCTTTTGCTGCCAGACTGGTCATCCCCTATTTGCATGACATCTTTCTTCCTTGACCCAGTCCTCCTCTGCCCCTTTGGCCACTCAATGGCCTCAGAGAGAGAGGCAGGATTGCCCCAAAGTCTTGAGTTCAGGTTTGGGTGGCACAGTTCTAGGAAAGTCAAGGAAGGAGGGAACCAGCATGGGCAAGGACCTGGAGGCCTTTCCTATGAGGTGCAATTGAAGGAACAGGCCATGTGCAGCAGAAGCAGAGACCCAGGGGGCCCAGAAGAACTGTCTCCAAGTGTTGTGTCTGCTGGGCTGTCCTGTAAAATTTCAGATGCTTGAGGTCACACGGTAGGAATTAGGGATCTGTCTTGCCTAGGAGGGCAATGAACTCTGGTCCGAGGATCTTAAACTGGAGGAGGAGACAAATTTTGGCCCCTCCCTCCTGTTTGTCAACCTGTCCTGACAAACGGTGAGTCGCCTCTCAGTGGGGGTCTGTCTGCAAGCAGGGGCCAGATGACCACTTGTGGGGATGGTGTCTTTATATGCTGTTACTGTATAGATTGCTCTCCTGGTTCTACTCACTTCGAACTGCATCAATTCATCTGAGTCTTCCCAGGTTTTTCCTCCTCATTTCTTATTGCACAATAGTATTTCATCACATTCATATCCCACAACTAATTCAGCCTTTCCCCAAAGGATGGGAACCCTCCTATCTCCCACCACAAAATGAGTTTCTCTAAATACTTTTGTCCACCTGTGTCCTTTTACCTCCTTCTCTGATTCCTTTGAGTCTAACGGGGAAGGGGGGGGTGTCGAAGGGTTCAGGTCTGGGTTGTACTGAAGCCACTGTCTGCCTGTGAGACTTGGAGATCTTTGGAAAAACCTTTAGTTCCCCCTCCCTGCCCTGCCCTGTCACCAAGTCTCCTCTAGACACACACCCCGCCCTCCCCCCGCCCCACTCCTCCTAGTCACCTCCTCATGAAGCCCACAGCACCTATGGCATTGTATATCCGGGTGATGGTCAGCATGTTAGCGATGGTAGCCACTCCCCGGCCCTCCTTGGAGACCTGTGGGCAAGGCAGCTGCCATAAGCAGAGGGCTCTTGGGCTCCCTGCACTTACTACTGAGAGCAAGGGGCCAGGGAGTGGGCACAGCTACAACCTATCGGGGCCACAAGGACAGAAGGAACCCTGGCCCAAGTAAGATGATCATGTGGAAAACGTCTTACAAACCTTAAAGCACTGTATAATAAATACTAACTATAACAATAATTCTTATCGTGATCACCCTACATATAGCTATATATTACTAACTATAGTAATTGCTGTTACAGCTTTATGTAAATGCTACCAACAATAACAATTCTCGTGATTAAACACCGTATAAATGCTACCTATTATTAAAGTACTATATAAATACCAGCTATAATAATTCTCACTGTTATTATAGCAATCAATAAATGCTACCAATCATCATCATAGCTGACATTTATATGGTGCCTACTATGTGCCCAACACTTTACAATTCTTATTTCATTTGATTCTCCTAACAATCAGAGGAGGGAGGGGCTATTATCACCCCCATTTTACAGTGGAGGAAACTGAGGCCCACTGAAATGAAATGACTTGCCTAGGGTCACACAGCCAGCAGGGGTCTGAGCCCAGATCTGACCTCAGGTCTTCCTTACTCCGGGACCATTGTGATTTTCCTTATTTAGGGTCAGTAAGACCTGAGTTCAAGCTCCAGCTCAGCCACTGTCACTTCACTGCTGTCTGCCTCCGTTTCCTCCAACAGGAGGGGGAGGGTGTTGTCCTGTTCAGGGACTTCCAATATCCCTTTCAGTTATCTGGAATTGGGGCGCAAGAAAGCTGGGGTCCTAACCCAAGCCCAGGATCCAACCACCCGCCGAGTGCCTCTCCCGCCTCCTCACCAGATGGGCCCGGGCCCCATCCAGCAGCAGTTCAGCAGTGGGCAGCTGGCGAGTGCCCAACTTCACCTTCAGACGTTGCACCTCGAGACCGTTCAGCTGGCCCTGCTCGTCTCGGAGCTTCAGGAAGAAGAGGGACAGCCCCCGGGTCCCCTGTGGCACAGAATCTCCGGGTTGGGAGGGACCCCGCGGCGGGTAGAAATCCCTGCTACAGCATACCTGACCGGCCCTCGCCTGGCTTTTGCTTGCAGACCTCCAGTGATGGGCAGCTCACCACCTCTCAGGCAGCCCACCCCACTCAGGGACGGCTCTTATTATCGATCTCGAGCCTAAACTGGCCTCTTGGCACCTTCCTCACCTCCCCCTACTTCTGCCCTTCACCCATCGCACGGTAGCTACCCTGGACCAGCACGTCTCCGCACGGTGAGCCTGGTCTAGACAAGCAGTGCCCGGCTTCCTCGCGGACATAGACTTATTGTAAAGGTGTAAGTATTCCAGGTGGTTTGGACCTCGGGGGAGGAGTGAAAGACCAGGGAGCCCAACATTTTTTTTTTAAAATACAGATGAGCACACTGTCCCAAAGAGTTTGGGGTGGTTTGTCCGAGGCCAGTGTTGGAGAGGGGAATCTGAAGCCTGGGCTCAGAGCAGAGCGGGGGCTGCACGTGCACCTGGAGCTTCCCCCGAGGACAGGGAATCCCGAGGGCACCCAGCTCCGCTGACCTTGGTGACGGATCCTCGAGCGTCCACGATCCGGGCAAGGGCCAAGGTCACGTCACTGTCTATTGCCGATGTGAACCACTTATATCCGAAGAGTTTGTACGTGCCGTCATCCTGCTCGAGGGCCACCGTCTCGGTGCTGTGGGCTGAGAAGACACACAGACTGCGGCTGGCCCCAGCTGCGCCCCCAGAGCCCCTGAGGTCCCCCACCTCTGAGCCCACTCACCCACGTCTGAGCCCCCCTTGCGTTCGGTCATCCATTGGCCGGAGGTCCAGAAGCGCTTTGGGTCTCGGGAAGTCAGATGCTCATAGGCTTCCCCCGGTGACCCCGGGGGGTTGATCACCTGCAGGGCATCAGGTCCAAGGAGAAGAGAGCAAATGAAGGAAGAAAAGGAGGGAAAGAATGGAGCCTGGGGCAGGAGGCACCCAAGACACTTGACCTTTCTTTGCATCCCAGCACTTAGAACAGTGCCCGGCATGGAGCAGGTGCTTAATAAATGCTTGTTGATGGTGAGTGAGGACGACCTCGATCCAAGACCATTCCCCATCCTGCCTGTGCTTTTGCAGATCATCCCCCCACGTCTTCCACTTCCTGTTGGGATTCTTATCTCCATTCAAGCATGGGCTACAACACCCCCTCCTATGAGTCATTGCCTGATTCCCCTTCCCCAAAGTATGTATTTACCTACATATATGTTATTTGGTTGTTTCCCCTCAGAAGAACGTGAGATCCCGGAGGAGAGGGTTATCATTTTTGTCCTTATGTCTCCAATGCCTACCACTCAGCAGGTGCCTTAACAATGCTCATCGACCCTCTAATCAGCCCTGGTCTAAGCTGTGGAAGTCACCAAGGAAGTAAAGGGAGGTAGAAGCCTTAGCCTGAGATCAGGGGTGAGGGATGGAGGGGAAGGGACACCAGCTCTGAGTTCCTTTGCTTCTCACCTCCAGGACCTTAGCAGCACCATCGGTCATGGCCACGGGGCAAAGGAACATCCCAGAAGAAGGAGAGAACAGGAACAGCTTGGCTACCTGGTACATGCGACTGAGGAACACCAAGAAAAGCCAGAGTCAGCACAAGCCAGGATCAGGGAGGCTATGGGCCACCCTGCTCTCCCTGCCCTGGGCTGCTCTGCTCTCCCTGCCCTGGGCTTCCATTTCCAAGGATCCTCTTGTCTCCCTGCTTGGCCACCTAACTCAGAAACGGAACCTGGACTCCCCTTTTCCTTTCTTTGGTGAGGCAGAATGAGACTTCTGCTCTACACAGGCTTTGTTACTGAGCCTGCTCAACCTGAATGGATAGATGGTGGATGGATGGATGAATGGTGGATAAATGGAGAAGTGAATGGGTAGATAAATGAATGGATAAATGAATAAAAAAGCATTTATTAAGCTCTTACTATGTGCCAGTTACTGTGAATGAAACCAAACCTGATTTCTCAGGACCATGCCAACTGGAGGTTTCTTGGATCTACTGACCACAGCAGGAATCACTGTACTTTAAGGATTTTCCCCCTTCCATCCAAAGGGAGATGAGGGAAGTGAAATGTAGCTTGTCTTGAAGGATCCCAAGGCACTAGTGGCTGCTCTCTCCTCCTCATGCCTTGTAGACTCCTTAGCCATCTTGGAAGCATGGCTGTGGTGCCACCTCCTGAGTGAGAACTTCCTTTTCTCAACTGTGATGTGTTAAAAGTTGGAGAGATGGTTTCTGAGTAATGAATCATTTTTATTAATTCTGCTAGTATATAAATAATAGGATGATCCTTTGGCCATCTTTCTTAGACCAACAACCCCTCATGGAACCCACTTCTTTGGAAGAATGGATGTTCCTGGGGCTGGAAATTAGCCCTGATTGGTTAACATTGTGAGAATACACATTATAAGAAGAGATGAACCTATTCTAAATGAAGGTCAGAGGGTATATAATGCTGATCCCTCAATTTTGGTCAAAAAAACTATCTGTATTGGTATCACCCATCTGCCAAAAGGGAGAATCTGCATGTCCCCAGACTTGTCAGGGTAAAATTCATCAATTCACCTCATTTTCCTTTTTGAATAGATCCAAGTTCTCCCTTTCAGTATCAGCCCTGCACTTTAAAAGCTGCCCAAGGAACCTACTGGGGCTGATTTCTAAATGAGGAAGAAGAAAAAGGAAAAACCTTGGTCCTAATTCAATAATTAATCATTAAATACAAGAGAGAATCATTTCTCTCACGATGCAGGGCCTCCTGGAAAATGATTTTCTCCATAACCAGGGTTTACTTGTCTGGCTTGTGTCTTTCCCTCTCCTCTCTCCCATCCTCTCATTAAGAGCATCAGCTTCTTGAGGACAAGGAATGTTTCCATTCTTGTCTCTGGGTTCCTGGACCCTAGCATGGTACTTGGTGCTCAGTAGGTCCTTAATAGAAGGGAATGCAATACAGTGCCAATAGAGCCTTGTGCAGTGGTTTATGTTATCACCATTTTTTTCAGGCTATCTCTCCCATGAGCCTGAGAGCTCTTTGGGGAAGGCACTGTTATTTTGGGGGAGGGTTGGTTTTTTGTATGCACAGTGCTCAGCCCAGAGCCTGAAACATAGTAGGTACTTAATAAATGCTTATTGACTGAATAAATGGGGAAGAGATCTTAGGGACCACCTGGTACAGTCACCTTATTTTGCAGAGGGAAACTGAGACCTGGGGAAGGGAAGGGACTTGCCTGAGGTCACCCAGAAAACAGGCAAGAATTGGAATCAGGTCTCCTCCCCCTACACAAGTCAGGCTTTTATTTCAGAAAGTACACAGCACCACACCAAGGATGAAGTTTTATGCCCCTGCCTGTCTAATAAGTTAGGAGGAAACTCTTGGGAACAGAATACAGATAGGCTGGATTATGGGCCATTAGGCCCAGCTAATTATTTCTTTATGGCTCAGCATGTAGGGATGACTGACAGCCACGTTTATGGTGCAAAGCATGGTGACTTCAGCAGCAGCTGGAGCCCCTCCAGAAGCAGGAAGGAAAAGGGGGAAGAAATGCTTGCTTCTTGGCTACAAAACCCCCTTCCATGTATTATCATATTTGGGAATGGATGGGCAGGTATTCTGGATTTGTCTAGACTGGTGCCTTCACTGATGTAGGGGAGTCCCAGTGTGGGAACTCCTTCCTCCAACACAGAGCAACTGGTTGCCCCCAATGTAATCCTAGATCTAGAGCTTCCAGACAGCTTCTGAGATGTCCAGCCACCTCCCTTTACAGAGGGGAAAGTCAAGGCCCAGAGAGGTCAAGTGTCTTGGCCAAGGTTGCACAGGCAGCATTTGAACTCGGGTCTCTGAGTCTGAGTGTCCCAGCTTCAAACCCAGCCCTCCTTCCTCTAATCACAAGCCTCTTGAGAGGACCCCAGAATTTCGGCCGAGGCTCTTACCTCCAGCTGGAGTATTTCCTCTCATAGCCTATGGCGATTAACCCCTCCTCCGCAGAAATCTCCTTTAGCTTCTTCCAAGCAGGGCTGGTGAGGATTTGGTCCACACGCTGACCCCACCCATCAAACTGCTGCAGCCTGGGGGGCGTTGCCTCACATTCTTGCCCCAAAGAAAGGATCTCATCTGATACTCGGGCTCCAAACCTCTGCAGGTCCTGATTCACTTCTGCAAAGACCTGCAAAGAAGACACCCCAAATTTGGTGTGGAACTTCCCTTGCCAATTCCATCCCCTCTTCAGGGCTTTAGAAACAGAAACACCGAGAAGGCAGTGAGACGACCCGGGTTCCTTCTTGGAGAACTACTGACTGGGGGCCTCTCGGAACCTCAGTTTCTTCATCTATAAAAGGAAGATTAATCATACCACCTACCTCAATGGGTCGTCCTAAAACTCAAGTGAGATCACGTACATAAATCTCTTCGCAAACCTTACCGACGCTATGTAAATGTAAGACGCTATTTTGACGTGCCTTTGAGTACGCTGTCACCCAAGCCCTAAATGCTTTTCTTCCTCCCCTGTACCTTTTAGAATCCCTTGTTTCTTTCAAGTCCCAGCTCCTACAGAAAAACCTGGCCTGATGCTGGGGCTAGAGATTACTTGGAATATAATTCTTATAATTTTCTCTTCAGGTTCTGTTCCCATCCCCATAGAATGAAAACAGAGTATTATTACAGAATCCTGAAGCCAAGTAGTCAAAGGTTTTAAAAGCCCAACAGGGGAGTTTGTGTTTTATTGTGGAGGCAATAGAGTCAATGGAAGTTATTGAGTGGAGGAATAATATGGTCGGATGTGCTTTAGAGGTATCAGCTTAGCAGCCATGGGGAGGATGGATTGGAGAGGAGCAAGCCTAGGGATGGGGAGTCAGATGAGAAGAGACTGCTGTTATAGTCGAGATTGGTAGCCTGGATTGGATGGGGAAAAAATGTTGCATTGGAGTCAGAAGGCCTAGGGTGCTGGGTCTCAGCCCTGCCATGTTGAAGTCTCCGTTCCTGAGTCCTGATATTAGATGGGAGCCATAGGACTTCTTCACAGAATTACCATGACATCCACAGGGGGAGGTGGGGATTAAAGCACAGGATTTGGGGGTTGGAAGGGGTCTTAACTGCTCACAGGACTGTTGAGCTTAGAGTGAAAAGGAAATTTGAGACCCTCTCGGCCAGGGGGCCTTAAACACTTTGGTGTCTTGGACTCTTGGGTAGCAGAATGGTGAAGCTTATGGACTCCTTAGAATCATCTTTTGTTCAGTTGTTTTTCAGTCATTTCCAACTCTTCATGGCCTCATTTGAGGTCTTGGCAGAGATACTGGAAGGCTTTGCCATGTCCTTCTCCAATTCACTTGACAGATGAAGAAACTGAGGCAAACAGGGTGAAGCGACTTATCAAGGATCACACAGCTTGTAAGAGTCTGAGGCTGGATTTGAATTCAGAGAGTCTTCCTACCTCCATGTCTAGCACTCTATCCACTGCCCCACCTAGCTGCCCTGAGGACCCTTCTCAGAATCATGTTTTTAAACACATAAGATATTTAGGACTACAAAGGAAACCAATTATATTTAAAGTTATCAAAATTCATTTTTTTAAAAAAGTTAATGAACCCTAGGTTAAGACTCCATGATCTGGTCTCCCTCATCACTGTCACCACCACCACCACCAGCACCAGCGCCACCTATCGTCATTACTTTTGCAGATAAGGAAAGTGGGATACAAAGAGGGCAAAGGATATGAGAGAGTAGCAAAGCTAGAACCCAGACCCAGGTCCAAAGACCACAAAACCAGTGGCCTTTCTACATGATGTGACTCTCTAGTTTAATCTCTTTGCTGATAAAAATGATAAAGGGCTACAAAATTGTAACTATTATTTATTTTATTATTAACTTTATCAGGCAGCTGGTCTTTGGGCCTGGAAGACCTAAGTTCAAGTCCTGGCTGTGGGATCCTGAGAAGATTGATTAACTTCTCGCTGCCTTGAGTTTATTGAGAAGGTATCAGTGAAGCTTTTCTGCCCAAGGAATCCAGTCCCCTACCCTGCCCCCTCCAATCCATTGTTCCCCAACCCATATAAATTCACAACTCTAGTGAGGAGGGATCTTTGGGCCTGCCTATCTCCCACTGGATTTATGAACAGAATTCCTGAGCCTGCCAAGCCCTGCTCATAATTTCCCTTGCATCCCTCCCTCGCCACATTCATAGTCACTAGCATTGGTCCTTGGTGCCAGCTTCTCCCCTAGACTATTCAACAGCCCGGCTCCAGACTCTCTGGGCTCCCACCCATCCTGGACTTCACCACCAGTCATCTTCTTAATGTCTGTCTCCTCCCTGCTCAGACCCCTGCTGCATCCAGACTCTGCTATTGCCCCTCCCCACAACCTGCTTCCAAATTACTTTTCTGGACAGTTTCAGGCTCCTCTCCCTCAACCCTTTTTCCCTTCCTCAAGCCTAACTGGCCCATTCTCTGCTCCTCAAACTGGGCCACGCTATTCATCCCTTTTTGTTTTCATTTGTTCCATGACACCTCTTCTCCCTCCCCTCTCATCCCCCTTCCAACTCCAGCCATCCTTCAAAGCCTGTCCCAGGTGACAAGCACCTCGTCCATGGAGATTCCCACTATGCTCTCAGCTGGGAGTGGCCATTCTCTCCACTGATATCTCTTAGCAGTCTTTCTCATGCATTTTCAACAATACTCCAAGGACCTGCGTGGGATGCCATTGGAGGCAGCTAGGTGGTACAGTGACTAGAACTTTGAGCCTGGAGTCAGGAACACTACTACCTGTGTGACCCTGGGCAAGTCCCTTAATTTCTGCCTCAGTTTCCTCAACTGTAATATAATAATAGCACCTACCTCACAGAGGTGCTATAAGGACAGAATGAGATATTGTTTGTAAAGTACTTAGTGCCATGCCTGACTCATAGTAGACATTTAATAAATGCTTTCTCCCTTCACCCTTCTTTCCTTCCTTGTTTTCTTCCTTCCATCTTTCCTTCCCTTCTTCCTTCTCTTTGCTTTTTTCCTTCCTTCTTTTCTCCCTCCCTCCCTTCCTTCCTCTCTCCCTTCCCTCGATATGGACATTCCTTCAGCTGGTGAACTGAATTAATGTAAATAAGTATGGGGTGACTCACAGATTCCTGGTGACTCTTTTATGCTGGACTGTGAAGGGAGGTGTGAACGCTCACTCCCCCAGCCAATTAATGTAATCACTGAATCCTGGGGCATCTCTGTTCAGTCAATCAATCAATCAAAAGCACACATTAGGTATGAACAGGTCCTTAATCAATTTGGGAGGAGTGAAGTACTTTGATCATTGGATGAAATTAGCTGGCACCACACAGCAGTTGCGTTAGAATTAGCTGAAAGGATCAGACACAGCTCTGAGCCCATGTAGATCAAGAAGCAGCCTGGAGCAGGTTCTAACAGCTGGGCCAATCTAGTGGGGGAACAAGACTAACCAAGCCCCTTTGGGGGACATTCTGGGAGAAGGGGAAGAGGAGAGTCTCTGTCTCCTCACCTACTATCAGCCACAGGCTTAGCACAGCACTAGGACACAGTAGGAGCTTACTGCTTCCTTCCTCCCTTTCTTTGTCTCTGACTCTCTCTCTCTCTCTCCCTATTTCCCTTTCTCTTGGTCTCTGTCTCTCTTCTTCTCTCTATTCTCTCTCTCTCTCCCTCTCCCTCCTCAATCCTGACCATTTCCCACACCAAAAACACCTTTCCGTGGCCACTATTTTCTGCTTTCCCCTATTATAAGTAAGTCCCTTGAGAGCTGAGGTCTCCCTTTGCTTTTGTGTAACACCCCCTCTAGGCTGCACATTCAGCTTGCACACGCACTCAGGAGTTGAATTTCTAGAGGGTAGCTGCTGTCTCAGGTCTTAAGGTACTTCTGGGTGGCTACTTCTGAAGCTAAAACTTATGAGTCCCCACTCATACACTTCCATTAACAGCTAGGTCTCAGCATGAATGAATCCCCTGAAGTGGTCAACTGTATTTGAGTTTGCCCTGTTTGAAGTTATAACGATATAAAATATGGTTCAAATCTGGCCTCAGAGACTTACCTTATCACTTCGGCTTTGTCTGCCTCAGTTTCTTCAACTGTAAAATGGGAAGGACAATAAAAGCACTTCCCAGGGTTGTGTAAAGTGCTTCACACGCTGCCGGGAACACAGTAGGTGCCTAATAAATGTTTCTTTCCTACACTTCTGGAGCGTGTCTTTGTTCTTCAAGGAAGCAGGGTCTGTAACGGGGCAAAGTAGCTGCCTTTCGAGGCTGCACCACAGGGCCTCCTCCCTTCAAAGGGTCTGACTCCTGGTGAAGCCAAGTCCCCGGGGCTTAGATGTGGACAGTCCTGGAGCGATGGCTCCATCCTGCTCCTCCTGTGAGGAGTCTACTGTTTAATTCCCAAAAGTGTTCACATAGCACAAAGGGATCTAAGTTAGGGTTCATTTAACACCTTTTGATTGTATGTAGAACTTTCTTTCTCTTCCCTCCCACTCTCCTTCTTTCCCTCCCTCCCTTCCTTCCTCCGTCTCTCCTTCCTTCCTTCCTTCCTTCCTTCCTTCCTTCCTTCCTTCCTTCCTTCCTTTCTCTCTCTCTCTTATCGCACTAGAACAATCCTCAGAAGTGCACATTTCCAACTTCAGCAGCATCTGCGCTGAATGACTTTAGAAGCCTCACGTGGGCCGCAGTGGGGATGGTGTCTTTGCTATTTCTTTATCCTGCCTTAGTCGCTCAGAATACAGCTTCTACTGTCCAGAGATGAAGGCTGAAAGGACACAGCAGGGAAAGTAATGAACCATCTGGCCTCACAAAGGAATCTCACCTAAGAAATGCAGAGGGGCAAGGAAAAGGTATTGGGGGGAAGATTACAGGAAAGGAGAAAGCAGGGAAATGTGTAGGGAGACAGAGAATAAACGCTGGCTGCCTGACCCTTCCTTTGTCCTCTGGGACTGAAGCTGATGCTCTGCTTTATCTCCTGGCTCATTTTTCTTCCCTCCTTGCCTGGCAGTATTATGGGATGGGCTTGAAGACGTGAGAAGCATGACAAACAGGGAAAGGGAGGCTGAAAGGAGGACATGCCCCTCTCGGGACGGGGAGCAGCCCATTAATCCATGGCACGGAGGCGAGGGGGGAGCAGTGTCTGGTTGCCACAACTAGGTCTTTTCTTACAAATTAAAAAAAAAAAAAGGAAAAAGAAAAGATGACCAAACGAGCATTAGCCATAGTGCCCACCCCACTCCCACCACAGAGAAGCCCAAGGCCACCGGCAGCTCCATAAAACTGAAAATGCCCCACCGTGGTTCCCAAGATTAGTTTCTACTGCTTAAACTGGTAGATAAAACCAAGGGCAGAGGCTGTATTGGGAATGAGACCTGGGTTCGCATTCTAGATCGGCCACTTATTAGTTGTGTGATATTGGGTAAGTTGTATAACTTTTCTGTGCCTCAGTTTCCCCATCTGTAAAATGAGGCTGCTGTACTAGAAATCTAGAGTTCTTTCCAACTCTCTGTGATCCTCTGTGGCTGGGATAGGGGCTGGGATGAATGAGGCCTGGTTGGGAGAAGGGAGGGAAGAGGTGCTGGAGAGACAGCGCCTGCCAGTTCCGGTACAGTCGCTCTGTTCCCTCAGTCACCCAGACATTCATTAGCCTCTCCTGGCCCACTCCAGCCCATCCACCAGATTCACTGCCTTCATAATCTTTCCTATGCATGCATGCGTGGGGCTAGTCAGAGCATCCGCCTCAAAGCCTCCAGTGACAAATGATGGTGGAAGGACAGAATGGAATCTTACTGGACCCATCTGCTGCCAGGCCTTGTCTCCTCTACCTTCGCATCGCTCACCTTTTCCCTCCTCTCCACTCACACAGTACCCCTCCTGGTGCAGACCCTCATCCCCTCACATATGAAGGGGCCTCCCTGCCTCCTCTCCCCATTCTAGGCTAGCCTCTCTACTCAAGTGACCTTTCCAAAGGGCAGGTCTGAGACAAGTCCTTGCAAGAATTTCTGGTTCTGACAAACACAAAGAAAGGGCTAGAGCATGGACCTGAGATTCCATCACTCTCCCTACTAATGCAGGTCAGCACCTTTGCAACTTAGAGATAGGATGACTGACTTGCCCAGTGCCACACAGCCAGTAAGTAAAAGGGAAACTTGGTTTAAAAGGGGTAGTGATTTCCAGTTCTTGGCTACCACAGAGTGCCACTATAAATATTTTTGTACATGTGGGTCCCTTTCCCATTTTTATAATCTCTTGGGGATACAGTCCTAGTAGTGATATTTCTGGGTCAAAGGGTATGCACATTTTTGTAGCCCTTTGGGCATAGTTCCAAACCAT
>CM053773.1:239800160-239824096 GCA_028658325.1 Potorous gilbertii
CCTGTCTCTCTGCCTGTCTGTCTGCCTGTCTGCCTGTCTGTCTGTCTGCCTGTCTGTCTGTCTGCCTGTCTGTCTGCCTGTCTGTCTGCCTGTCTGCCTGTCTGCCTGCCTGCCTGCCTGTCTGTCTGTCTGCCTGTCTGTCTGCCTGTCTGCCTGCCTGCCTGCCTGTCTGTCTGTCTGCCTGTCTGTCTGTCTGCCTGTCTGTCTGCCTGCCTGTCTGTCTGTCTGCCTGTCTGTCTGTCTGTCTGTCTGCCTGTCTGTCTGTCTGCCTGTCTGTCTGTCTGTCTGTCTCTCTGTCTGCCTGCCTGCCTGCCTGCCTGTCTGCCTGTCTGTCTGTCTGCCTGTCTGTCTGTCTGTCTGTCTGCCTGTCTGTCTGCCTGCCTGCCTGCCTGCCTGTCTGCCTGTCTGTCTGCCTGTCTGTCTGTCTGCCTGTCTCTCTGTCTGCCTGCCTGCCTGTCTGTCTGTCTGTCTGCCTGCCTGTCTGTCTGCCTGCCTGTCTGTCTGTCTGTCTGCCTGTCTCTCTGTCTGCCTGCCTGTCTGTCTGTCTGCCTGTCTATCTATCTGTCTGTCTCTGTCTCTGTCTGTCTATCTGCCTGTCTGCCTGTCTCTCTGTCTGTCTGTCTGCCTGCCTGCCTGCCTGTCTGTCTGTCTGCCTGTCTCTCTGTCTGCCTCTATTTGTCTGTCTCTCTGTGTGTCTCTCTGTCTGTCTATCTATCTGTCTTCCTGTCTGCCTGTCTGTCTCTATCTGTCTGTCTCTGTCTCTGTCTATCTGCCTGCCTGCCTGTCTATCTGTCTGTCTATCTGTGAACCACAGGAGATAAGGCCATCAGTGAGGTGTGCAGGGGTAAGAGTTGTCTGGTAAAGAGCAGCTTATTTTGGGGGAGGGAAGGAGAGGGAGGTGGTGCAGATTCAGAGCACCGGGCTTTGTGTCCTGACTCGAATACTAGTGGTATTCTAGTGATAGGCACTTTTCTGAGCCTCAGTTTCCCCACCTGTAAAATGGGCGTGGTCACACTTGTTCCTGACTCCAGAAATTGTGAGGACAGTGAATTGTAAACCTTAAAGTGGTATTGAAACATAAATTCTTTAGTGTTCTATGTTTCATAGGAAATAGAAGGCTGGATTTATTCAGAAAGACCTAGATGTGAACCTGTGGACAGTCAGTCAATCATTAGGCATTTATTAAGTGCCTACCTTGTGCTAGGTGTGTATTGGGCATGGGTGATACAGGTGCTAGAATGAGAGTCTCTGTCCTCAAGGGCCCCATAAGTAAATACCAGAGATACCCAAGATAATTGTAAAGTGACTGAGGAGGACTCCAGCATTCTGGGGAAGAATCAGGGGAGGAGGCTTCTCAAAAGACGAAGATTGCTCAGCCTCTCTGTCTCAGTCTCCTTGGTGAAACTGGGTAAATACATCTCGTACACACCTTGAAGAATTGTGGTAGACTCAAATGAGATAATGCACGTAAAGCTCTTAGAAAACCTTCAAATTCTGTATACGTGCCTTTTTTTTTTTTAAATAACAGCATTGCTTTTACATAAAAGGCTCTAAAAAGCCTTTACAAACCATGTTACTCTTCACCACATTTCTAACCACTCCCCCAGTGGGGGAAATTGTACGTATCTGAGCCCCTTTACAAATAGAGAATCTGTGGGGAGAGCTCTGTAAAGCCTTGCTTGCACAGGGTAGATGTGAGGTGGGGGAGATAGGAATGCCCCTGTGAAATTCCAAATGTTTATGTTTATTATGCACATAATATGGAAGGGAAAGGCGTTTCAACATTAGAATTGTGCGGTTCTGAAATCCCTCCTATGCTTTCTTTTAGATAATGAGTCAGAGAACAAGGTGATAAGGACATCAGAGCTCCATGCCTCCTGGGGCTGGCAGCCTGAGAGCTTCCATGGTGAAGCAGAGTTTGTGCTTGAATAGACCACCTCCACAGAGCACCAGCAACAGGGTGGTTGGAAGTTGAATGGGGGCCGAAGGCTTTAGGAGCCTGAAGAATCCGAATCAGTAGTCACTGAGGAGTAGGTGGGAGGGGGGAAGTTAGCTCCCGATGCAGTGAAAGGCACGATGAAGACTCCTGGACATCTGCACCCTCCTCCTCTGTCGTTCCTACAGAATTGTGCTAGGGTTAGGAGCCTCCCATCTGTCAGGTGCTTAATAAATGTTTATTGTGTGACTGGCATAGGAATCATTTAGGAGGATCTTGGTTCTTACTTTTGTGACTTTCAGTAGGTCATGTAACCTTTCTGTGTCTCAGTTTCCTCATCTGTAAAAAGAGGAGGCTGGATTAAATGATCCCTAAGACCCCTAAATCTACAAGGATCTTGACCTATTCCCTTTCAGTTGGAGTTCCTTAAAAGGGTCCGTCCTTTCTGATTTCTTATAATTTGTGAAAGACAAGATTGAATTGGGGAGTTTCTAACTCCAGAGCTGGTTCCATATGCACCATCCCAGGTTGCCTTTCCTATCTATGTCTTTTTCCCTTTTAGAATGTCAGTTTTCACTATTTTTAAAACAAATGTTATAGAGAGTTTAGATTCCAGAAGCTCAGTGAATAAGTTCCCAAATGAGTAGTTTCCCTAGTTCACTAGATGAATAAGTTCCCAAAATGAGTGATTAGCTTTCCTAAGGGTCACTAATTAGCGAATGTCTTGTGGGTTTTCCAGATAACAAGTTTAATATAGAACATACATACATTTCAAAGACTGTAGACATGATAATTCTTTGTGTTCTAGTTGAGAAATGTCATCAGGCCTTAATTCTTTAGAAATGCTATCAGCATGTCAGTCACAAGCAAGTGAAGAAAGTTCTAATATGGAAAGCTATTTAAAATCATGATTCCTCTTATTTGTCTTCTAAGACTAATAACTACTCCATTAGGGGGTATTTTATAAGAGGGTATGAACTTTCAATAAATTGTCTCTAATTCCTACAAAAGCCTCAGATTTTTGCAGCATTGTTATAACTCCTTGGTGAACTAGTTTAGTTTCCCGGAGGTGCTGAAGTTTGGGGAGATGATGCATTCTGCCAGAGTACAGGCGGTACCCAGGAGTGAGCAAAGCCTAGCCTAGGAGGCATAAAGACCAGAGATGATCTAGTCAGTTTTCATGGTGATGTGCAAACATGGTAGAAGAGTGCCCCCTATCCCCACAAGCAAGTTTGGGAAAAATTAGGGGATGCCCTTCTTTAACTGCTACCACCACCTTGTGGAGGCTCCTATGTGAACTCTGACTCCGTTGTGTTTGACATGTGAGGTGAGTCAGGACCTGACACAAACTCAAGGTGGATGAAGCTTTGTTTTTCAGTGGTTCACTTTGCCTTCAGATGAGAGCCAAAGGCCTCGACTCCATCACAAAACTCACCAGAGTGAGATGGAAACTGTTTTGAATTCTGTTTGTCAAGTACTGTTCTCAGGTAAGGCTTCTTTGTTTTCACAGGACACATTTAAAAGAAGAAGGCAGCACAAGACATCATGGCCACTGCTCAGCTCTCGTACTCCATTGAAAGTTGCAAGGTCATCAAGGTATTTGTCCAAGATGGATGATAAAATATGGTTTAGTTTAGATTAACAACTCACTTCAGATTTTCAAGTTCTCATTAGCAGCTGCCAGGGATGCCCTATTCTGGCTCCAGTTTCTAGCAGGATAATGTAGACCTCTTGCCCTGGTACTTCAGGCCCGCCCAAGCTTTCCAGCCTTATTTCCCTTTCCCTCTCTGATGGAGGTGATTGCCTTGTCTGCCCAACCCCAAATCAAATTTCCCTTAGAGATTTGAATCTTCCTGCTTGATGAGGAGCCCTCCTCTCTGCTTTAGGCTTCTCTAAATTCTGTCTACCCTCCTCCTTCTCAAAGCCTTTATTAGGCATTTATCAAGTGTCTCCTGTGTGCCAGGTGCTGCTAACTGGAGATTTGTTGCTGTTCAGTTGTGTCTGACTCTTTGTGACCCCATTTGGGGTTTTCTTGGCAGAGAAACTGGAGTGGTTTGCCATTCCTTCTCCAGTTCATTTGACAGATGAGGAAACTGAGGTAAACAAGGTGATGTGACTTGCCCAGGGTCGAACAGCTAGTGAAGTGTCTGAGGCTGAATTTGAACTTGGGAAGATGAGTCTTCCTGGCTCCAAGCCCATCACTCCACCTACCAGCCCAAACTGGGGTTTCAAACAAGAGCGAGAAAGACAGTCCCTGCGCTCAGGGACAAGTCAAATTGGGGAAAGCAATAATGGAGTTAGAACCAAGCAGTGAGGTTCTTTATTAATCATGTTTTAAGTTTCTCTAAAACTGATTGTTCTTAGACTTGATACAGATTGGTGTAGACCGTGTCCTATTTCCCCAGATTACCAGGCTTTCTAGGGCAGCAATGTTCCTCTCATAAGGAATCTTAAGAAAGTGTCCTCTAGTGCTTTTTAACCTGCTGTGGGACCGACCCAAAAGGGAACTCGAGCTCCAGCAGGGCCTGCTAAGACAGAGGATTTGTATGGACCCACTGAGATCTTGTCTGTAACCTGAGGACCGATCTTTCCAGGTTTGGAGAGGCTGGCCAGCAGGTTCCCAGGTTGACCACAAAGACCATTTCCCAAGTTAGGGAGTGCTGGTGCCTCCCCTTCTAAGAAGAGCCTTTATCTCCACTGGACCCAGATGGCTCTGGAGGAGAGAGTGAGGCTGGTGACGGCATAGTCCTGCCTCACTTAAATCCCACCTGCAAGTCATGGCATCTGCTTCCTGCTCTCAGGGTCCTTTGGATAGGGATTGTCTCACTTTTGTCTATCTCCAACTCCTTAGGACAGTAAATGCTTAATAAATGCTTGGTGATTGCTTACGTAGAGGGCAGCTGGGCTTTGACCAATGGGCAGAAAACTATTAAGGCCTCTAGAAGCCTCTCCCACTTTCTCTTGACCTTGTAATTGGCTTAGCCAGAGGTAGAGTCAGTGGAGGCAACTGAGTGCAAACTGGGCACAGTTTGTGAGGAAACCCTGCCTCCATTGTGTGTGGCCCCTTTGCAGACAGCCAATCCCAAGATCCTCTTCTAATTCAGGGTAACGTTGTCATCTCCCTTACCTGCCCTCTCCTTTCTGACTGCCATTAGGTAGACTGAAGAAATCCATGGTTCCACAGTTTATTGTCTCTATAACTGATTGACTGAGGGAGGGAGGAGGTGTGCACCACATTTTATCCTCTGGAATTAGCTGTAGGCTAATCTCAATTAATGGGCATTTAGGTGGCTCTGGAACGTATTGCTGGACCTGGAAACAGGAAATTGTGGTTGTTCAGTTGTGTCTGACTCTTCCTGATCCCATTTGGGGTTTTCTTGGCAAAAATACTAGAGTGGTTTGCCGTTTCTTTCCCAGCTCATTTTACAGATGGGAAAACTGAGACAAAAAGGGTGAAGTGACTTGCCCAGGGTCACACAGTTCGTATAGTATAAGCTAGTATCCAAGGCCAGATTTGAATTTAGGTCTTCCTGACTTTGCCACCTAGCTGCCCATTAACTGGGATCTGGTCTCAGACATTTACTGGCTGTGTCATCCTGGCAAGTCACTTCACCCTGTTTGCCTCAGTTTCCTTCTCTGTAAAAAGAGCTGGAGAAGGAAAGGGCCAAACACTCCAGTATCTTGGCCAAGAAAATCCCATGGTCAGTGTTGATGTCCTGTGGTCCATGGGGTCACTTAGAGTCAGAAAAGACTGAGGAATGTCAACAATCTCAATGAAAGGTTTGTGATGTGATCATGTCTTGAAAAGCCACCATTTTACCCTAAATACCTAGATGTTCTGAAAGAAGTAAGATTTGGGCCTCAATTATCAAGAAGATAATCAACTCAACCCTTTCATTTTGATTGGCTGTGGCATTCTGGCCTGATACCATTTTTCCCCCTTTTTTGGCAAGCTTCTTTTCCTTATGAGCACTCCCTCCTCCCCAAACAAGATTTGATGCTTTTATGTCCTGAGAAATCTTTCCCCTTTACAATCTAGATAACTGTAGGATTTACTGTATGCTGATCTTTCAAAATGCTAATCTTGGCCATTTTTTTTTTCTCTCCAGGAAACAACTCTGTTCCCAACTCAAATCACAACTGAGCAAGAATCCCTAGTATTGGTGAAGAAGCTCTTAGCCACTTCTATCTCGTGTATCACATACCTTCGGGGGCTGTTTCCAGAGAGTTCTTATGGAACCCGTTACTTAGAAGGTAAAGCTTAAGTACATGATGAGTTGCAGTCTTTTCCGTTCTTGGCTCCTGCTCCCAGAAGGTGTTGCCCCAGGCCTGTGCCAGCTCTTCATGATCAATTTGTTCATTTACTATCGCAGATTCGATAGTTTTACCCCTGGGTGCCATGAGTTTGTGGCTTGATACCAAATGGCAGATTAAGCAGCCAATAAGTCTCCATGAGCCAGTCTAGGGACTCCGGGGCTTATCTGGAGAGACAGCAGCAGCTGGGTGAAAGGCCGTTTGAGGCTTGGCATGTTGAGCGCTCTGCCAGGGCAGTCTTTCGGTCTCGAAAATGAAATTGTACTTGAAGTGCTTTCTGACACTGATGGGGTCGTGGCAAAGCCTGCTCAGAGTTGCTAAGAGACTGCATGTGTATATATATATATATATATATATATATACACATGCCTCTGCTGAACCCACATAAGTCCCATCACTGAAATTTTAGCAACTTAAATCACTAAAGACTAATTTTAGTGTTGCATCCATGCAATGGAAGCGACCTTAGGTTCTCAGACCCTAGGCCAATAGGGAAAGCTCTGGAAGGTTCTACTGCAGTGAGATGGTGCACACACAGGGTTTTGTGAACTGTGAAGTGTTGTCTCTGTGCCAGCAGCAATGATGGTGATGTTGGAGTTGCAGAGGCCCTATGGGCGGGCCCAGTGACAGGCCTGTTGTCCAGTCTAGGTAAGTTTGAGAGCCTGGTTGCTAGGGTGGCTGCAGGGAGATTACTTTTTGGGTTAGTTTTCAAGTACTGTCTACTGAGTCATAAAGGGGTTTGCAATCTGTGTTGCACACAATCTCATCCAATCCGTGATGAGGTTGTGGTTCTTTGAATAATTAAAGTGTTTTGGCAGCTATCAGTTTTCTCTTCCTGTTGGTTGTCAGATCTCTTAATTTATGTGGTGTGAGCTTTGCTTTTCATGCCTTTATTCCTTTTTTTGGTCATCATTTTCTTAGTTGTTTCTGCTCTTCTTTCCATTCCATTTTGGAAATTCCTTCTGGGCATTCTATTTTCATCTCCTCCTTTCAGGAGATGAGACTTTTACATTTGAGCAGAAAGCTGGTTTAGAACACCAGTCATTTGGAAAACCTTCTGTTGACTTTTAATTAAACTAGTAACTACCGTTTGAAAAATATGGTAGAATTCTCCAGATTTCTCCTTTTGGTCTTCTTTTTCCCCATCGATTTTAACACTAAACTTCTTAATTCCAAATGTAAGGATTTGTTTTGGTTTCTTCCTAATTTCATTTCATTCTTAACGCTCTTCCTTTCTAAATTCTATTTGAGACTGCCTCACACTGAAATTCCTATCCCGGAGACAAGGAAATTGTAAAGGTCAATTACATTAGTCATTTAAAAATGCTTCTGTGATATACGGCCATTGCTATTATGTTTTGAGAGCTGCTCCCTTGTATTGTCAAATAGCAATAGAGTTGTTAGAAACCGTAATAATTGACATTTTCCTAGCACCCTTCTGTAGTGTGTAGAACATATCAGTTGGCCTTCATAACTGTCACAGAGGTAGATACTATGGATCGGGCCTGTACAACCTATGGTCCATGGGCCAGTTGGAGCCCATCATAGGATTTTGAGCAGCCTGTGAAAAATGTACAGGATGTAAATGCAAGGTGATAAGAACATTAGCCTGCCAGTGGTATGGAGTACAGGTCTGCTCTATATGTCATTATCCTGATTTTACAGTTGAAGAATCCTGTGCTCAGAGAAGGCAGGTCACTTGTCTGTGGTCACACAGCTAGAAAATGTCACTGATGCAGACGGAACCCAGAGCAGCCTGATACTCTGTCCTGCTCTCTATTTTACTCTGCTATGTGGTCTCTTTTTATAATTACCATTGTCTCCCACTAGCCAAATCTAAAGCTTTCTAGAATGATTGTACTACTTGGAGGTGTCTTCCCTTTGTAACAATGCTAAAGAATTGCCAGCTGTCATTATGAAGGGACTAGAGAGGTTCTGCATCCAGGGTCAGAATCCCTGCTAAACTGATCATGGGAGTAAGAGCTGGTAGAGAGAGACTTGAATATTGCTTGATCCAAACCCGTTGTTTTGCAGATAGGAAAACCGAGATACGAAGAATGTAATTGCTATGGCCAGGGCTGATCTTCCATTGTCTGTGGGACAAAGCTTCCAGCGAGAGAGAGCTGCCTCTGTTATGAGACAGATCATTCACATTCTTCAAGAACCACAGTTGTTAGAAAGTATTGGTCTAAAACTGGCCCCTCTCTCATTTTCATTCATTAATTTTGTGTTCCAGGGTTCTAGAGAAACAGTTTCTTCTCTCTTCTACATGATAACCTTTTGATTATTTGAAATTAGACATCGTATCCCTTCCAAATCTTTTTTCCTCCTTAAAAAGCGCTTAGAAATAATCTCCACTAGACCCACCCACAATTAGAAAAGACTACCTGGGAGGACAGGGAATTCCCCTTCTCTAGTGATGACCGTCACCAGACATGTCAAGTGTGTTGTAGTGAACATAACTCCCTGAGGACAGGAGTATCCTACCTTCGTATCCATGTTGCCCACCCCCTGGTGGCTGCTTGATGAATGCATCTTGGCTGTTTGGTTTTTCAGACTAGTTAAGTTCTATAGTGTTTTCCATTCATGATCTCAGTTGGTCCTTTTAACCACCACCGAGGTAAGATAGTGCAGATGTTCATGTATCTCTACTGTTTACTGAGCATTGTCTTCATTAAGCAGCGCAGTGGTGATGATGGGAGGCTGCTTAAGTATGACGTAGGGTCTATGCCCTCAAGTGCACTTTTATCAGAAGTGTGTTTCATATACATTGAAATCACTCCCCTGCTGGGAATCCCTAAATGTAGAGCACTTTTTACATCTCTCCCCAAATTTAGAGCTTGCCTCTTCTTCATTTTAAAGAGGGGAACTGAGAAGTATGAAATGGTAAAGTGAGTCATGTACAGTGAGTCAGTGATGGACTTGGGCCCTAGTTTTGACTCCTGACTCCCTAATATAGACACTAAGTCAAAATCCTCTTTAATTGGACCCCTTTGCTTTTCCCTAAGTACTATTTGTGCTTCCCCAATGAAATTAGTTTTGGGAATATTTAATGGGAGTTTTCTGTACCTTTTCCTCTTTTTATCTCTGTGGTTCAGATAAGGAAAATAGGAAAATGGGAATGAACTGGTGAATCAGAGAATGTTAAGAACTGGAGGAAACCTTGGAAGGCATCTCGCCAGCCATTTCATGTATAAAAGAGGAAGCTGAGATCCATGCAGACAGTCTTTTCGTATTCATTCCCTGTGGGGAATCCTTTAGAATTCCGCAGAAGTACAAAAGTTCCTTTTTCAAGTCAGTTTAGCTACTGCTGAGCTAGAGAGAAAGCAGGGAGAGAAGAAAAAACCCATGATCCAAACTGGAATCAAGGCATGTCAGCTTACAATAATGTCTTTCAAAAATAGATAGTTAGGGTTAATATTTCCTTAATGTAACCATTCTACCAGAGGCTTCCTGCTAACATGAATGTGTGCTTTGGGTACCTCTCATTTCTCTCCATCCCTGGCACTTCCCAAAGAGTGTCTGTCAGCTCCCCTTAGAAACTCTCAGGCTCACAAGGTATCAAATGCAGAATGAGTTTTATGTGCACAGCCAATCCCATAGTCAAGTCAGAAAGCACTGATTAAGTCCCTACTATGTGCCATGCACTGCACAAGTTCTGGAGATACCAAGAAAGGCAGAAAATCATCTCTGTTCTTGAGGAACTCATACTCTAACGTGGGAGACCACATGCAAACTATTATGTATCAATGAGATCTACACAGGATAACTTGGAGATCATCACAGAGGGGAAAGGCTTTTTGTAGACGGTATGTGAAGAAAGTCAGGAGATGGAGATGAGGAAGGAGAGAATTCTGGGCATGGGGATTAGCCATGAAAGTTTGGAGAAGGAATATGGGATGGGAAGATTCCTTTCCTTTCCTTTCTGTTTGGCTTCCACTTGTCCTTCTCCAAGTGTCTTTACAGGACAAAGGACTTGTAGTGCCTATCTACTTGGGATGAATGGTAAAAAAATAACCTCAGGAATCACTAAATGTCAAGAAAGCCCCCTGGAAGGGGGCTTCCACCTGCTCCTTTACTGCCCTGGAAGGGAATCCCAGCAAGAGAGAGGAACTTAGGGTTTTTAGCACCTGCTGCTCATTGCTTGTGACTCAACTCACCTCCCTGAATCATTGGAGAAGTTTGGGGTGGGGAGAAAAGAGAAGGGAATAAGTTTTTATTAATCACCTACTATGTGCCAGACACTGTGCAAAGTGCTTTATAAATATCTCATTTGATCCTCACAACAACCCTGGGAGTTAGGTGTTATTATTATAGTTGAGGAAACTGAGGCAGACAAATTAATGGAGTGACTTGCCCAGGGCCATACAGCTAGTAAGTGTCTGAGGTTGGATTTGAATGCAGGTCTTCTTGACTCCAGGCCCAGCTCTAGGCTCTACCCACCATGCCACCAGCTGCCATTTTTCTCTTCCTAGGTTTTCTTACATCAACACTCATCAATACTCCGCCATCCTATTCTGTTTTTCTTTTCTAACTCCTTGCTGATTTGGGATCTCTCCTTGGGGATGTGTTCCAGTTCTATCAAGATGAAATAAACAGGACTTACATGTCTGTAGGCAATTTGACACTTTCTAGCTCCTTCAGGCCTGGTTAGGGCTCTTTCAAGCAAGTCCCGCAGTCCTCTCACATCAACTGTATCCTCAGGCAGCCATGAAACAGGATGTTCCATCACATTTCCCCATTTTCCTTCCTATTGATTAGGATGAGTTTTCTCATACTTTCCCTCTCTCCCCTGCTCCTGTGGCAAAGTATTTCTTTCTCACTCAGCATGTCCCACTAAATCTTGCGGGTCTGAGGGGCCAGACCATGAAAATCAGCCTGTGCTGTGAGAAAGAACCGGGAGCCACAGAGTGTGAGTGCTTCCTGTATAGACATGTGGGACATCCGGTTGGAAGAGGTAACTATCATGGTCATGAAGATATGTGTCCTTGACACATTCCTAACTGGCAAAGTTAAAGAAATAATGCAAGCAAAACAATTGAGGCAGTATGATGTCATGGTAAAACCATGGGCCTCGGCAACAAAAGACTACCTTCAGAACTGGGCTCCTGCTACTTGGTAACTGTGTGGCCTTGGGAGACTTTCTTCTTTTTTATTGGCATTAGTTTATTCATTAGTAAAATGACATAGTTATACTATGTAATGTGAAAGGTCCTTTCCAGGTCACATTGTATAATCTGTGAATTCAGGAAAGAGGATAGTTAACTATAACTTGGGTAATTTAATTGAGACAGAAGTGCAATTCAAGTAATCATGTGTTCTTTTCACAGACCTCAGTTTAAAAATCCTTCGAGATGATAAGAAATGTCCTGGATCTCTGCAGATTATCAAATGGTAAGTAGCTAAAATTCGAAATGAGCAGAACAGCAACATTTTTATCATGTAGCAAATAACTGAGTAGGTTTTAAATGCTTAGATTAAAAAAAGAAATAGCCCTAGCAAATACATTTCTAATAGCACTGTATCATATTTTATCATATTTTAGGATAGGCATCTGTGGAAAATGATCCAATAATCCTGTTTTCCAATATTTTAAGAAAAATTTTATTCATATCAAGAGGAAAGCAAAAAGTCAACCAGAAGGAGTGAAGGGCGTGATCCTTGACTCCCATCCCTCACTGGTAGAGCTTTATTGACATGCCACAGCATACATGATAGTCTTACATAGTGACTGACCAGAAGAGGTAAAGGAGTTATTGATTAGTGACTGCTTCAGTCTAGTAAAGGCAAATGGAAACATTACTTCTTTGCAGGCCTTTTTTTTTTCTTTTCTCCTGCTTTGAGATTGACCCATGTTAACACTGACCGTTATTTCTTGGCAGGATTCAAGGTTGTTTTGATGCTTTGGAAAAGAAATATGTAAGTCTTTGAATATTTCTGTTGTGATCAGAGGCCCATCTTTTATCTCTTTTCAAACTAGAGCGATGCCAAAGATTAGACCCGGGATCCGTGCCTGAATTTATATTCACAGACAAGTTTCCTTTCCAGTTGTTGGTATTAAATACTTACTTAGGTTTTAAGACTGCTTTGTCTCACTGATGTCTTTACTTGACATCACTCAGAAATCCAATACGCTTTGTCTCTTTCATAAGCTCTTGGTCCTCTCATGACCACAGAGTTTCCTTTGAAGTCATTGGAAAAGGTCCACAGGATGTGAAACTGAGGAGACAAGAATCTGGAACTTAGCACTTTGAATGTACTCAGAATTGTAGAGATTTAACTTGACGATAGGAAAGGAAAATTTGCCCTGTGGAGGCTGTTTGTGTCTTAGTTGTGCTGGCAACCAGTATTGGTGCCTATGTACACGTATGATGAAAATTGCTTCTTCAAGGTTCCCATTCAACATGGAAGAACATTTGTTCATCTGGGAAGCCAATAAGTCTATATTTTGTACTTAGTCTGAACAAAACAGGCACTGAAGGTGATCCCAAGATAAGTAAGGCAAGGTTCTGCCCCTTAAGCAATTTATAATTAAGCAGAGTCAGGGCGGGGGAGGTAGAGCTGAGGGGGCACAAGGGGAGGTGGAACATATCCATGTGTAACTACAATACCAGATACAACCTAAATGCTCATTTCTGTTGAAGACTGTCCAGGTAAATAAACAGCACAGGTACTGGAAATGGTATGAGTGCAACCAGATTCAGGAAGCTAGGCCTCAAAAGGGGCAAAGAGTATGGACAGGGTTCACAAATAGGGGTATGGAGTATGACATGAGGGTGCCTTTGAGTCAGACTGTAGAGGGCATTGGATGCTAGGCTAAGGAGTCTGGATTTTGATAAGCCATAGAATCAGATCTGTTGAACTTTAGGAAGATTAATCTGACAGCTCTGGGCATGGCTAGGGACCTCCTAGAGTTGAGAACAATGGCCAGGAGGCTATTGCAGTGATTGTAATGAGAGGTGAAAGGGCTTAGGTGCTGGCAGTGGGGATGAAAGTGAGAGGACCCATATGACACGATGGTGTTGGGGTAAAATAGATGAGGCATTTGACTGGATGTAGGGAGGGAGAGGTCAGGGAAGACGGACTGAGCCTAAGTGACCCAAGACTGGTGGCTACATTACAATGGAGAACTTGGGGGGAAATGACAGCAAGCTCTTTTTTGAGGGGGATAAGTTCAATTTTGGACATAGTATGAGGTGGCAGCAGAAAACTAGTGAAAAAGACACATCAGACGTAGTCCTGCCAGAAAGTGCTTACTATCTAGTTAGGTTGGTGAGTCTGACAGGCATTAAGCTCAGAGCTCTATTCCTCCTTTTCTCTTCTCTGTGATTCCCTGTCTCTGCTTTCTCATTCATGTCCTCTTTCATTTGACTTCAGTTCTATAAACCTCTTGAGTGAGTAAATCTTTTTTTTTAAATATTTAATTAATTTGTTTTCAACAGTCACTTTCATAAATTTTAAATTTTCTCTCCCTCCCCCCTTCCTCCCCAAGATAGCATGCAGTCTTATATGAGTTCTACACATATATTCTTATTAAACACATTTTCATGTTAGTCATGTTGCATAGATGAATTAAAATGAATGGGAGAAACCATGAGAAAAAACAAAACAAAACATAACACAGGAGAAAATAGTCTCCTTCATTCTGTGTTCCAATTCCACAGTTGTTTCTCTGGATGTGGATGGCATTGCTTCAAGAGTCCTTTGAGAATATTTTAGGTCCCTGCATTGCTGTGAAGGGCTTAGTCTATCAGAAACAGTCCTCCCACACTGTGGCTGTTACTGTGTACAATGTTCTCCTGGTTCTGCTCATTTCACTCAGCTTCAGTTCATATAAGTCTTTCCAGGTTTTTCTGAAGTCTGCCTGTTCGTCATTTCTTACAGCACAATAACTTTATTCTGTTACACTCATATACCACAACTTGTTCAGCCATTCCCCAATTGATGGATAGCCCCTCTATTTCCAGTTCTTGGTCAACACAAAGAGAGCTCCTATAAATGAGTGAGTAAATCTTAAACCATTTGCATTAACTGAATCAGAGAGTTGGAAAGTGTCCTGAATGCCAAGAACAGGGCTGGGGAACCTGTGGCCTCAAGATTTGTTCTGTAAAATTTGGATTCAGTCAGAAGTCCGCACTTCAGGATCTAGAAGGCCACATGTGGCCTCAAGGCTGCAGATTCTCCACCCCTGGCCAAGAACTTCCTTTTGAGGCTTCCTTATGAGTCCATATGTAACTAGCAGATGGTCTGTTTGAGAAAATTCACTAAGATGATCCATGGCAGTCAGTCAGCGAGTATTTATTCAGGACCTACTAGGTACTAGGTACTGGGGATGTGGAGATGATGAAGGAAACCATTCCCACTTACAAGGAGCATCCATTCAAGGATGTGGCTCCTGGAATAGACCATGTGTATTATGTACACATATGTACATACAAGGTATCCCAAAAGCCTTGGTGCAATTCTAAGCATTAACAGCTTTTACTAGCGAAAACCATATTTACATATTTTATATGTGTATACTCCCAATAAATATGGAGAGAATAAATACAAATAAATCCAAGGTAGTAGTATTTGGGAGGTGGAGTACTAGCTATTGGGTCAGCAGGAAAGGCTTCAAAAAGATGATAATGGTGCTTCTTGAGGAGGAGAGGTCCTAGGTGGGGTGGATGTGTGGAGGGAGGGCATTCCAGGCATGGCAGATGGTCACTGCAAAGGTACAGAGACTGGAGATGGACAGTCTTGTGTGAGAAACAGAGAAAGCTATTTTGCCTGAATCCAGAGTACAGGAGAGGGAGTGATGTCTAAAAAAGATGGAAAAAGAGGTTGTGGCAAGATGGTGAAGGTACTAAACAGAAGAGTCTCTATTTGATCCTAGAGGAAACAAGGAACTGCTGGAGCTTGTAGAGGTCTGGGGGTGATATTTGAATTTTGGGAAAATGCTGGACATGGGTAGGGAGAGACTGAAGGCAGCTGGGAGAAGAGTCAGAAGACTGGAGCAATAACCTGCATGTGAGAGGCACTAAGGGCCTGACAGCCTAGGTGGGGACAGCCATAGAGAGAAGGGGTAGAAATTTGACTGACTTGTTTCACTGAGTGAATCAATGTTTTGATTTAATTACTGAGCTATTGTGACATGCTGCCTCTGTTTACAGTTTAAAACCAAGTTAATGCCTTAAAACTTTAAAAATATGTTCTTTTAAGGAAAAGCGAATCGTTTTCAGGGGGCCGTATCAGGTTTATAAAGCTCACACGGTGAGAGTTTTTCAAAGCGCCCTGTGCAGTCACCTCCCTTCCATCTGGCTAAGACCCAGTCCTATTTTCTCCTGAAAGGTTTGGCAGGCCCTAAGCTGCCTCCAGGACAGCCCTGTGTTGTGTTGGGAGCTGTGCGCTTTAGGTCCTGATGTGCACTTAGCAGACCAGCCACGTGAGGTTGCTAGCGTTCCACTAGTAGGCACATGAGCTGAAGGCCTCGATTTGTGCCCTGCGTTATCACAAGTTGTTAATGAAATTTCTGTGCTTTTCCAAGTGTAGTGGTAGTGACGCTCATGTCGGTGCTGACATGGGGAGTGCCCTGGATGTTCAATTAGGGAAGAACTGGGCTCCAAAGACACCTCAGACACTGACTGGGTGACCTTAGGCAAGTCACTTAATGCCTCTCTGCCAGTTTTCCTCCTCTGTAAAATGAAGGAGTTAAACTCATTGCCTCTGGGTTCTTTCTAGCTCTAGCTATATGATCCTATAAATGAAAAAACATTTATTTAGTTCCCAATATGTGCCAGATGTGGTGCTAAGTAAAAAGCAGGTCAGCCCCTGCCCTCAAGAGCTTATTTTCTAATGGGGAAGAGAGGCACATGTAGAGGAGAGAGGGGCAACATTTTGGCCTAAGAAACCACCCAGACAGAGGGTGAGTGGAGTCACTGACTGACCTGCTCTTTCCAGGAAGGGTGGCACTGACTTGATTATTGTTCTCAGGGCCAGAGGTGGAAACCTGGGGACAGAGGGGGATAGGGAGATGGCTGGAGCGTGTCTCAGTGGATCTGGAGGCCCCAGTTATGGCTTCTTTCACTCATCAGGAGTTCAGACTCCCAAGAAGGAGCTTGAGAAGAGGCGGTCATGAGGAACGTTCAGACTGTAGGCTAAAGGTGTTAGATCAGGCTTTTATTCACAGCGGAATCCATGTAAAAAGCAATGGTGTGGTTCCCCCCAGTGTCAATCTCTTGAGGGCCTAGGCCGTGTGTGCCCTAGTTATTGAATAAATGCATTTTGGATGAATGAGTGAATGACTGGTGTAGGGACTATCTTTTGCCTTTCTTTGTATCTCCAGCACTTAGCAAGTGCCTGGCACATAGTAGGTGTTTAATAAACGCTTGCTGCCTGCCTGCCTTCCCAAGTCTTTGCATCATCTCTAGAGCCATATTTAGTGAAACTAAATTATATATCTATATCTGTTCTAACACAGGAGCCCATGAACATGTAGAGGCAAACTAACAATTATTTTCTTTTCTTATACAGCTTCACATGGCAGTACTTGCAGTAAGTAAATATTTCAAAACCCACATTTTTCCCCCTTTCCTTAGTCTTTGGAAGAGTGAGATATCTGACCCATTTGTGTTTTAAAGTGGATTAACGATAAATACATGTTAGCTTCCCTCAGTTGTTGCCAGGGACCCATCCTCATCTTACCTTGTGAACTTAAAATTCAGTTGTTGTTGACTTTTCTTTGGAAATGGCAAGTATGTATGTGGTTGAGAATGGGGAGGAAGCTGAGAGATTCCCCTTAACGTCTTAACGTCCCATCTAGCTGAAAGACTCCGATTGCAGACAAATTAGGCCCATCTGCCTGTGACTGGAGAATCAGCTGAGCTCAGTTCGGAGAGACTGCTGCGTCACCAGAGTGCATTCTTCTGGAGTGAGAAACTGTTTGCTAGGCAACTCTTGGAGGTGGTGGGCCAAGCCATAAAGGAGGGAAACCTCCACTGGCAATATCATTGGCTAGTGATGGATAGCCATCATGTAGCTAAATTCAATCCTTGGTTAATATAGTACACGTAAACCCTTTGGGACATATAGTCAATGTAGGCAGAGTAGTATGTTAAAAAAAATCAATTAAATTTTACTTTCTATTAAAACAGATTTATACAAATCCTATGGAGCCAGAGGTAAGGAAAAAAAACCTTATGTAAAGTGTATTTCCTTAAATATGCTTAACCTCATTTTGAAATATACATGTTTCTAGTATCTAATATAGTACTTGACCATAGTAGGTACTTAGTAAGTGCTTGTTGATTAATTGAATTTACATGTTACTTTCTCCCAATTAAATGTAAACTTCTGGAAGTCAGATACTTATATTTTTGGCCTTTGTATTTCTAGAACTTACTGTTAGCTCCTTGAAACTAGTAGGTGCTTAATTACTGCCTGTTCAGTTGGACTGATTGGCTTCAATTCTCTTACCATATAATCAAGTGAAGTCTTATTGGTATTCTTAATTAGGTAGACTTGACCCATTTGATGCTTGGGTAAGAGATCTGAAAAAAATGAAAATCAGAGAAGGAATCCAGGAGACTGAATTCCACGTTCTCTTCTCAGATTAACATTGTAGTATGCTCACACCAATAGAAAGTGGTGCTCCCTTGTCCCTGGTCCACCATTACCACCTAACCTTCACACTATTCAGAAATTGGGGAATGTGGACATTTTTTCAGTAGAAATAGGACATATGAAAAGTATTATGGTATCCAATTGAAGCAAATGTCTATCTCCAAAAGTACTGTCTGTCCGCAAAATTTATAGTATTAAGAGAGATAGGAATAGAATACATGAAACACTCCTGGGCCCAATCCAACAGCCTATCTCTGATAAGTTAAGAAAAGTCTCCAGCTTCCTTTTACCTGTTTTCCTACCTCTGCAAGGCTGGCAACCTAAATCTCAGAAAAATTATTTCTGAATCATATAATACTGTGAAACAAACATGTTAAGTAAGAAAACTTAGCTAGCACTTGTGGGAAATTGTCAATCAATAATCTATCAACAAGTATTTATTAAATGCCTACTATGATTCATGCTTGGTGATAGAGAAACAAATGCAAAAGAATGAAGTTAATTCCTAGTTGTGGAAGGAGGCACATACCTCCATGGACTTGGGATGTTATCAGTTTCATTGAAGAAATGTTACACATCCACACTTGCCTCACCTAGGCTACTCTTGGCTGTGTCCTCCCATAAGCCCATCACAGAACAGGGAACCTTCCTTTTCATCAGGGCCTCTTAACTTGGGGATATGGGAGCTTGGGTTTTTTTTTTTAATATTTCTCTAATGATTTTTCAGTATAATTTGTTTCTCTTGTAATCCTACATATTTTGTTTTATGCATTTAAAAACATTATTCTGGGAGGCATCCATTGACAAGGAGAAAGGTTACAAATCTGTTCATCTGTTTTCTTTGACATTTCTAGAAAGTCACAGAGTTATACCAGTTCAAATTCAGATACACAGAGGAAGGACCCAGAATGAATTTTGTCAGGTAAACAAACGTTTTACATATTTAATTAATGTAATTGTAATTGGCCTCCAATATCATCCTCAGAAGGGTTGATATCTGGCAGGGATGGATAAAATCTAGGAGAGACATTTGCTCTTTGCATCCTTCACTGTTTCATCCCATCATGCTTCTTAAAGACTCTGCCCACAGGGCACAATTAGTGACAGGTCCCACTAAGTTGGAAAGGTTACTAACCTACTTGGATGCCCACAGGATGATAGAGTTTTCATTCGCAGTCATTCCAAAATACTGTCTAAATTAGAGTGAAGCTGAAGCGTAAGTGGAGGGAGTACTCACAGAGATGCAGTCAAACAAGCAAGCTTCCAGAGGATTGCCTGCTCCAAGAATGATGACTCTGGGTATGCTCCATGGAGGAGGGACAGGGATGGCTACCACTATCCCTGAGATCCCCAATCAAGGAACAGATGTGATTACAACAAATAGAAGCAACTTGAGAACAAGGGATAAGTCACACCCTTTTTTTACTCCCACAGTGCATTCAGAAGTACTGGGAACACATTGTAGGCATTCAATAAAATAATTATTTAACTGTGTTGATATATATAGGAAACAAACAGATTCACCAGTAATTGTTTAGCTTATATATTTGGAAAAATCTGTGAGCTCATCAGATACTTCCTCTGCTTGTATAAATTGTTTTCCAAGGCCTGGGCATCGTGTTGGAATTGGAATTGGAATTGAAAGGCACTGTAGAGGCCATCCAACTTGGATGAACTGAGGATACTCCCCATGTGATGTAAACCTGCTTGTCATTCTTTAAGTGCTCATTGATAGCAAAAGTGGGTTAGGAGAAATAGATTGGATGCTGGCCAGAGTTGTTTTAGAGAAGCCTTTCCAGGGTTTTCAATGCTGAAATTCTCTGATCCTATCCTGATGTAATCAGTGAGGCAGTAATATTCAGATTTTGAAGGGGAAGGGAAAATTAGGGCTGACTGGGAATTTTCTAGAAACCAAGTTTGTAATTTGAATTAGGTGGTTACTTGCTTGCATTTGTATTATTGGCTCTTCTATTAGAAAATATAATTCTCCCAGTAGAGAAATGCAGTAAAGAGCTGGTCTCTATCTTCCTTCCTTAGTGTACTGAAGGTGTGCAGTGGGTCATGGATACAGCCTTCTCAGGCTGCAAAGGTTCACAAGTAGACCCTGAGAGATGGACTTCAACGTTTTCCATTGTTCCTGGGAGAGGCATTTCTAAGTAAACCAATTACCACAGGAGTTGCCTTGCCCATAGATTATAGAAGCCTGAACTCAGTTGGAGAAGGAAATCCTGGAGAAATGTCAGAGAGTCATGACATTTTAAAGCTGAAGAGATCTCAAAAGTCATCCAGTCCAGTGCCCGAAGCTGAAACCTGAAGAGGCTAGTTAGTGAACTAGGACTAGAATCCGGGGCCCCAGAGTCCCAGCCTCAGGTTTTTTCCCTTTGATCACAGTCAATCCTACACTACAGTGGACCTTAAGGCTTCACCAGTGTGGGACGTCTTCCAACAGTGTAGGTTACAACCCAGCCCATCCTGTGAGGCCCTGGCCTACATCTTCCCATAAATATCCACCACAGCATGTACTCTCAGTAGGAACCTCAGTGGAACATATAAATAAAATATGTAAAAATCATATTATATTTCAAATATATAAGGGTCCTTGCAGATTTCGAGTCAATAAATTTTTATTAATGCCTACTGTGTGCTAGGCATTCATTCTGTTAAGTGTTGGGGATACAAATGCAAAAAACACAGTTCCTGCCCTTGAGGAGAGGAAGACAACACAAAAGAAAATGGAAAAGGAGGGAGGTGGGTATTGTAGAAAAATCTAAGAAATAGGGGCTGCTGGCTGGGAAGGGAGGGGAAGTCAGACCTACCAGTCCTTTTGTCAAGCAAAACATCCCCTGTAAAGAGAAGAATGACCTATTATTGCTTGTTCTAGTAAGTTGGCACAAACCTATCCCAATATGTTATTTATAAGTACTCTGTCCTATAGCAAAAATGACTTCCTCTTGGAAGAGAATGCCAGCATTTCCTGTTTCAGAGAATCACCCCTTGCTCTCTTGCTCTGATTATAGCATGAATACCAACTTTGAGAGTGGGAAAACTAGCGAAGAGATCAAGAGAGCCAGTATCCTCCTCATACGCAAGCTGTACCTCCTAATGCAGAATCTTGGCCCCCTTCCCAATGACATCACGCTCACCATGAATCTCTACTACTACAATGAGGGTAGGCACTTTACTTCTTGGGAAGTTCTTGTTGTAGTTAGACATGAAGGTCTGGTGCAGCACCCTGAAGGTTAAGGCCAGTGGCCTTGCTGCATACCCAGTCTTGCTCCACTCACTGTCTTCTCGTTTCACTTTGCAGTAACACCCAATGAGTACCAGCCCCCTGGTTTCAAGGAAGGGAAAAGTGGCCAGAGCCTTCTGTTTGAGGGAGACCCCGTCAGCCTGAAGTTAGGCTTCGTTTCCACCAATTTTCACAATATCAAAGTGAAAATCATGACGGAGAGCCAGAGGATGATGAATCTGGAAAGCAGTCTGCTTCAGGAGAACAGCGTCACCGAGATCTCCCATGAAGGCCTCGACTGTGATGAAGAGGAGGAGGAAAGCGAGGGCAGCGTTAGTGTAAGAAAAGACTTAAGAAGCTTCCTTTATCTCAGTTCCCTCCATTTGCCAAATGTGTACCGATGCTCTGATCTCATGCCAGATTCTATGGAGAGTGCCAAGGAAGAAAGGAAAACAGACAATTCTTGGCCTCAGGGAGTGTGTGGTCTAATTTTGAAAAAGGCAGTTTTCTTTAAGAGAGAAGTGCAGCTGGAATTGTGTAAAATTGTTCATGTCTATAAAAAGCCTTTAGATAGGTTTCTTTAATTAGAAATCTTAACTTGAAGTGGAAAATTTTCATTATTTTTCAAATTTTCACTTATAATTGGCAGATTTACAGTTCTGCCTTCATGCATATACAGAGTGAATTCTCACTGTATTTAGAGGATTGCAAATCAGATGTGAAGGAGACTTTCCAGGCTTCTCAGGTTGGGAAGCATGGAAAGAAGCCTGCGATTCTCTTTTCAGGAGACTTAAGTATAGCCAGGCAGTCAGTCAATCACATTTATTTTGCTCCTACTGCCAATGCCCAGTACTATGCTAAGAATTTTGGACATGCAGAGAACATGAATGAACAAGCAGTATGTAGCATTTGCTGTTGATCAGTCGCTTCAATCGCGTCTGGCCCTTTGTGAGTCTATTTGGAGTTTTCTTGGCAGAGATCCATTTTGCCATTTCCTTCTCCAGCTCATTTGACAGGTGAGGAAATTGAGGCAAACAGGGTGAAGTGACTTGCCCAGGGTCACGCAGGTAGTAAGTGTCTGAGGCCAGATCCGAACTCAGGAAGGTGGGTCTTCCTGACTCCCACCCTACCCACTGAGACACCTCATTGCCTGATATTCAGGATAAACAGGAAATAATCAGCAGAGGGAAGGCACCGGGGTTAAGAAGAGTTGGGAAAGGCTTCCTTTAGGAGGGGTTAGGCAGAACTTAAAAGAAGTCAGAGAAACCAGGATGTAGGGATGAGGAGAGAAAGTGTCCCAGGTGTGGGGCATGGCCAGAGAAAACGCTTAGAGTTGGGAAATGAAGAGTCTTATTCAAGGAAGGGCCAGGAGCCCACGGTCTCTGGATCAAAGGTCACATGACAGGGAGTAAAGTGAAGGAGTAGTTCTTAGAGCCAGGTGATGAAGAGCTTTGAACACCAAACAGGATTTTAAATTTGGTCTTGGAGGTGAAAGGGAGCCACTGGAGTTTATTGAGTAGGGGGACAATTTGGTCACTTTGGTGGCTGGATGGAAGCTGGACTGGAATGAGGAGAGACTTGAGGCAGGCAGATGCACCAGCAGACTATGGCAGTAATCAAGTGATGAGGTGATGAGGCAATGTTAGAGGAGAGAAGGGAATGTGTGTGAGAGATGTTACGAAGGGGAAGTCAACAGTCCTTGGCAACAGCTTGGAAATAGGGGTGAGAGAGAGATAGGAGTCCAGGACTATGCCTTCTAGGTGCTAGGTCCTAGAGGCCACTTGAAGGACTGGGAAGATACCCTGGCTAAAAATGTGGAAATTTGGGAGCAGAGAGGGTATAAGTGAAAAGATAAGGAGGTCACTTTTAGATGTATCACCTTTAAGGGGTCCACTAGATGTCTAGTTTGAGATGTCCAAAAGGAAGTTGAAGGTGGGAGATTGGAAGTCAGCAGGGTGGTGAAAGCTGGGTAAAGAGACTAGTGAATCATCATCTTAGAGATGGAAGTCACAAAGGATGGAAGAAATAGAAGGCCTGGAAAGAGCAAGTGTCTGTAGATGGGTGTCTATAGGTAGGAGGGAAGCAGCCAGTAGACAAGGAGACTGAAAATAAGTGAGTGAGGAGGACGGAGGGAGCAATCTGCTGGAGGAGATGGATGGAATGGACTCATTTGGACAGGGAAGAGCATTTATCTTGGGAAGGATGAGGGCCGCCTCTTCAGGTGAGACAAGGTGAAGACAGTGAGGAAGGTATCTGAATGTCAGGAGAGGAGCAAAAGGGGAGAAGAGGGAACTCTTCATGAATGGCCTTCACTTTTTCTGTAAAATATGAAGTTCTCAAGGTTTTTAGCTAAGAAGGTGGAGGAGGGGGAGCCATGGGAGGTTTGGAGCTGCTATGGAGACTTCCTTACTGGGGATATTTATATGGTTTTGCTTAGTGTTTTAAAGAACGTACTAGGGGATTTCCGAAGATTCTTTCCAAAGCCTTTTGTTCTGGTTTGCCTTATTTATTAAGTGAATTGAGCCAACAGAGTGGTGCCCCCATTTACTTTTTTTCTTTTAAGACTTAAGGAAAAAAGTATCACTGATTCCTCTTGTTTTTAGCTCACAGCCTTATCTGCATCCACATCCTGGCTGCCATGCACACAGACACGCATGTGTCATATAACTGCTCCAGGCTCAGTATGTATTCAGAGCTGATGAATGAAATTGAAGAATTTCATTCCTTCTGTCAGGATTTTGTGAGGAGAATTATGCCCTTGGAGTCTCTTGTTTCTTTTTTCTTTTTAATTTATTTAAGTTTTCAACATTCATTTCCACAAAATTTTGGGTTCCAAATTTTCTCCCCATTTCT